>JAPFQT010000034.1:0-167500 GCA_027627225.1 Congeria kusceri
ATTATTTGAACAATCTTTGTAGAGGACCACTATACCATGTTACATTTCAAATATTAAACGTCTGGGCCTTGCAGTTTTCAAATGATCAGCTTTGTGAAGTCCACTTGCCATATAAGTCTATAGAACCGTGTGACCCCCGGGACGTAGCTTCTTTTTACCCCAGAGCATTCTATACACCGAGGATGATGTCAGCCGCCAAATCTCTGTACTTAACTGCATTATAACGCCCCAAACGGCGAAATGTGCTTACGCATGAAGTAATCCCGCGTATGAAAGTTGTTTCATGAAATGACATTATTGATACCATCAATCAGTCCATAATTGAGTTAATACTGATAGTAGAATATATTTATGTTAAATAAAATAATTGTAGTTCGTGTTTAACGCTGTTTAGCGTGTTTATTATAAAAGGCTACTTTCACTCTCGTTTTGTGTGAAAATTCAAGGTTAGATGCCAGTAAATCCAGTTCCCGTAGGGTCCAATTATAAAACGGCGAACTTTCAGATTTCAGTTTGTGCAAGCTTGCTGTCAGTTTAAAGATGAACATTTCCTCTTCCAAAAATTGCAATAAAAATATATGGCATGTTACTTCTAAGAAAATGCGTCGCACCTGAATGCAGACACCGGCAGAAACTAGGGTTTCGGCAGTCATATTTTGACCAACGCCCCATGCCACAGTAAACACACCCCAAAATCTCATCTTTCAAGTTAGCGTCCAAAGAAATGCACAAAAATGTTCTAAACACACAGGAGGATATTAGAAATAACCACAAAAGGCATGTATGACATTGCTATATGCTTTTCATAGCAGAAGAAAAAAGGAACTCAAGTTAAAGGCAATATTTCGAATGTAACACGGAGGGAAACACATTGATTTACTGGTATCTAACCTCAATGCGATGTTAAATCAACAATTGTACGCTACGCTGGAAAGTAGGGCATACCCATAATGCTTAGAGCGTGAGTACACAGGTCTGTCAGACCGGTGTTGACACAACGACCCCAGAGGCATTTTTGTTTGAATGAGAATGTTGACGGAAGACGGAATAAAGGCGGTCACAAAAGCTCACCATTAGCACTTTGTGCTCAGGTGAGCTAAACTAGAATAAGTACTCATTTCCACCGTATATTTTGTGTTGGCCATATTTCAAGTGTTTAAATGTTATTAAATGTTTGTATTTTGTAGTGTTACAGATTTAGATTTTAAAAAAACACACGCTTTGATATGAAATTATGGATAGTCATCGAACCAAGTAGATTTTACTGCTTGCGGTTCAGGTTTTACACATTAAGGTATTGCTTGAGAAATACATTATTTCTTAAAATTTGTAACTACAGTCTGGTGTGAGACCTTTAACTATCGATACACATTAAGTCGATACAAATCTGCAGCAATGACCGATGGCATCTTATTATAGAAAACATAATATAGCAAAGTGTACAACTGCGGATTACAACGTAGTTAAATAACGCCAGAACACAACAAAGTGACACAACGACGTAATATAACTATGTGACACAACGACGTAACACAACTAAGTGACACAATGACATAATACAATCAAGTTACGAAATGACATAACACAACCGTGTGACACAACGACGTAACACAACCAAGTGACACAACGAGGTCATACAACCAGGCGTCACAACAACGCAAGACAACCAAGTGACACAACGACGTCATACAACCAAGTGACAGAACTGCGTAACACAATAAAGTGACACAACGACGTAATACAACCAAGTGATATAACGGCGGAATACAACCAAGTGACACAACGACGTAAAACAACCAAATGACACAACGACGTAATACAACCAAGTGACAGAACGGCGTACCACAACCAAGTGACACAACGACGCAATACAACCAGGTGACAGAACGACGTAACACAACCATGTGAGACAACGCCGTAACACAACCAAATTACACAACAACGTAATACAACCAGGCATCATAACAACGTAATACAACCAAGTGACACAACGACGTAATACAACCAAGTGAGACAGCGACGTAACACAACCGAGTGACACAACGACGTAATACAACCAGGCGTCACAACAACGCAAGACAACCAAGTGACACAACGACGTCATACAACCAAGTGACAGAACTGCGTAACACAATAAAGTGACACAACGACGTAATACAACCAAGTGATATAACGGCGGAATACAACCAAGTGACACAACGACGTAAAACAACCAAATGACACAACGACGTAATACAACCAAGTGACAGAACGGCGTACCACAACCAAGTGATACAACGACGCAATACAACCAGGTGACAGAACGACGTAACACAACCATGTGAGACAACGCCGTAACACAACCAAATGACACAACAACGTAATACAACCAGGCATCATAACAACGTAATACAACCAAGTGACACAACGACGTAATACAACCAAGTGAGACAGCGACGTAACACAACCGAGTGACACAACGACGTAATACAACCAGGCGTCACAACTACGTTATACAACCAAGTGACACAACGACGTAATACAACCAAGTGACAGAACGACGTAATACAACCAAGTGACACAACGACAAAATACAACCAAGTGATACAACAACGGAATACAACAAAGTAACACAACGACGTTATTCAACCAAGCGACAAAACGACGTAATACAACCAAGTGACACAAAGACGGAATAAAATCAAGTGACACAACGACGTGGTACAACCAAGTGACACAACGACGTTATACAACCAAGAGACACAACGACGTAATACAACCAAGTGACACAACGACGTAATACAACCAAGTGACACAACGACATAATACAACCAAGTGAAACAATTATGTTATACAACCAAGTGACACAACGACGCTATACAACCAAGAGACACAACGACGTAATACAACCAAGTGATATAAAGTCGTTATACAACCAAGAGACACAACGACGGAATAAAACCAAGAGACACAACGACGTAATACAACCAAGTGACACAACGACGTAATACAACCAAGAGACACAACGACGTAATACAGCCAAGTGACACAACGACGTAATACAACCAAGTGACACAACGACGTAATACAACCAAGTGACACAACGACGTAATACAGCCAAGTGACACAACGACGTAAAACTACCAAGTGACACAACGACGTAATACAACCAAGAGACACAACGACGTAATAAAACCAAGTGAAATAAAGACGTTATACAACCATGTGATACAACGACGTAATACTACCAAGTGATATAAAGACGTAATACAACCAAGTGATTCAAAGGCGTAATACAACCAAGTGGTATAAAGACGTAATAAAACCAAGTGATATAAAGACGTTATACAATCAAGTGACACAACGACGTTATACAACCAAGAGACACAACGACGTAATACAACCAAGTGACACAACGACGTAATACAACCACAACCAAGTGAAACAATTATGTTATACAACCAAGTGACACAACGACGTAATACAACCAAGAGACACAACGACGTAATACAACCAAGTGATATAAAGTCGTAATACAACCAAGAGACACAACGACGGAATACAACCAAGTGACACAACGACGTAATACAGCCAAGTGACACAACGACGTAATACAACCAAGAGACACAACGACGAAATACAGCCAAGTGACACAACGACGTAATACAACCGAGTGACACAACGACGTTATACAACCAAGTGACACAACGACGTAATACAACCAAGTGACACAACGACGTAATACAACCAAGAGAAACAACGACGTAATACAGCCAAGTGACTCAACGACGTTATACAGCCAAGTGACACAACGACGTAATACAACCAAGTGACACAACGATGTAATACAGCCAAGTGACACAACGACGTAATACTACCAAGTGACACAACGACGTAATACAACCAAGAGACACAACGACGTAATAAAACCAAGTGATATAAAGACGTTATACAACCAAGTGATACAACGACGTAATACTACCAAGTGATATAAAGACGTAATACAACCAAGTGATATAAAGACGTAATACAACCCAGTGATATAAAGACGTAATACAACCATGAGACACAACGACGTAATACAGCCAAGTGACACAACGACGTAATACAACCAAGAGACACAACGACGTAATACAACCAAGTGATATAAAGACGTAATACAACCAATAGACACAAGACGTAATACAGCCAAGTGACACAACGACGTAATTCAACCAAGTGACACAACGACGTAATACAACCAAGCGACACAACGACGTTAAACAGGCAAGTGACACTACGACATAATACAAGCAAGTGACACAATGACGTAATACAACCAATAGACACAACGACGTAATACAACCAAGAGACACAAAGACGTAATACAACCAAGTGACACAACGACGTAATACAACCAAGAGACACAACGACGTAATACAACCAAGAGACACAACGACGGAATACAACCAAGTGACACAACGACGTAATACACCAAGAGACACAAACACGTAACACAACCAAGAGACACAACGACGTAATACAGCCAATTGACACAAAGACGGAATTAAATCAAGTGACACAACGACGTAATACAACCAAGTGACACGACGACGTTATACAACCAAGAGACACAACGAAGTAATACAACCAAGTGACACAACGACGTAATACAACCAAGTGACACAAAGACGTAATACAACCAAGTGAAACAATTATGTTATACAACCAAGTGACAAAACGACGTAATACAACCAAGTGACACAATGACAGAATACATCCAAGTTACACAATGACAGAATATAAGCAAGTGAAACAATGACATAATATAAGCAAGTGACACAATGACAGAATTTTACAACCAAGTGACACAATGACAGAATACAACCAAGTGTCACAATGACATAATATAAGCAAGTGACACAACGACGTAATACAACCAAGTGACACAACGACGTAATACAACCAAGTGACACAACGACGTAATGCAACCAAGTGCTAAGAAACAACGCCGCGCAACCAAATGACAAACACATGCGACTCAACCGCGAAGTCCAACCAGGACAACAATCACGTGACACAACAAAGAAAAAAAATCAATACGAAAATCCTCGTTGTTCGATTTGTCAGTTCAACTTTGACATTACGAGTTACTAGTATCGTGTTACGAGTTACGAGTGGATCGTGTCGAGTGCGATCCCTGCACAGGGGGGGGGGGGGGGCGTCCTGGAGATCTTGCAAGCACATGTCCTGGCTTCAGATTTCACATGCTATGTACAACGGTGGTGTATCTATATCAAATATGTCAACGTTGTACAGAATACGATATACACGTACTCACCGAAAAAAATAAACACTTCTCATTAAATTAAAACATTTATATTTGATAGTTTTCCATCTGACGTGAACACATTTTAGAATTTCACCAGGAATTCCATTTTTTGAGAGCGACACCGATGGTTAACAGTAAACAACTGAAAGAAATTACGCTGATGAAATAAGAAAATGAGTTAAATGCTCAGTAAAATTATTGGATTATAAATGTATTAAAAGTAGTTCGTTCCGTGTGCAAGACACCTCGAAGAATGAGTATTGCATTGTTGCTGTGTACTGTTTATTATTTTGATAATGGGTTATGATGACGACATCGAAAGTGACGAGGACTTATTATTATTATTATTGTTATTATTATTATTATCATTAGTATTGTTATTGTTTGTTTGCTTATTTGGATTGTTCGCCGTTTTTAAAAGTATTTCAGTCATATCACGGCGGTTAGTTAACCTACTCACACTTTTCCTGGGCAAGCTTAGCCGATCTAAGCGGTTTGCCAGTACTAAGTGCACATACTTATGCCAGGAACTGACAACTGCCCTACTTGAATCAGAGGTAGGGGAGAATGGCCGTAGAAATAATTTCATGAGTTATGTGGCCGGGCTGGGATTAGAACTCACGATCCCCGGATTGACAGTCCAGCGCTCTACCAACTGAGCTTGCCGGGCCCGGTATATTATTGTTATTATTATTATTTATTATTATTGTTGTTGTTGTTGTTGATGTTGTTGTTGTCGTCGTCGTAATAGAAATAATTTAATTAAACGTTCATTCTGTGCAGTAGAGACTGCCCAGCAACTTCACGAAATCCTCGTGAACAGTGTACATGTACAGTCAGTGAAAGTTGTCCGCTCGATCGATAACAGCAAACTATTGTTGGCTTCTGCTAGGCTCTTGTTTAAAATATGATGTTTAAAAAAAAAGCTTGGGCCCATATTGATGAAGATACCTAAGTAATTCTTAATTCAAAAATAAAATTGCCATTTGAACCTTTGTTTCGGAACATGTGAATAACAAATACCTACAATACAAAGTATTCATAAATGCAAGAAAATATGGAAAGTATTCAAATTGTGCTCAAAATCTGCTCTAAATAGTTTATTGCTGGCATTGCAACGTATTCTACTCTTGTATATATCAAACAAACTTACATTGAATACAAGACAATACATATTTTCACGCAAGCTCAAGATTTGGGGCAAGCTCAAAGATTTCGGGCAAGTTGAAGTTTTTATGCTCTTTTCCGAAAGGTAAAATCCCTTTAACAAACTTCTGTTAGGAGTAGTTAACTGCAAAACGTGAATGTTGATTTAAATTAAATGATATGTTCCAAAAAAAACGTGATTTACTTCATTTGATTGAATGAACGTTTAATGTCTATGAAGCATATTACGATTTCCAACATTCATGAAGCAGGGTCCATATCCTGAACTTACCGCAGAATATCACGAAAACATAGTTTGCGCCGAAGTGTCCTTTTAGTTTGGCAAAGTTTTAATTGTATAAAATAATGGTTTTAGTATAAACTATCCGTTTAGTTTTGAGGTCGATTCAACCAAAGGGACGCAACTGCTATCAGAAATTTGCAAATGAGTAACATTATGTTGGCTCCCTTGATATCAAGCGGATTGCTTGTTTATCTAATACTATGGAGCATTATGTCAGTCTCGTCTACAATGACATTAAAGGATGATTAGTTGTAGTGCTCTGTATCGTTCAGAATTATAGCTACGATATTTGTATTTATTTATTTTCGATTTCGCGTTGTTTATTGGCCAATAAACAACAATTTGGAGTTCTGATGGGAAGGAATCAAACCACGAGGGCCTTATACCGGGTGGTTTAATAGCCACGCATCAGAACGACAAAGAGTCGTTTATTGGCCGATAAACAACGATAATGCGAAGATTATTTCGATACTAACATGATTTGACATAATTTTTGCAATTGTAAGTGGAACTACTTGTTACTATGCTCCGCTCAAAATCGAAACTTCTTTTTGCGTTGTTTATAGGGTATTTTAACTACGATAATTGTGTTCCTTGTCTGTAGAGAAATTAACGAGTATCAAGTTAGAATATGGTATATACAATTTTCCAGCTAATAAACTATTGCAACTTTATTCACTTTGAGGTTTCTTCAACAAAACATGCATGCAAGAACTACAATTTGAAAACCCTCTGGCTTAAATCTCAGGATATTTAAACACGAAAGCCGCCAAGGGCGTATCTGAGGTTGAATCTGCCAAACGCATATGTGCTGGGGGGGGGGGGGGGTGCAATAGATCGGGCATTGATCTGGCTTCACAACATGCGAGGTATTTCTAAAACGGCAAAGGTGTCATTAAAATGGTGTCTATACCAACCAGTTTTTATTTGAGATTTTTAAACTTGCCGACATATTGAGTCTTGCACATTATAAACTCCCACAGGTCGATTACAGGGACGGACCCAGTAATCGCAGGGCCAACTCCTACACTAGCAACAATGTGGCTCTTAACCTAACCCTAGCCTTTACTAAGGGACACACACACAAACACGCACACACACACGCACGCACGCACGCACGCACGCACGCACGCACGCACGCACGCACGCACGCACGCACGCACGCACGCACGCACGCACGCACGCACGCACGCACGCACGCACGCACACACACACACACACACACACACACACACACACACACACACACACACACACACACACACACACACACACACACACACACACACACACACACACACGCACACACACACACACACACACTTCTTAATTCCTATTGAAATGTTTTTCAACCGCAAACTATTAAACTGTTCCGTAAAAGTTAGACATTAGTTCGGTGTCCATTACTAAATGACATTTTTATATATCTTTACATAAAAGGCTGTTTTATTCGAATACGCTTAATATGCGAAACCAATCATGTACATGCAAGACTTTTACTTCACTGGAAAATACTCATACATAAATTAATGTTTATTTTCAGAATATACATATATAAAACATAAGGATATCAAGATGCAACACTATATGTGACATGTAACAACAACAGCAACAAATGTAGGTGCGAGTGTACTCACGTACGAAAAACTACCACATCTGTCGATGTCGAATACAACAACAAAGTTGAACGGAATGTTAACGTAATAAACTTAAACAAATCTGAAAAGTACATGTACTATAATATTTTATCAAGAGCAGGTAGGCGACTACAAACTTTTCAATAATTGTATTATTGTTATTAGATTATTGTTTACTCCGTGAGCAGTCAACGACAAGGTCTCAAGAACGGAAAATGCCGAATGCAGTCGGTAATCAGACTTCGACGCGCTAGCATGCTCAGAATGCCTTAAATGTCTGTTATTTCCCAAAATGGTTTCGAATCATCATAAACATTTGTTAATACAAGTACTTTAGTTTTCTTGTTAAATATATAATGTTTCAATGAATAGGCACGTGCCGATATTGCCTTATTATCATTTACTTCTTTTAACACCAGAGGTGTGGATCACAGTTTGGTGAGCATAGAAATGTTCAGACTTCTGAAAGTTAATTCATTCCCTATCTCGTTCCGTATTATATTTTATAAGTTAAACATAACGAAGCAACTACTATTCACTCAATTGAAAACGCATAAAATAAATTGATCAATATTACACAAGTAAGTTAGAAAGATAACATCGCATGAACGGAAATCGAATAACCAATATGAATTGCTTTCCATTGCTATAGAAAGTGTTAATCGTGGCAAGTAATTATTATGACTTATTATAATTACCCTCGAAATGTATCGCTTTTTGTCTAGCGAAATGTCCAGGCGACGTTATATTACACATCATAACGTCTTTCTTGTTCATATCTTAAGAAATGTTATCACGTTCATTTGATTCATGTGTACACAATTTTAAAATGATCGTTGATTCGTTATAACATAGATATTACATTTTAGTACACCAATTCGTATTAACATACTATTTGTTAATACGCTGCAAATTAATTATTGTTGATTTAAATTCGTATTAGATGGTGATACAAATGTTTCTATCTTTTCTGCGAAACTCGTCCGTGAATGGAGTAAAGTATATGGTGTATAAGTAGTGTCTACAGTGTGTTATATTAAACTCGTCCGTGAATGGAGTAAAGTATATTGTGTATAAGTAGTGTCTACAGTGTGTTATATTAAACTCGTCCGTGAATGGAGTAAAGTATATTGTGTATAAGTAGTGTCTACAGTGTGTTATATTAAACTCGTCCGTGAATGCAGTAAAGTATATTGTGTATAAGTAGTGTCTACAGTGTGTTATATTAAACTCGTCCGTGAATGGAGTAAAGTATATTGTGTATAAGTAGTGTCCACAAGTGTGTTATATTAAACTCGTCCGTGAATGGAGTAAAGTATATTGTGTATAAGTAGTGTCTACAGTGTGTTATATTAAACTCGTCCGTGAATGGAGTAAAGTATATGGTGTATAAGTAGTGTCTACAGTGTGTTATATTAAACTCGTCCGTAAATGGAGTAAAGTATATTGTGTATAAGTAGTGTCTACAGTGTGTTATATTAAACTCGTCCGTGAATGGAGTAAAGTATATTGTGTATAAGTAGTGTCTACAGTGTGTTATATTAAAGAAATTATCTAGTGCACAATTTTTAATTGCTGGCGTTGTATTGTGTTAGAAAGTGAGAGGACAAGTTATTGGATTGAATCTTTATGCTACGTTACTTTTAGAACTTCGCTTAGTTATGAATTATTCATTATTGGATGTTACGTTTCCTAGACAATAATGTTTACTTTACGGTGTTTCTCGTTCACAGGCGTAAACGCACATGTTCAATGGCGAACATGCACACGCTAATAGGCGGACACGCACACGCGAACATGCACACCTTCATAGGCAAACACGCACATGTTCATAGGCGAACTCGCACACTTTCACAGGCGAACATGCACACGTTCACAGGCAAACATGCACACGTTAATAGGCGGACACGCAAACGCGAACACGCACACCTTCATACGCGAACACGCACACGTTTAAAGGCAAACATGCATACGTTTATAGGCGAACACGCACACGTTCGAAGGCGAACACGCGCACGTTCATAGGCGAAAACGCACGCGTTCACAGGCGGACACGTACACGTTCATAGGGGAGCACGCACACGTTAAAGGCGAACACGCACATGTTCATAGGCGAACCCGTACAGGTTAAAGGCGAACACGCGCACGTTCATAGGCGAATACGCACACGTTCATAGGCAAACACGCACACGTTAAAGGCGAACACGCACATGTTTATAGGCGAACTCGCACAGGTTAAAGGCGAAAACGCGCACGTTCATAGGCGAATACGCACACGTATATAGGCAAACACGCACACGTTAAAGGCGAACACGCACATGTTCATAGGCGAACTCGCACACGTTAAAGGCAAATACGCGCACGTTCATAGGCGAACACGCACACGTTCATAGGCCAACACGCACACGTTCATACAAGAACACGCACACGTTTATAGGCGAACGTGCATACGTTTATAGGCGAATACGCACACGTTCATAGGCGAACTTGCACACGTTCATTGGCGAACATGCACACATTAATAAACGGACACGCACTCGTTAAAAGCGAACACGCACATGTTCATATGCGAACTCGCACATGTTAAAGGCGAACACGCGCAAGTTATATGCGAACTCGCACAGGTTAAAGGAGAACACGCGCAAGTTCATGGGCGAATACGCACACGTTCATAGGCGAACGCGCACACGTTAAAGGCGAACACGCACACGTTCATATGCGAACTCGCACAGGTTAAAGGCAAACACGCGCACGTTCATATGCGAAAACGCACACGTTCATAGGCAAACACGCACACGTTCATACGCGAACACGCACACGTTTATAGGCGAACGTGCATACGTTTTTACAGGCAAACGCGCATACGTTTATAGGCGAACACGCACACGTTCATAGGCGGACACGCACACGTTCATTGGCGAACATGCACACATTAATAAACGGACACGCCTATGTTAAAAGCGAACACGCACATGTTCATATGCGAACTCGCACAGGTTAAAGGAGAACACGCGCAAGTTCATAGGCGAATACTCACACGTTCATAGGCGAACACGCACACGTTAAAGGCGAACACGCACACGTTCATAGGCGAAACTCGCACACGTTAAAGGCAAACACGCGCACGTTCACATGCGAAAACGCACACGTTCATTGGCGAGCACGCACACGTTCATACAAGAACACGCATACGTTTACAGGCGAACGTGCATACGTTTACAGGCAAACATGCATACGTTTATAGGCGGACACGAACACGTTCATAGGCGGACACGCACACGTTCATAGGCAAACACGCACACGTTAATAGGCGAACATGCACACGTTCACAGGCGAATATGCACACGTTAATAGGCGGAAAAGCACGCGTTCCTAGGCGAACACGCACACGTTAAATGGCGGACACGCACACGTTTACAGGCAAACATGCATAGGTTTATAGGCGAACACGCACACGTTCATAGGCGAACACGCACACGTTCACAGGCGAATAAGCACACGTTAATAAGCGGACAAGCACACGTTCATAGGCGAACACGCACACGTTCATAGGCGGACACGCACACGTTCATTTGCGAACATGCACACATTAATAAACGGACACGCACATGTTAAAAGCGAACACGCACATGTTCATATGCGAACTCGCACACGTTAAAGGCGAACACGCACGCGTTCATAGGCGAACTCGCACACGTTAAAGGCAAACACGCGCACGTTCATATGCGAAAACGCACACGTTCATAGGCGAACACGCACACGTTCATACAAGAACACGCACACGTTTACAGGCGAACGTGCATACGTTTACAGGCAAACATGCATACGTTTATAGGCGGACACGAACACGTTCATAGGCGGACACGCACACGTTCATAGGCGAACACGCACACGTTAATAGGCGGACACACACACGTTCATAGGCGGACAAGCACACGTTCATAGGCGAACACGCACATGTTTATAGGCGAACGTGCATACGTTTATAGACGAACACGCACATGTTCATAGGCGAACACGCACATTTTCATAGGCCAACTCGCACAGGTTTAAGGCGAAAACGCGCACGTTCATAGGCGAATACGCACACGTTCATAGGCGAACACGCACACGTTAAAGGCGAACACGCATATGTTCATAGGCGAACTCGCACACGTTAAAGGCAAACACGCGCACGTTCATAGGCGAATACGCACACGTTCATAGGCGAACACGCACACGTTCATAGGCGAACACGCACACGTTCATAGGCCAACACGCACACGTTCATACAAGAACACGCACACGTTTATAGGCGAACGTGCATACGTTTATAGGCGAATACGCACACGTTCATAGGCGAACTTGCACACGTTCATTGGCGAACATGCACACATTAATAAACGGACACGCACTCGTTAAAAGCGAACACGCACATGTTCATATGCGAACTCGCACATGTTAAAGGCGAACACGCGCAAGTTATATGCGAACTCGCACAGGTTAAAGGAGAACACGCGCAAGTTCATGGGCGAATACGCACACGTTCATAGGCGAACGCGCACACGTTAAAGGCGAACACGCACACGTTCATATGCGAACTCGCACAGGTTAAAGGCAAACACGCGCACGTTCATATGCGAAAACGCACACGTTCATAGGCAAACACGCACACGTTCATACGCGAACACGCACACGTTTATAGGCGAACGTGCATACGTTTTTACAGGCAAACGCGCATACGTTTATAGGCGAACACGCACACGTTCATAGGCGGACACGCACACGTTCATTGGCGAACATGCACACATTAATAAACGGACACGCCTATGTTAAAAGCGAACACGCACATGTTCATATGCGAACTCGCACAGGTTAAAGGAGAACACGCGCAAGTTCATAGGCGAATACTCACACGTTCATAGGCGAACACGCACACGTTAAAGGCGAACACGCACACGTTCATAGGCGAAACTCGCACACGTTAAAGGCAAACACGCGCACGTTCACATGCGAAAACGCACACGTTCATTGGCGAGCACGCACACGTTCATACAAGAACACGCATACGTTTACAGGCGAACGTGCATACGTTTACAGGCAAACATGCATACGTTTATAGGCGGACACGAACACGTTCATAGGCGGACACGCACACGTTCATAGGCAAACACGCACACGTTAATAGGCGAACATGCACACGTTCACAGGCGAATATGCACACGTTAATAGGCGGAAAAGCACGCGTTCCTAGGCGAACACGCACACGTTAAATGGCGGACACGCACACGTTTACAGGCAAACATGCATAGGTTTATAGGCGAACACGCACACGTTCATAGGCGAACACGCACACGTTCACAGGCGAATAAGCACACGTTAATAAGCGGACAAGCACACGTTCATAGGCGAACACGCACACGTTCATAGGCGGACACGCACACGTTCATTTGCGAACATGCACACATTAATAAACGGACACGCACATGTTAAAAGCGAACACGCACATGTTCATATGCGAACTCGCACACGTTAAAGGCGAACACGCACGCGTTCATAGGCGAACTCGCACACGTTAAAGGCAAACACGCGCACGTTCATATGCGAAAACGCACACGTTCATAGGCGAACACGCACACGTTCATACAAGAACACGCACACGTTTACAGGCGAACGTGCATACGTTTACAGGCAAACATGCATACGTTTATAGGCGGACACGAACACGTTCATAGGCGGACACGCACACGTTCATAGGCGAACACGCACACGTTAATAGGCGGACACACACACGTTCATAGGCGGACAAGCACACGTTCATAGGCGAACACGCACATGTTTATAGGCGAACGTGCATACGTTTATAGACGAACACGCACATGTTCATAGGCGAACACGCACATTTTCATAGGCCAACTCGCACAGGTTTAAGGCGAAAACGCGCACGTTCATAGGCGAATACGCACACGTTCATAGGCGAACACGCACACGTTAAAGGCGAACACGCATATGTTCATAGGCGAACTCGCACACGTTAAAGGCAAACACGCGCACGTTCATAGGCGAATACGCACACGTTCATAGGCGAACACGCACACGTTCATAGGCGAACACGCACACGTTCATACGCGAACACGGACACGTTTATAGGCGAACGTGCATACGTTTATAGTCGAACACGCACACGTTCATAGGCGGACACGCACACGTTCATTGGCGAACATGCACACATTATTAAACGGACACGCACACGTTGAAAGCGAACACGCACATGTTCATATGCGAACTCGCACAGGTTAAAGGCGAACACGCGCAAGTTATATGCGAACTCGCACAGGTTAAAGGAGAACACGCGCAAGTTCATAGGCGAATAGGCACACGTTCATAGGCAAACACGCACACGTAAATAGGCGAACACGCCCACGTTCACAGGCGAATATGCACACGTTAATAGGCGGACAAGCACACGTTGATAGGTGAACACGCACACGTTAATAGGCGGACACGCACACGTTCATAGGCGAACAAGCACACGTTCATAGGCGAACACGCACGCGTCCACAGGCGAACACGCAGGCGAACATGCACACGTTATGAGGCGGAAACGCACACGCGAACACGCCACCTTCATTAGCGAACACACAGACTTTCATAGGCGAACACGCACACGTTCATAGGCGAACACGCACACGTTCATAGGCGAACATGCACAGAAACCTCGCCAGGGAAACTTTCCAACGATGGAGTTCCCTCCCTTGCAAGAATCGGAAGCCGACTGTCTGCAAGCAACGAAAATCTTCACACATCCAGAATTTACATAAACACCAAGCGAAAAACGAGAAAATAGCTGTAAGATATAATACAAATTCTGACTTTGAAAATTTGGCAATTTATACAAATGAAATATGCAGTACTCAGGTAGCGCTCGAAATATCTTTCTAATTACATCAAATACTGGTTCTACCCACGGAATGGATGTCAATTAACTGTCTAATACGACATAATGACCATAATGAGACTTATCAATATAGCTCCCCCTGATGCGTTGTCAAACTAATCTTTTTCGTTTTAATTCAATATAGCAATTCATCTGATATCTACCTTTGATGAATACAACATGCGACTACATGGCAACTCGATTCTCAATCGTCAACTTCAAAGTTTATACGTATATTTATATTTGTTATAACACAACTGCTTTATTATTATATTTACGAAATGTGCAAATGCTACACGACTTTCAAGTAACAGTATAAAATGTCTTTATGTTTGTAAGAATTCACATGCGGACAGAATTTCATTGCACGTGTAGAACCAGAATACCACAGACTTAGAATATTCAAATGCTACAAATTGAAGACTCTTGATTATGGAGAATATCTTTTGAAACACTTTTCAATGTCTAAGAATAATTTAACACAGCAAACCACCAGGGCAACAAGCACCTCTCCTTTGGATAGCCCTATACTTTACCACGTATCTGAGCACGTATCGCTACTCTTTCACGTGCAATAACTACACTAATAACTACACCAACTACACGAAATAATACAACATTATACGAAATCAAAATTTTCTACTGTATAAACAAGATACTCAAAACGCTTACAAACCCAAAACTGAATTGATACCGATTGCTATCTACGTCGAACCGTTTACTTTTGTTACTTTATAAAATAAATGGCAAAACGAAAACATGCGTTTAAACTGTGTTAATAATTTCAGGTAGCACGGAGTTTTATCGATAGTCGATGACGATAGCAACGCTTCGTCATAAATCCCAGCTACCGGAAGTGTAACGGAAAGTCGCATACGAGCTAGTGGGAAAATTACAATCCCTGAACAAGATGCACACAATTTTAACCCGTCTCTGCAAACAATATGCGTTGAAAACGGCGAATAATCAGCACGCATCAAGGCCCGTCAGCGACACGACCGTACGTAAACGCCTATGTGCATTTAAACTGGGGCATAGACGTCAGAAATTCCAAGTACCATTTACGTCGAGGCAACGTGCATTGCGGCGGATCTGGCCCAGACGACATGTTCGACGTTCAAAGGTCGCTAGCGTTGTCTACACTGATAATTACGTTTCAACGTTACCGAAAGTGACGACTGGGCGCGTGCACCGTCGTAAAGGGGACGGTTTGCAACATGTTGTGTGCAAGAGAAGTGAATATTTGAAAGTCGTAACGTGATGCTTTATGGCAGTATATCTTTACCTCATAAATCTCAACTATTTATTACGAAGGGTGTGCTGTCACTCATCAACATGCATTTGTGTGATCATGCATTATGACAATCACACAGGAAATAAGAAGGAGTATAATGGTTAGATACCAGTAAATAGTGGGGAATTCCCCGCTGGTCCACTCGAAAGTAGGCCATATATCAAATAGTTCTTTTGTTAAAAGAGACATTTCACACAACGGGCACTGTTTTAAATGGCTATTTCTTGAAAATGACGGGTCTCTTGTGAATTTTGATGTATCGTGACACCGCATTATTTGAAATTTGAATGATAAGTACTTGATGTGTAGACTGCATGTGCTTTCGTCGAAATCGCGACTGCATTTGGTTTCTTAAGGGTGGCTACAATCAAGCGAGATGCGTTTTCTTAGAAGTAGCATAACATATCTTTTTTATTCTAAATTTTGTAAGTAAAGGAAATTATCTTTCCAAAGAGACCAGACTCGTGAATCAAATGAAGGTGGCGAAAGACGCCATGAGATTTCGCTATTTTACAATGGGACCCTATGGGAATTTGATTTACTGGTTTTCAATCTGTTCTCGCACACCACAATGTTCCGTTTCACGAGGGCAACACGGCAAATGTTACCTCAAAGCCGCGTTCCAGTGAGTGCAGACCATAGTCGGGCAGGTTTGGGATGGGTATGGATCGAGGCGTGTTAGATCAACGCGACAACAGAACTGTTTGCAGAAACCGGAAGCTGACCGTCTGCAGGCACGGAACATCCTCACACAGCGGTGTATCGAGAATGAAAATAAATTCATGTGCAAAACAAATCAAGTTGTGATTAGACACATGTTATTGAGATTGCGAATGTGCAACTTGTACCAATGAAATTAGAACCGCTACCTACATCTACAATCTGATTAAAGTCGTATCGTAATGATACGCTACATCTTCTTTTAAAGTCAACAGTCAATAACAACAAGTAGGTGTGCATTTGAGTATATTAAATATAACTTGTAAGTGAATCACAAACTTGCAATATTCGGTAGGGAAATGCTTTACGAAAACGATACACGAGTTGAAACACAATAACGAATAATCTAAAATACGGATTTATATAACTTTATAGCGCCTATAATACATTTATAATATAGGATCATAGATAACGACATGATTTTTTCACCACAGCTGGTTTTACTGGTTATTTTTACGGAAATTGGCTATTTTTGCTGCTGCTGCAGCCGCCGCCGCCGCCACCACCACCACTATGATGATTATTATTATTATAAAACATAATATGTCATGATAATCATAATCCATTACATCAACAACCAAAAATAGACTGAGCAGATTTTGTACAGCGTAAATATAGGAGATAACATAATGTATAGGCTAGAAACCACAGGAATCCCCGGTGGACACTAAAAAAAAATATCCTCGTTTCTCCTGTTCAAAGACATATTTCACATAGCGGGCACTGGTGTAAATGGTTATTTCTTGACAACGCCGTGCCTCCTGTGCATTTTGACAGCATGTGCTTTTGTCGAAATCAAGTGAGTAGCATAACATATTCTTTTTTATTTTATTTTAAAAGCAGAGAGAAGCATCAAATGGACCGGACTCGCAACATCTGAAATAATGAAAAGTGGCGAAAACGATGTCAGGAGATTTTGCCATCTTACATCGGGACCCTATGAGAATTGGATATTTTACTGGTTTCTAACCTAAAAGGTAATAGTTGCATTTTTAGGAATGTTGCACGTTGTCCTACATATGACAATTTAAAGGGACACAATCCTTGTTACTTTATGATAGAATCTCTGAGGCGGGGGAAGTTTATCGTTATTTTAACGTTTGGGAATTTCAAATAATTTTTTGAAACTGACTAAATAACATTCACTGCAAATTAAATTTACTCTTTATTAGATGAATTCACTAACATTTTAACTCATTGTGTTAAAATAAATGTCACCGTCGTTGGCCGGAATTCTTAACCAACTGAAGCTTTATTCGGTATTAATTAATTTTAAAGGAAATAAAAGTAATTTGTTCTCGAAAATTGGAAACTGTATACTACTACTGCTGAGCAGGGCGAATAGGTGCCTTAATGACCAGAGATCTGAAGATATATATGTGGTAACACTACTTGCATGTCACGTCGTATATGTCCATTTCAATCAAATCACACATCCATCCAATATAAGGATAGTCACACATTTACCACGCTGTACTAGCTAATTAAAATATGCATTTCGATTCTCAATTGTCAACATTTCACACTTTTTATCCACACCGCTAAAACAACGTGCAAAAATACATTTCATTGTTTGGATAGTTTTACAATCAGATGATTAAAGCAGTGTTTAACTGATTGCATACGTAGAACCAGAATCCGACTGGCTACACTCTAGCTTGTAATTTGGATACTCTATGCAAAAAACGACGTGCCAACATTTATCAGAATTTTTTTTTGCATTTTTGATAAAAACAGTACGTAACAATAACTTAAAATACATGTGGTCAAAATGTTTCTTTTTCCGAATATTTACTTTTAGTTTACTAGTCATTTTGGTTAATTTCCCATAATATTGACATATACGTTGAATAGAAATAGAATTCCATGTCAATATCACATAGTCAGATGCAACATCAGAAATCTTCCCAATAGCTCTACACATCGTTCCCGTGCAATGTTTTAAATGTACAATACAGAATTACCGATTATATTGATAAAACCAATCAGTGACATAACACAGAGGAAAATGATATGATACACACCTTCACGCTCGTTTGGTAAGTAAACGTGCATCTCGTGCTAGATCTTTTATATCAAAATAAACACAACTGATCTTTGATGACTTCAATTTTTCGACAACAGCGCCGCCGCGTTGCACTGTCCAGGTTCTTGTTTGTAGTTTTGTTTCACGTGCACACATATTACAATTTAAAGTTCATTATAAAAACATTTTTCCAAATCGTCATTAGTCCAAAATATGCGTTAAATTACAAGCACGGAATTATGCACGGTCTAAATTTCCAAACTCTGATACACACTTGTCAAAACGCAACAAAAACATACCATAGATGTCTTCGTATACAAGAAAACGCACGGCTTACACGAAAATATTGTACCGTTCCTTTTATAATTGATTTCCTGTAAAACCTCGTGCATCGTTTTGAAATTAACAATGCAGTATAATCCTTTCTTGACAATTTTAAAGGCGCTGTGTCGTTATTGTTGTGTCAGGTTGTCATATATGTAAGATATAACAGGAAATAAAAACAACATAGTTCACGTTCAAACAAGTTAAAAAAATAAAAGGAAATAAAACATACATCGCAATTCGAAATCTTTCATAAGAAAGCAAAGAAAACGATTTACAAACAGTCGTATATGAAGTGCAGCTACACGTATTTTAAAGATGTCTTATTAAAGTTGAAAACAGCAACAGAAGTACACTCAACAAATTTTCTAATTGGTCACTTTTCATTTTATATCTTCTCGAAACTGAATCAACGAAATTACATGAATATTTGGGCAGATGTATTTGTTGTACTTAACTATCGATTCATGTATACATTTCTTAACTATTAAAGAAATACTTTTCGATGTGTCGTTGTTTATCCGCCAGTAAACAACGATTTAGAATTCTGATGCGCAGGAATTAAACCACGAAGGCGTTAACCCGAGTTGTTTAATAGCCACGCATCAGAATGACAAAGAGTTGTTTATTAGCTGATCAACAACGAGAATGCGAAAATTATTTCGATTACAACATGATTTGACATATATTTTGCAATTGTAATTGGAACTACTTTTTACTAAGCTCCGCTCAGAATCGGGACTTCTTTCTGCGTTGATTATGGGGTAGTTAAACAACGATAATTGTGTTCTTTGTCTATAGAAAAATAAGCGATTAGCATGTTAGAATAATAGTTTAATACTAGAAGCACTAGACGCATTTTCGCAATTCCGGTTCTAGTTGCTCGTGCACATCATGGTTAGACTTTACATGTGCTCATTTTGTATTTCAAATATCCGCCCTACAAAGAAAATCAAAATGGCAAGAATGGACCTCGCAGAGCGTGGACAGGCCGTTAGAACGATTCACGCCGGAACGTCTTTAAGACGGATATGTCTGCAAATTAAAATGTATCCTCTTTTACAATAAATTAAGAAAAAAATGTTTGCATTATCCTTGTTTATCGGCCAATAAACCACTTCGTCGTTCTGATGCGTAGGAATTAAACCACGGGGGCGTTATTTCGATTCTAGCATGACCTGACAAATATTTTTGTATTTGTTATGAGAACTACATTTTATATACTCTGCTAAAAATCGGAACTACTTTTCGAGCTGTTTATTGGGTAGTTTACTATGATATTTCTTTTATTTGTCAATAGAAAAATCAGCGAGCATCATGATATAATTTTTACACATTAAATATCATGTTATAAGTATTTCTACACATTAAACACTTGTTTTTGTACCAAGAATTCAAACAGAAATGTTTTGCAGGTCAAACAACTATTCAACCACCGGTGGTATACGATACAGAAACGGTGGGAAAAGTTCAAGCGTTGATGACAGGCACCGGCGACCGAGGAGACGCGTCACTGCAGATCAGCAAGACAACCATATTCACTCACGCAAAGACAACATCATTGCAAACAATTGGTCGACATGGACGTCTGATTGCCCCATAAACGGTCCGAATGCGTCTTCGTGGGGTAAGATTACTCTGCCGACGACCTAGAAAGGCGGTAATTCTTACCGCAAGACAAAAACAAGCTAGACTGAGATAGGCCCGTCAGCATCTGAGGCTCACCCTTGCTGAATGGATCGACGTGATTTGTGTTGACGAAACTTGCACCAAACTACAAGCAGCAGACGCCGGGGGGGGGGGGGAGGGTTCGAGTTTACTGCCGTCGGGATGAACGTTACATGAACGCATGTGTTCTTGAAGCTGACAGGTATGGTGGCGGATCGATAATTATGTGGACTGCCATTTCTATTTCTATGCATTCCAAAGCAGCAGCTGTACTTGTGCAAGGCAACCTTCCGCCAGGAGATACCATGTAGAGGAAAGTGTTGCCCCAGTCTTAATACCGCACGCGAGAGCGATTACGGGCATGTCAATTGTACCAGCCAATGGACACTGTCATGCAGCTAGAGCTACCATGCAAATGCTTCAAACCAATAACATCCATGTTTGATCGTGGCCCGATTGAGCACGTTTGGGATTTGTTGAAATGTCGTATTTGGCGTCTTCAACAACCCAACAACCTCGCGGATCTGGAGCGTCTTGCTACGCAGGAGTGGGACTACATCACCCAACGCTCGATCCAGCGGTACATCGTTTATATGAAAGCTGCTCGATGCCAGGCTGTAATTGCAGCTTACACCTTACGGTGGTCAAACAGGGTACTTACAATGTGTGACTTTAGAATTCAGGGGTCGGTCAAAATGCAGCAGTGGAACTAGTGTACCTTGTGATATTTTTCTATCTAAATTAGTTTGAACAGTTGGTTATGAATTATACTTTGATTATAGAGTATTTTACGCTATTCAGGTTATGCTTTTATGTTCTTGTTTTTTCTGAGTTTATTTAGTGATTAATTAGAAAAGTTCACGGTTCAGTGTATCATCTATGACGCAACTACACGTCATATTCACGCATTACGACCACACGTTAAATCCGCGCTTTACGACCTTTCGTTACATCCGCGCATTACAACCACACGTTTAATCCGCGCTTTATGACCACTCGTCACATCCGCGCATTACGACCACACGTTAAATCCGCGCGTTATGACCACTGGTTCCGTGCATTCCGACCACTCGTTCCATCTGCGCATTACGACCACTCGTTACATCCGCGCATTACGACCACTCGTTACATCCGCGCATTACGACCACTCGTTCCATACGCGCATTACGACCACTCGTTCCATTCGCGCATTACGACCACTCGTTACATCCGCGCATTACGACCACTCGTTCCATCCGCGCATTACGACCACTCGTTACATCCGCGCATTACGACCACACGTTAAATGCGCGCTTTATGACCACTCGTCACATCCGCGCATTACGACCATGCGTCATGTCCACGCATCGCGACCACACGTTTAATCCGCGCTTTATGACCACTCGTTACATCCGCGCATTACGACCACACGTTAAATCCGCGCTTTATGACCACTCGTTCCATCCGCGCATTACGACCACTCGTTATATCCGCGCATTACGACCACTCGTTCCATCCGTGCATTACGACCACTCGTTACATCCGCGCATTACGACCACAGTTACATCCGCGCATTACGACCACACGTTAAATCCGCGCTTTATGACCACTCGTCACATCCGCGCATTACGACCATGCGTCATGTCCACGCATCGCGACCATGCGCCATCTCTACGCTACGTAACAACGCGTAATCCACGCATCGCGTCCATGCGCCACATCCACGCTACGTAATCGTCACATAACATAGAAATAACAACTTGAAAGGGCTGAGTCGACGTCTCGACAATTGAAGGAATGGAAGATGCAGCAACATCAACGCTCTTTGGCATCAGATTCAGCAGAATTTGGAGTTTAGGAAACAATTATGCTTTAGCAAAACGTTTCACACTATTTTTCTTGGTTACCAACATTCGAACAACATTATTATCGCCATCGTCGTTATCATCATCATCATAAGCAGCAGCAGCAACAACAGCAGCAGCATCTCCATTATGATTGTACTTAACGGTCATCGCAAATTCTGTCCGTGGCATGTGATATGGAACAGCCAAAATGTGTTATACGTATTATAATATTCGAAAATCACGTATTATACATGTATTATACTCTCTTGTGACGTTCTTTATTTACAGTATATATATTTGATAGTGAATTTTTTTCGACATTTCTTACATATTTATCATTAAAAATGACGTGTTCACTAATGATTATAATAGCCACGCGCTAGCCCCCTGTGACCCGACACTTACAATATTCGCGATAATTGGGTTAATTTTCAAGAAAATGAGATCAACTTGCAAAGAGATTAATTCAACAACATAAGTACCCGCCTTTAAAATTTTATTGCATGCCATACAGTACACATTTTATGATGAAATCAAAACAAATGAAACACTCAGTCTCAAAATATTACTACCGGTAGCAAATATGTTGTCACTATAAAACTATCATATCTATTTGAACATTCATTTTATATACTTTAATTATTGAATGTCCTTCTATCCTGCTTACACAGCACACGGAAAACGTAATTTGCCGGATCTTAACGTCAGTGAGCATCCATGGGACAAACTGTATACGCGATCATGGGTGCTGACCCTATTGGCTTTATGGATTTTGTGAATGTCATGCATGTGTGTAATGGTACATCATGTACATTACATTCATACAATCATACTACCAAAATAATTTACCCGTGTCACTAAGGGTCGTCCATGACGATGCCTTACTTTTAAAGTAATGGTCAATTGTAGATAGAAACAAAACCATTAAAAATTAATAGACATAAAATTTAACAATCATTAAATATCAATTATCTGTGAATGAACATTGTTTTCGCAAATGTTTGTAGACCTGCTGTCAATACTCCTCTTTAATTATCTTCAATAAAATTCCCCTTCTAGATAACAAATGTCATAAATGTCAAGCACAGGATTTAACAGTATGGAAAATAAAAGACATTATCCAGCGCTTGTACACCAAGAACTGGTTCTACCCAGGAAATGGACTTTCTCACAGACACCAAGAACTGGTTCTACCCAGGAAACATACTTTCTCACAGACACCATGAACTGGTTCTACCCAGGAAATGGACTTTCTCACAGACACCAAGAACTGGTTCCACCTATGAAATGGACCTTCTAACAGATGCCAAGAACTGGTTCTACCCATGAAATTAAAATTCTCATAAACACCAAGCACTGTTAATGGTTTTACCCAGGAAATTAACTTTCTCACAGACACACACACACAAAGAACTGACACTACCCAGGAAATTGACATTCTCATAAACAGCAAGTACCTGTACTGGTTGTACCCAGGAAATTGAATTTCTAACAGACACCAAGAACTGACACTACCTAGGAAATTAACTTTCTCACAAACACCAAGTACCAGTACTGGTTTTACCCAGGAAATTGACTTTCTAATAAACACCAAGTACTGGCGATACCCAGAAACTGATTTTCACACAGACACAATCAACTGTTTATACTTAGGAAATGGTCTTCATCACCCAGAATGAGTTGCACAGTATAGTTTTAAGTGCGTACAAAATACTACATTACCGGTAAATTGGTTGTTAGCTCATTCAAACAGGTCTGTCAAAGACAATGAAATAGAAAGCGTATACAGAGCACAATACAAAAACAAAACGTACTGAACAAGAGTTTCAAACCCTGAGCCGAGTTAATAAGAATGATGTTTGTGGCTTTATATTAGACAGCTTGTACAACGGACTCAAGTGAGAATGAACAACGAGCCAACCATGATTGCCTCGCGACATTAACCAGGGTACGGGTTCAGAATTTGGCACAACTATCTCTCAAGGGTAGCGAGGGAGATAACCATTGTGTTACTATGGTAAACAGGTAAAATGAGTTATTTCCCTTGTTTAATCAAGTTTTTGTGTGTGTTTTTTTTGCACTCAAATGTTCTAATAATTTTAACAATTTTAGTGTGCTGTAGACCAAAATGGTTTCTTTCTAATACCTCTACTAGGTTTGTAGCCATGCACATGAACATTTTCAAAATAACACATACATATTTGCCATTGTTCAAGTATGTGTAAAAGAGATGAGGGTTAAGGTCAAAACTATATTTAATCCTTATAGTGCAGTGTTTACAATTACATGACGCTGTGTGCCAAGTTGGTTGTGAGATATCAAGTGGTGCAGATTGAAAATACAACATAACATCTAGAAGGTCATGCTGCAATAATATTCAGAAAGCCTAAAAACAAACATGTATTCAAAATTTTGTTTACATAAATCTAGTTGTATCTGACAAAAATCTTATAATAATACAGTTTCTTTCATTACAGTGCACATTTTGTTACTGTAGTTTCACAGGTGAGAACACTGTGCAGCCAGTCCGGGACTCGAACCCGGGACCTCTCGCTTACATGGCGAGTGCTCTCCCGACTGAGCTAACCTGGCAGGTACACAATCTCTCCCTATAGTGACATATGGCATACAAGGACAATGGCAACCTGAATTATGGGACACAGCCTCAACAATAATGTAATGATTAATGGGAAATACATAATTTGATAAGTATTTAACTACAGTGGACTCCAGATAACCTGAACTTGTATCGAATTTCTCGTTTTAGTGAATAATATTGTATTGCTATATATTCGTATATATTTATGTTGTTTCGCTTTAATAAATGAGGGTTGAATTTTGGTCGAATTTTTTGATGGCTTAGAGTGTTGGTCCCAGTTCTGGTTGTCACGCAAGTTATATTTGCTTGGCTCAAACACACCTAGGGTTGCTTCAAGACGTTTAATTTAATTGATTAGATGCGCTTGATTACTGTAAAAAAAATTTACTATTGAGATGCGGCAATAATTGATTTTACAGGTATCACAAACTTAAAATAAATAATGTGCATAAAATGTCATCCTCCTCCTCCTCATCATCATCATCATCATCACATCGTCTCCCCTTCAACACACACACCATTATTATAACCCATTTTAATGTAAGAACTCCATAATGTGGCTATTACTCTAACCAACGAACATCAGTCATACACGCAAAAATTCTTTCACATGTGTACACTTTAAATTAAAGTAATTCTAACACCCTACAATGCATACCAAAACTATATCCTTCCTTTGACCTCTTCACCTAGGATTCCTAAGTAGGACGCATGTGACGCATAGATCTAGTAAACTTGCTTATTTAAGATTAAGAATGCATGTCCAGAATATACCGTAGTCCAGACAAAATCTGACATACACATTCAAAAAGACATACCTCAAGCAACCAATGTGAAAACTCATTAATGAAGGGGATATCACTTTTGAAGTTTAAGTTTAGTAGTCTACGTGAGTTCTATCCATTGAATAAGAAGATCCAAGTAATATGCACTAATATTTTACAATCACATTCAACTTAACTAAATGTACTAAAATGTTATGCTTATTGGATACAAGTACATAAAAATAAAGATCACTTCATGAATTTTTGCAAAACTGTTACCCAAAGATAAATGACAAGACGTAAATTGATCAGTAAGAAATTCAGAAAACTATGACGTATCAGTATACACAGTTTAAGCACATGACTTCCACCGAATTCTAAAAAAAATTCTTTACAAACTCTGCCTAATCATAAACAGGGTATCATGGTTATTTTAAATGGTGCAATTAATGTGTTCTAGCTTTTGTGAACTACAAGATGTCATTAATGGCAATATGTAATTATGTTCTATTCTGCTTCATTAGGTTACAATCAGAATGACTCCTAAAGGATTTTGAACCAAATTTTAGCTGACCATATGATCATTTGATGGTGCGTTAGACTCACTTTAAAAGTACCATCTTGTCTTTATGCAAAACTGTGCAACTATTAGTATTGATTGTTCATATCTATAAATGTGATTTTGAATGAGTTCTTATTTAGCAAGAGGTACTAGCTCATACTTCAGTGTAACTGCATTAAGTTCCATCTAGAACCACTATCAAACTGACATGAATGTAAGAATTTAAAATGGACATACGGGTACACAATCTGCGCAAGTTCAGTCAAGATCTGCAGAGAAATGGTCTACAAGGCACATATTAGAAAACGGCGACTTTGACTCACACAAAAATCATTAATTGGTGTATTAGTCTTATTTGACGTATTGCATTTATCTTTAACATATGGTATTTGGTAAAACTGGCAGAAAAAGTCAACATTTTATATTATGCATACAAGAAAATGTTTAACAGTCAATGGTCAACGCAGGAGAGGTTCCCTATACATATAGCTTACCATTATTTTTGTAAGGTATGCTTAATTGTTAATAGAAACACACTTTAAGTCAACATTCTGTCAACCATATAGTATGTTACAGACATTTCTGAACAATTCTTACCTCATCTTGGATCAACAACCAGTAGGACTTGAAATTCAGTGTATCCAGTCAGCACCCTGCCGGTCTGTCAGTGACTCCAAGTGAGCTGATATGGTATGCACAAGGACCCCATGCACTGCATTCCTACTTTGTTGCTGTGTAGCTAAATATTAAAGTAACAAGCATTCTTCAACAACAAATAAAACGCATGCGAGCTATTTAATATCAAACAGTGTGTAAATACATGTAAACAGTTTACAAATGGGAAAGTGCAGATAGCCTAATGCAAAATCTAACAGTCTTCCACGTTTTTAACAACATTAAGAGAAAAATGTGAAATTATTAAAATGTGGCACCTACCTAGTGTATTTAACACATTCTGAGTGAGACACCCATACCAGGACACTCCTTACTGCCTCGTGGCTGTGCAGGCCTGCAGGTTCCATACCTATTTGTAGAATAAATGTGAGTAGTTATACAAACAACCATAAGAAACCAAATTTTAACAACACACTACCTTATAACGTTATATTGCCAGGCAAATTATGCAGTTACTCAGTCATGGTGAGGAAATGGTTGTGGTATCCAGCTATAGCTTGGGAACTCAATTCATTAGGTCAGTATTCTGACACGTAATCTTTCTTAAAAAGCACTGGTTCTACTTAAGAATGCAACTTGAATGGTTCTTAGTAAGCCACAGCTATCAATACAACCAAGTCACAAAATAAATACCTTCAAGCGCACGATTTGAAACAACATTGACATCTCAGAATTGTTTTACAATGAAGACTCCTGATGAGATCTTTTTTTCACCTTGTGACATCAAGAAAATTATTAAATGTTCAATTTAATAGAACGGTTTCAAACAGAAATATTTTTAACATACAATACCATAATCAACAAGTCTTCACAGTGTTGTTCTGTCATCAATATTTCACCAGCGCTGGGAGCTGGATGTGCAGAAGCTGCATGAAGCACTTTCTAACATGCAGTCTCAAACCCTCGACCACATGTGCACTGCTGTCACATTCAGTCTGTGCATCCACATTGTCCAGGCCTCTCCATCTAATTATAGACATTACACATATGCCAAAAACCTAAGCATAATCCAATTTCACTATTCAGTATTAAATGAATTCTCGGTAATGTCGTGGATCTTTCAGACAGAAAACAAGAACTGGTTCTACCCAGGTAAAAAACTCAAGAATGTTTCAATAAGCCCCATACTGGTCACGCTATTATCACCAGATCCTTTGAGATGATGGCCTGTGTCAGGAACAATCCTCCACACACATAGGAGTTTAAACAAGGCATAAATATTCCTGGTCATTCTAGTTCAAATTCTTATAACCTTAATTCATATTCAGAGACTTTTAAGACATTTTCAAAGACCAGTCTCTATGACTCTTATAAGAACAAAAGCTTTTTTTAAGTTCTTATTATTTCAAAACGCTGATTTAAAGGCTACAGACCACTTTCTAAAAAATTTATAAACATGAAGTTTCTATGGAAACCTTTTAGAAAGGGGTAGACTGTTAGAATAATGCCAAGTGGAACCGGTTTTAGATTGTGGCGATTGCCTGACGCTTTAGTACCGAAAGTCGAAATCAGGTATCTCTTTTGACACAGCTTGTTGGAATATCCAAAATATTAATATTGGCAAGCAAATAGAACATCTTATTAATTTCTCGCTATAAGTAGATTGGATGAAGTTGTATGTTCACTAAATACTAACAATTAACTCATTCAACAATTTATATGAATAGATAAACTAATAGACATGACTAAAACCAAAACAAACAATAAAATACTATAAAATCATTGAATTTCACAGGTGTCTAAATTTCATGCATTTTTGAAGAATGGTTAATTCTTAAACTCACACACTTTTTTGTACATTCTTTTAATATTCCTGCAAAACGAAAATTATATTATTTTCATTTTTTTTTAAATTTTTGACTTAAGAAATAATTATCGATTTATAGTTGTTTATCGGCCAATATTCAACGATTTGGAGTTCTGATACAAAGGAATTAAACCACAGGGGCATTATCCGGGTTGTTTAATAGCCACGCATGAGAACGACAAAGAGTTGTTTATCGATAAACAATGACAGATAGAGTCGATAAACAATGACAATGCGAAAATTACTTCGATTCTAATATAATTTGACATACAGTTGAACCTTGTTATCTCAAACTCGTTTAAGTCGAATTTCCGGTTAAGTTGCAGTAGAGACAAATTTCCGATTGCCCATCTTCTTATTTCATATTAAATATTGTTGTTTATCTCGAAGTTTTTAACTCGAAATATCGGATAAGTCGAAGTGAATTTTCATTCCCTAGCTGTAATTTCACATGTATTATTGCGTGTTAATCTCGAAGAGTCATCACGTTCTGCAGCTTAAACCCGATAATAGCCTAATGACAGATCCCTGTCAAGGTTTGTCATACATTGCATACATGTTAGCCCGTGTTCTCTAAAAAAAAGTCTTTAATATGGGTTGCATGCGCTTTAATTTAACTATTTGTTAATTGATGGCGACATCACTGGAAGCATTGGCGGAACAGTCAGAAGATTTCTCGAGCAGATGCTAGGTAGCGAAGATATAATCAACAGATTTGACGACATTTACCGCTGTATTAAAACAAGAGGGCCCTGAGGACCCTAGGACGCTCACCTGAGACCTTGTAACCCTACTGGAATTAGCATCCCCGAGGCGTGGCTTATTTTTATCCCAGGGGCAAATATGAACAATCTTGAACAAACCTCTGGGCCTTGCGGTTTCAGGTAAAGATTGTTTAAAGTAACTTTGCTACTATATAAAGCATGTGATCCCTCGGGGTGCCACCAGATTTGACTCCAGGGGCAGAATTTGAACAATCTTTGGAGAGGACCACTATGCAATGTTACGTACCAAATATAGGAAAGCTGTGGGCCTTGCCATTTCAGAGGAGATTTTTAGTCATTTTGCTATTTAAGTCTATATAAAACATGTGACCCACGGAACGTGACTAGACTTGACCCCAGGGGCATAATTTGAACAATATTTGTAGAGGACCACTATAGGGATCTTACATATTAAATATGAAACCTCTAGGCCTTGCGGTTTCAGAGAAGATTTTAAAAGACATTTTGTTATTTAAGAAAAAAAAAGTGACCCCCGGGGCGTGACCAGTTTTGACCCCAGGGGCATAATTCGAACATACTTTGTGGAAGACTACTATAATATGATGTTACATACCAAATAAGAAACCTCTGGGCTTTGCGGTTTCTGAGGAGAAGATTTTAAAAGTCATTTTGCTATTAAAGTCTATATAAATAATGTGACCCCCGGGGCGTGGCCAGTTTTGACCCCAGGGGCATCATTTGAACAATATTTGTAGAAGACCACAATAGGATGTTACATACCAAATATGAAACTGCTGGGCCTTGCAGTTTCAGAGATTTTTTGCTATTTAAGTTTATATAAACCATGTGAACCCCGGGGCTTCGCCAGTTTTAACCCAAGGGGCATAGTTTGAACAATGTTTGTGGAGGACCACTTGAGGATGTTGCATACAAAATATGAAACCTCTGGGCCTTGTGGTTTCAGAGGAGATTTTTAAAGTCATTTTGCTATATATTCAATATAAACCATGTGACCATTGCGGCGTGGCCCGTTTTGAACCCAGGGGCATCATTTGAACAATCTTTGTAGAGGACCACTATACAATGTTACATACCAAATATGATACCTCTGGGCCTTGCGGTTTCAGAGGAGAAGATTTTTAATGTCATTTTGCTATTCAAGTCTTTATAAACCATGTGACCCCTAGGGTGTGGCCAGTTTTGACACCAAGGGCATCATTTGAACAATCTTTGTAGAGGATCATTATAGGATGTTACATACAAAATATGAAACCTCTGGGCCCTGCGGTTTCAGAGAAGATATTTTAAGTTTACAGTTTTTAAATCTATTTTTAGATCCGGTGACCTACATTTGCAGCGGACCGTAAATTGGAACAACTTTGAAAGAGGGTCACCTAATTATCATTCCTGTGAAGATTGGTGCAAATCTGCAAAGTAGTTTAGGAGGAGATGTTGTTTGATTGAAAAGTTGATGACGCACGCACGCATACACGCATGACGGACAACGGGCGATCACAAAAGCTCACCATGAGCACTTTGTGCTCAGGTGAGATAAAAAAACTTTGTTTAACACCCTCTCCAAACAGAAAGACATAACTTTGTAAATAAAAAGTGACTTCCTCGTTATGTGTACTATGTTATTTGTGCTATGATTCATATGGTTGTTTGTCATGCTGTGATGTGTATGTTTAACTTGTTATGTTTTGTGCTGAAATGTAAATTGCATTTGTTACATTTATAAATGTAATAATCAAATAAAATACTGAAATAGTACCGGTAATTTTATAATAATATCATCTTTATAATAATGACAGCCAAAACGTAAGCATCGACAAACAGTTAAATGTAACCCAATGCTACTTTCACAACGTTCGAGTTCAGATAAGTCGAACTACCGATATCTCAAAGTCCCTATTGCATTCCCGTCAACTTCGAGATAACGAGGTACAGCTGTATGTTTTTGCAATTGCAATTGGAACTACTTTTTACCCTGCTTTGCTCAGAATTGGGAATTCTTTTTGCATCGTTTATTGGGTAGTTTAACAATGATAATTTTGTCCTTTGCCCATAGAAAAAATTAGCGAGCATCATGTTAGAATACACTTTCTAACATAGCAACATTTAGTTTTATTTCACTTTATCAAAGGCCACCTTGTTTTAGCATAGTTTATTGGGTAGTTCAACAAAGATAATTGTGTCCTTTGCCCATAGAAAAAATTAGCAGGTATCATGTTAGAATACACTTTCTAACATAACAACATTTAGTTTTATTTCACTTTATCAAAGGCCGCCTTGTTATATACTCAACTGCAAGAAACATAACCCAACATTTGTAAAATAAACTAGATGCTTGTTGGAAAAATGTCGAGCCCATTGTCAATAAAGCAACTTGTACTGTAGTTATTTAACATCTCATTTTCTAACAAGCAGATCTCCTTTGACCTTTAAGCATGACCTTGACGCTTGGGAAACAGGTCTTGCATGCAACATGCCATCTTCACATGGTGACCATTTGTGGCAACTTATTTTAAAATTACCTGATGCATGATAAAGTTACAGTCCGGGCAAACTGTATTACGCCCATGTTTGACCTTTTAGCTAGAGACACAGGACTTGCGCATGACATGCCGTCTCCACATGGTGAACATTTGTGGCATGTTACTTTAAAATTGCCCGATGAATGAGGAAGTTACAGTCCAGACAAGATCGAACGGACGGACAACTTAGTCGAGCTGACCGCAGGCGGGCTCAACAAAAAAAACAATATATTAACATAGGGTCTTAAAGATCGGATCGCAGTCAGCGAAACTAGACCGCCGTGAAATAAAATGATTTTACAGCTAACATTTTATTCCACATCTACAAGTACACTACCAATTACGCAAAGTCATATGGTAGTGTTTTGTCTGCATTGTTTACCAGTAAATTGCGTATTACAATTCACAGGTTCAAAGATGGTGTATTGGCTGAGTACACTTACTGATGATAACACACACATGTTCTGTATTCACAACATTTGCAAAGTGGTCTAGAAAATAATGATGGCAGCTTTTTTATGTATCCTTAGGAATAAAAGATAGTGAATTTACATTAAGTTCGCACTAAATCTATGATAATATAATGACCGACACAAGGCTATAAGAAAATACTTAATTCTGCGACATGTTGTGTCAAACTTGCATGTGCAATAAAAAAATATTGTGTTTCATTTAATTAGAAATATTTTACAAATTTGAATCGAGAGTTACCTTTTGTTTCATACTTTACAGGCTAACTCATTTTTAGTATATGCTACTTTAACTGCACGTAATTAGTTAACTTTAAACATATGTATTTTAGCTCGATTGCATCGAAAGCCTTAGGCTTATTGATACACTCTCAAGTCTGTTTCCTGGGTAGAACCAGTACTTGGTGTCTGTGGGGGATATCTTGAGTACGTTCCAAGAGTGGGGATTGAACCCGGGACATCCTGGTCACGAGGCCGACACCATATCCACTACGCCACCCCGACCTCAATGTAATGCATGTAATTAAAGGGACTTGTTCATAGATTTTCGCATTTTTTGAAGTATACAATTAAATGTCTTAACTTGACAGATTTAAGCATTGGAATAGAACAGCTAAAGTATAATAACAAGAAAAGTATTTATAAACAAGATTCTGTGTTTGATAAACACACATGCCCCCGGTTGGTGTGGATTGGGAATGGTCATAAGTAAAAACAGTGTAAATATCCAAGTGTTGTAGTAAGCGGTGTTGGTGCTAGACGAAACGGTAAAATCTAGTTAACCAAGAACTGGCACTTTTGAATTATTATAAGTCCAAATTAGTTCAAGGTCAAGGTCAAAGTAAACTTGGTTGATGTGGGTGGATTGGGGATGGTCATAAGCAACAACTGTGAAAGTATCCAAGTGTTGTAGCAAGCGGTGTTGGTGCTAGACGAAATGGTAAAATCTAGTTAACCAAGAAACAGCCCATTTGAATTATTCTAAGTGCAAATTAGGTCAAGGTAAAAGTGAGGCTGGGTGATATGGGTGGATTGGGAACGGTCATAAATAACAACTGTGTAAATATCTAAGTGTTGTAATAAGCGGTGTTGGTGCTAGACGAAACGGAAAATCTAGTTAACCAAGAAATGGCACTTTTGAATTATTATAAGTCCAAATTAGGTCAAGGTCAAAGTGAGGTTGGGCGATATGGGTGGATAGGGAATGGTCATAAGCAACAACTGTGTAAGCATCAAAGTGTTGTAGTAAGCGGCGTTGGTGCTAGACGAAACGGTAAAATCTACTTAACCTTGTCACGGACGGAAGGACAGACAGGACGATCACTATATGCCTCCTGCATCAAGATGCCGGGGGCATAAAAAGAAAGAAAAGAAAAACAAGAGGGCCATAAGGCCCTAGGTCGCTCACCTAAGGGGCTAAGGAACTACTGTTCTGAACAAGTTTTATGATGATTTGGCTAAAAATGTGGCCTCTAAAGTGTTCACAAGCTGTTTTTGCAAGTTTGCCTGGTGATCTAGTTTTTGACCCCACACAGGCTGTCAACCAAGTTGCAAAGAAAATATAGGAACAATATAGGAATATTTTCATCTAAAATACAGGACTTTTGGATGATTTTTTAGACAAATTATATGAATTTTATGGTAAAAATACTTCATTAAAATGAAAATATGGGATCATATTCTAGCCCGATAAGTCTTCCAGCTTGCGTTTTAATGAACAAATTATTTGCTAAACATTTTCATGCTCATCAATAGGCAACTGAGACATGTATGTTATGAACTAACAATAATCTGAGTATTTAAGTCTGATGCAAGCGCAGCGAGTGAGAAAAAAAATCTATATATAGGTTCCTGATATACCGTTCATGGTCCAATTTCAGGCGCGTGAATGGCCAAATTTCGCAAAAATAGACAATACAATTCTTAAATATAGGAAAATATAGGATTTCTTTCCAAAATATAGTAATATAGGAATCGGTTGACAGCCTGCCCACATGATCCAGTTACGAACGTGTCCCAGATATTATTTGGACAAATGTTCTTAGAATTTTTCATGATTAGGCTATTAATGTGGCACCAAGAGTATTCACAAGCATTTTTTCAATTGGTCCTGGTGACCTAGTTTTTGACCCAACATGAGCTAGTTTCAAACTCATCTGTGAAATCATTGAAACATATGTTCTGAACAAGTGTCAAGAATATTGTGACTTCTAGTGTTCACAAGCCTTTTCTTCAATTTGCCCTAGTGAGCTCGTCTGATATATTATTGAAACAAATGTTCTAAGCGTGTTTCAAGACGATTGGGTAAAAAATGACTTAAAAGTGTTCACAAGCTTTTTATTCAATTTGACCTAGTGATCTAGTTTTTGACTCCACATGACCCAGTTATGAAATCGTGCGAGATATCTTTGGGACAAATGTTCTAAACAAGTTTCATGAAAATTGGGCAACAATTGTTCTTCTAGAGTGTTCACAAGGTTAATGTTGACAACGAACGACGAACGATTCATGACGCACGACCGTCAAAAGGCGATTACAAAAGCTCACCATGAGCATGTTGTGCTCAGGTGAGCTAAAAAATTTGTCTCAACGGGGTTTGAACCCGGGACCTCCGGATAAAAAGGCTATCATTTTAACCACTCGGTCATTTCGACTTTATTACTTATTTACTTTATGTAAGTGTTCCACGTGTTGTCAACAATTTCAAAGAAATTAACAGAAACACTCGTATTTATTCCATTGTTTAACTAAAACGTTTTTACAGTATATTTCTATGTCCATAGCGTTATTTTGCTCCTTTGTATACACTGTTCTTTTATTTTTGGAATTGGTGACAAAATGTTGAACAATTTTCAATTCGTCAATCTGTGAACAGGTCCCTTTAATGTAATCATTATCTGAATATTAATACCTTGTCAAACAACAATATAGCTGTTATCACATAATGTGTTTTCAATGTTTATGAATAACATCAAAGACAAAGGTGAAATAATCAAAGTTTTATTCACACTCAAACTATAAAATGTTTTTATTTTAGATAATAGATAACAAATATTAACAAGAGAGCCACAAGGCCCTAGGTCGCTCACCTGAGGGGCTAAGGAACTTAACTGTTTTGAGCAAGTTTCATGAAGATTTGGCTAAAAATATTGGCCTCTAGAGTGTTCACAAGCTTTTTTTCAATTTGACCTGGTGACACAGCTTTTAAACGCACGTTACCCTAACCCTAACCCTAACCTGGTTTCAAACTTGTTGCAGATATCATTGCAACAAATGTTCTAAGCAAGTTTTGTGATGATTGGCCTATAAATGTGGCCTCTAGAGTGTTCACAAGCTTTTTCTATAAATTGTCCTTGTGATCTAGTTTTTTACCCCACATGACACAGTTTCGAACTCATCCGAGATGACATTGAAATAAATGTTATGATCAAGTTTCAAGAAGATTGGGCAAAAAAATATGACTTCTGGTGTTCACAAGTTCTGGAGTTTAATTTGCCCTCATGACCTAGTTTTTCACCCCATGTGACCCAGTTTTGAACCCATCTGAGATATCATTGGGACAAATGTTCTGAGCATGTTCCAGAATGATTGGGCTATAAATGTAGTCTCCAGAGTATTCACAAACTTTTTCTTCAATTGGACCTGGGGACCTAGTTTTTAACCCCACCTGACCCAGTTTCAAACTCGTCTGAGATATCATTGGGACAAATGTTCTCAGCAAGTTTCATGACGATTGTGCTACAAATGTGGCCTCTAGAGTGTTCACAAGCTTTTTCTTCAATTTGGCCTGGTGTTCTAGTTTTTGACCCTAGGTGACCAAACTTGTTTGAGATATTATTAAAACATATGTTCTGAGCGAGTTTTAAGAAGATTGGGGTAAAAAATATGACTTCTAGGGTGTTCACAAGCTTTTTATTTAATATGACCTAGTGACCTAGTTTTTGACCCCACATCACCAAGTTCCAAACTCATTTGAGATATTATCAGAACGAATGTTCTGAGCAAGTTTTATGAATATTGGGCAATAAATGTGGCCTCTAGAGTGTTCACAAGCATTTTAAAGTTTTCAATATAGCTATATAAGGAAAATGCCGTCCCCTGGCAGCCATGTTTTTCAACGTAGAAGAACCATTTTCGAACTCAGCCGAGATATCATAAGAACAAATGTTCTGAGCAAGTTTCATGTTGACTGGGCAAATTATGTGACTTTTGGAGCGTTCACAAGCTTATTACTTAGTCATATAAGAAAAACTGCCTCGCCCTCTGGTGGCCATGTTTTTCAATGGAGCGAAACCATGTTAGAATTTGGCCTAGATATCATACGAACAAATGTTCTGAGCAAGTTTCACGCTTATTGGGCTAAAATGTGGCTTCTAGAGTGTTCACAAGCTTTTTCTTCAATATGACCTAGTAGCCGAGTTTTTAACCCCACATGACCCACTTTCGAACTCATTCAAGATATCATTGGAACAAATGTTCTGGGCAAGTTTCATGAAGATTGGGCAATAAATGTGGCCTCTAAGAGTGTTCACAAACTTTTTAAAGTTTTCAATTGAGCCATATAAGGAAAACTGCCCTGCCCCGTGGCAGCCATGTTTTTCAACGGAGTGAAACTATTTTCGAACTCGACTGAGATATCATAAGAACAAATGTTCTAAGCAAGTTTCATGTTGATCTGGCAAAAAAATGTAACTTTTGGAGCATTCACAAGCTTTTTCTATAGCCATATACAGAAAACTGCCCCGCCCCCTGGCAGCCATGTTTTTCAACAGAGCGGAACTATTTTCGAATTTGGCCTAGATATCATAAGAACAAATGTTCTGCGCAAATTTAATTTTCATTGGGCTATAGATGTAACTTCTAGAGTGTTCACAAGCTTTTTCTTAAAATTGACCTCGTGATCTATTTTTGGCCCCACATGACCAGTTTCGAACTCATTCGCGATATCATTGGGACAAATGTTCTGGGCAAGTTTCAAGAAGATTGGGCAATAAATGTGGCCTCTAGAGTGTTCACAAGCTTTTTAAAGTTTTTAATATAGCCATATAACGAAAACTGCCAAGCCCCGTGGCAGCCATGTTTTATCAACGGAGTGGAACCATTTTCGAACTTGGCTGAGATATCATAAGAACAAATGTTCTGAGCAATTTTCATGTTGATTGGGCAAAAAATGTGAGTTCTAGAGTGTTCACAACCTTTTTCTATAGCCATATAAGGAAAACTGCTCCGCCTCCTGGTAGCCATGTTTTTCAAAGGAGTGGAACCATTTACAAAGTGACCAAGATATCATAAGAACAAATATTCTGAGCAAGTTTCATGCTGATCGGGCAAAAAATGTGACTCCTAGTGTTCACAAGCTTTTTCTTCAATTTGACCTAGTGACCTAGTTTTTGACCCCACATGACCAATTTCGAACTCGTCCGAGAAATCATTGGGACAAATGTTCTGGGCAAGTTTCATGAAGATTGAGCAATAAATGTGGCCTCTAGAGTGTTTACAAGCTTGTCAAAGTTTTCCATAAAGCCATATAAGAAAAACTGCCCCGCCCTGTGGCAGCCATGTTTTTCATCGGAGTGGAGCAACTTTCAAACTCGGATGAGATATCATAAGAACAAATGTTCATAGCAAGTTTCATGTTGATTGGGTAAAAAATGTCACTTCTAGAGTGTTCACAAGCTTTTCCTATAGCCAAATAAGGAAAACTGCCCTCCCCCCTGGCAGCCTTTTTTTTTCAATGGAGCAGAACCATTTTCCAACTCGGCCGCGATATCATAAGAACGCATATTCTGAGCAAGTTTCGTGAAGATTGGGTAAAAAATGTCACTTCAAGATTGTTCACAATCTTTATCTATAGCCATATAAAGAAAACTGCCCTACCCCCTGACGACCATGTTTTTCAACGGACCGGAAACATTTTTGAACTCTGCCGAGATATCATAAGAACAAATGTTCTGAAAAAATTTCATGTTGATTGGGCAAAAAATATGACTTTTCAAGTGTTCACAAGCTCTTTCTTCAATTTGACCTAGTGACATAGTTTCTGACCCCACATGACCCAGTCTCAACCTTGGCCAAGATATAATTGGGACAAATGTTTTGATAAAGTTTCTTGAAGATTGGCCAATACATGTGGCCTCTAGAGTATTCACAAGGTAAATGTTGACGACGCAGGACGAAGGACGCACGGCAAACAAAAGGCAATCACAAAAGCCCACCATGAGCACGTTGTGCTCAGGTGAGCTAAAAATAACAATAGAATAATAATCACATAATGACTTCAACAATGCATATTAGGTAAATGATTAAATTTAATTTATATAAGATAAACATACATCATTTATATAGAAGAGAAAATTCTTAGGAAATGAAAAGTACAAACATGCATAAAACTGAGAAAAGGCAATATACATGGAATATAATATATTAATATGAACCATATAGCTAATACCAGTCATTTTAGTTGTAAAGTTTTCGCTATAATCACGATTTCAATAAAAACGCGGAAATTAACAACACTAATATATAAGCAAAGGTCCATCTTTAAAGCTGTCAAATCACTGCAAAAGTTATCAGCTATTATGATTCCTTACACGCTTAAACGTGATTAAAAATGTTGGTTGTGTTCTACTGAGACGATGCAGGGTTAACTATAACGAGGAGATATGACATCAGTTCTGCGTGTGGAGTTTGTCATAGATGTTCACTCACTGGTAACCCAAGTGAACAGACTTTGTCCAAGAATATGAGCAGCTGGGACATCTCATCAGATGGCGAACAGTGGGATTGAATGCGTGCCAGTTTGGGCTAATCCAGGCAGCCTCTTGCAACACCAGCAGGTCAGGAACTTCCCGAGTTTGAGGCCGTCTGGGCGAATCCTTGCTACCTTCCATATTGTGGCTGCAGTGAGGCTTTTTGAAGAAAACAAAAATCCGTGTCTTGTTCTTCATACGTCTGTATTGCCTGCTTACAGATTTACTTCCATGTTGCTTTTGTTGCAAACGCCCATTCATTTTAAAGTGTGTCATGTTATGTTATAGCTGATATTTGTTAAGTAATCCCATGATATCTGGTATGAAGCCCAGGTTCCCGTGTTCGCACAGCTCTGACAGTCGGTAGGTGAACAGGATGTGGCACGGCTCATTTGGAGGAAAAGGACATAGTGTTCCCAGCAAAATTTGTTTTTGGAGGTCAATGTGTGCTTTAAGAGATGACATTCCCATCATAGAGGTAACCTTGTCCTAGCCAGAAAGGTGGGGCAGATCTTGAGCATGTTCCAGGCAGTAGTGATGGCTATTTCTAACTGCTGCATATTTGCATTGGTGATCGTGTCCCATAGCTTGCATCCTAAAGCGTTTTGGGAAGAAAAGTGTTGATTGCTCTGACACATTAACCCGACACTGACCTTTATGCACGAATATATTACTAATCCGTTTCGCCGAATACTTAGCTTCTTTATTGGAACTGCGTAAAATTTATGTAAGTATTCCATTGAAAATACAGTTATATCATTAAACACATGAAGGAACAAATCTGAGTATAAATATAGGTAATAATTCAAGTGCGTAATCAATGCGAATAGAGTTCACGAGTGTCAGGTCAATGTGTCTGAGCTATGGTAAATAGCTTTGCAGAAAAGTTAAGTTTTTACCGTATCTTCCGGACTCTGCCTGACAGGGACAGAAGCATACCTACAATTGGCTGCTTGGTGCTGTCTCTGTCGTAGTGATATTTTTCTTGAGATGTCTGGTACCCTGCTGGATTGGGATGGGCCCTGACACGCATCCACGTGAGATGACGCCGCTTGTGCTATGTTGATATAAGTCAGATACAATTCTCAGCATTTTACCGTTAGTTCCGACGTGTCCATACTTTATTGAATGCAGATGAGCGTCCTGATACGTGCATACTGCTTCTACATTTGCAGCAGAAATTATGGCCTACTTCAAGCATGCACGAGATAATTTTGCAGCACTTCTTTTGGTATCCATACTGCAGGTTCTTGAACGTTGACAGAGTTGGTGTGTTCTTGATGCGTTTAAAAATTAGCTTTGCAAACAAATTTGATATCACTAGTTGAAGCTATATGGCTCTGTGACCTTAAGAAGAGTCTGTTAAGTGTTTCTCCCTTTCCTCTGTAAGGTCATGCTTGAAACTGGCAGGCATTTTTTCATTGGACATTATTGAATTAAACAGCAGACAGAAGAGATGTCAATTCGAGGTCACCATACTTTGGGTGCTCGTAGGTGACGGTGGCACCTTTGTTCATCAGGTGACCTTTGAACAGCCTTTGCAGTTCTCTGTTGCCTGTTTCGTAGGAAAGCTCTCGGTCGGGATGATTTTTGCTTGATGGCTTATGATACGATGTTACACATTCATCTACAAACTGTTTGTGGTTGGCATCAAACTCAGGGTTGTTTGTAAACGAGTACAGTTTCTAGAAGTATGTGCTCCATCCGTTGAGTGCCACGTCGTTCTTTGTTTCACGTTTGCCTTCAAAATCTATTTCACAACCTTACTTTTTGCGTTCTGAGCACTTGGTGTTGAAAACTTTCCATAAAGATGGTGGATAAATTGTTCGATAAAGTGTCTATTTTTTCTAGTTCAACCTGGTCATTGATGTAGAAGTGTTTTTTGAGACGGATAAACTAAACTCTCTAAAGACAGTTGGAAACAAACAATATTAAAATGCGAGTTATAAAGATACTGTTCAACAGATTGCTCTTAAACAGTTAGCTCATTCAGGGCAGCACTCACTCTGACCCAAGTAGTGTGTACCACAATTACTGCACACACAAAACAACAGAAAATCATAGCTAAGTATCTGATAGAAGTCTACAAGTCATTCTACATGTGTAATGACTTCATGCACAAGTATCGATGCAAAAATAAACAATGTTAAATCATTATCAGCATTAAACATAATGAAATTAACCAATTTCACATTATATATTCATTTTCTATCTTTGAACTAAACAATACTCAAAAGATCAATGCCTTTTTACTGGAGCAAGTTAAAAAATCCTTCGTATTTCAAATTCAAGTATTAATATAACATATCAGTGTCATGTTTTCAAGTAATTGATCAAATAAATTTCTAACATGTATGTAGAAATGACAGTCAGTCTAAAAATAGCAAGTGTCATGTACATGTATATTTATGTACAAACATTAACTTCTAAACTAAAGTTGTTTTTGTCGTTTGGCATACAGTACATGTTAACTCGTTAAGTTATGTAAAATGCAATAGCAATTATGTTAGACACAGACGGTAGAATATCAGTTCCAATGTCCAAAAATACACTGTCATTTTAAGATAAAAATATTGTGCATACAAAATATTGTAGATACTAAACCACAATTGTGTTTTGAAACATAACACAATACACAATACATAAATTTGAAAAATAATACATTACACAATACATCAGTTTCAATATAAATACATAATGTCATTTTAAGATGACCATATTTGTTATTATACAAATGTCTGATACATGTACAAGTAAGCTATTGCACTGTGAACACCAGGATGTTGTTGTTCCATTGTCCCACAATGATGGAGGCTGTGTGCCTGTTGTAGCAGACTGACACTGGGTCCCTCACTCCATCCCTGTCTGTAACCAGAGTGGCCAGCTTCTTCCTGCCCTCCCTGTCCACCTGTATGATAGTCTGGGACCCCCCTCCACCGACCAACACCTGGCCTGCAGGTGTCACATGTACAGCATATAGGCGATGTAGTTCAGGGTCCTCCAATGTAGAGAGTACAGACCCATCCCTGGCCAGGGTGAGGACCTTGTGCTGGAAGTAGTTGGTGACGTATATACGATCCCCAGTGGGACTCACAGCACACTTCCGTACTGCAAAACAGAGTCACATCAAGATATTAAATTACTTTCAATGTTTAATAACGTTAATACACAAACTGCAGTGACATCGTATTATTAATGCGTCGTTAAACAGACAATTACGCGTCTTAAAGATCTGCATAAAATCCAATAATAATACATATTTTAGTGTGACAGGAAGGTTCTGTATCAGTTTATTGCCTAAAAGTTTGACACGTTGACTGGTGAGTTAGAACTGAAGTCTACCACAAATACACAGATGGAAACGATTACACGGTACAGTGAACGTGTACGCATGAATGTGTAACTATATTCAGTAATAACATATTTCCTATACACGTATACATGAATGTGTCAGCTGATGCAACTATGGCATATGCAGTATTCATAGATTTTCCATACATATATACGTGATTACTGACATCTGTGTTATTCTACAGCTGACACAGGCTGACATATTTATAACATGTACATGTACATTATAATAACAGAAGTTAAGCTTTTACAACAGGAAATATGTTTCAAAACAACATGAAATAAAACTTTTCTCTTTTGTTCTTCTACACAAGTAACAAAAGCCAGTTGTTATTTAAACAGTTTTACAAATACAAATCTATTAATTTAACAAATTTCAACTACAACAATTTAAAGTTTATTTACTTCATATAACGTTTGGAAACACGATGAATTATGAAACAATAATGCATGTATATTTACTCGAAAACCACAAAATATAAACAGCAGGTCACAGAGTGTGTTGATTTGCACTCACTGTCTATTTATAGACATGCCATGAAGTCAGAAGTGACAGTCAAAATGCCTGATAACTTATATATATATATCAATAATATTGAAAATCATTCTTTACCGCTGTTGTAATAATAAATAGACACATGTACATTCTACAACTATGCAGTCTTACAATTACTTTATGATACATATTTCTAATAATATCCGGATGAACCGGCCATGATTCTAACCTGTATAGACACCTGATGTATCCTCATACAGCTTGCTGACCAGTTTCCCACTCAGCGTGTACTTGTACAGTGCAGCATAATCAGTGACATACAGCTCCCCCTGGTGGTGGGCGATACCTCTACAGTGATGTTGTAACTGAAGCTTCCTGCCCTTCACCAGCTGCCCATTGTTGACAGAGATAAACTGGATCTCATGTGTGTTAGCATCATTCACAGTAACAGCAACTTCACTGTGTGTTATATGACATATGTCCCATGGATCAGTAGACACATCACAATGAGTAAGCGCCCTGTACTGCTGGTCCAGCAGCTTTAATTTCTCATTATTTTTGTCTAAAACAAGAATCTGGCCATCAGGGAGAACACAGATGGCTGAAATCCAGCACATGTATAAATCACTTGGTATGCTTCCATTATATACAGACTTCCCCTTCACAGTGAAGACCTGGTATGGGCTCGCTTGCACTGTAAATGTTTCAAACTGTTGTATTTTTTGTAGACATTTTCTACTTGCAATAAACAACAATTCGTTTCTGTTCTTATCATAAATGTGTTGTAGGGCGTCTTGGAGTTGTTTCATTTCATCATGAAGCCTGATGCATTTGTCATTATCAGATCGAAGGGTTATCAGATTATCTTTCAAGTCCTTTAGAATGCTATGATCAAATTCAACTAAAATAGAACTGATTTTCTTACGCATTTCTTCTTGCTCATGTTTATGTATTTCATTCACTGTGTTATTTTCGAATTCAACAAAAAAGGATTTGATTTTTAAACGCATATCTTCTACCATGTGTCGCTCATGTTCATGGTATGAACCCTGCAGGGAATGAACGCTGTCCTCCCAATCATTGCGCAGGTGCTTCATTTGTGAAAGAATGGTCTGAATCTGTGCTGACAGTTGCTTCCGGTTTGTGGGCTGGTTTTGCAATGATTCCGAAATAAGCTTCACTTGGGCGCACTGTCTGAAAACGATATAAATAATTTATTGTAATGACCATTCAGGTAAAATAGAATAAAATATTCATATAAGATAAACATTCTTATTTTAAAGAATGCACCATGGGAATGACATGTATGCAGACATCCAGTAATTCGATGCACTTTATGTCTGTTTTAAATTAATATACATTTATGAGTTTTCTTCAAACTTTATAAACATGGAGCATAAGGCCGCTTATCCTTATGTCCATATCCACATCCGTATCTGCACCTGCATAAATATTATATGGACGCGCTTTTCCACGAATCCGCAAATAAATGTAGAATATTTTAGTGTTCTTATTTTCAAATAGTTGCAATGTCTGAGAAAGAAGAGTTTTAACATTTTTAATTATGTCGGCTGCAAATATTTATGCCAGTACGTAAAAGCTTTGACATGTGGTGGATTGTAAACAATATAAAGCATCCAACAATTAAATCTACAGCATCAGTCATGACTCATTTAAAGATAACCCGTTATTACAGAGTTATTGTACTCGGTGAGTCTAAGGTTGAGTTATCCAGGTGTATCTAGACTGTTTCTTCTTTTCATCCAATGTTTTATGGATCACAGCCTTTTGTTTAAATTGCTAAGTTAGATACCATGTCGTCCGCATCCGAATAAAATCACTCACAAAGCAATTTCTTGCGGCGGCTTTTGTGTTTGCGCTTTGCGGATACGGACCGAGGATATATGGAAACGGTCCAACTGTTTTCAACTTGTTCGCTTGTTTGCGGATGCAGATTTGCGCAATGCGGATAAGGTACGGAAAAGCGCCCTCAAATGAATAGGGCAGCATTGTATAAGGAATACTGAAGAAAGGGCAAAATGCATGTGAAACTGTCCAAATAATACGGCCCCCACAAAATGTCAATGCTGTTGGTGGCTCGACTGACCCGACTTTTTCATGCCAGCCCAAAGCCTAAATAACTCCGATAAACTACCCCGACACTGACCTTGATCCATAATTCTAACATGATTTTTTTCCATAGTCTAAGAACACAATTATTGTTTCAAAAATAACGAACGGAAAAAGTTGTCCTGATTCTGAGCGCAGCATCGTAAATTGTTATATAATCTATAAATAGACGCCCTCCCATTGGTCCAAACGGCCCCACTCATGTCCTATGGGCTAAAACTAGATTTGGGAATTCTCAAAATTTGAACCCCGCATGCACATAACAATTCACACGCAGCGACAGGAACCGGAATAAAATAACTTTTGAATTATGTTCTTATTATCTTTACGTACTTGAAACATGAACGGTGTAATAACATTTAAATATGATTGAATAAAAGCTTATTTTAGCAATAATTATGTGTTACTCAATGACTTAATTGAATATTTTAATCCTTTACATTTCAATATATGTACTATAATTATTTAATATTCATAGATTATATAACAGACCATTTGTTGACTAGATGGCCATTGGACTGATGTTAACTGGGTGATACTCGATCAAGCTGATCTCGGTCGACATGCGCTCACCCAGTAAACATCAAACCATGTCCAATGGCCATCTAGTCAATAACTGTACAATGTAGTTCTCATTACAATTACAAAAATATTTGTCAGATCATGTTAGAATCAAAAATATTTATTGCATTATCGTTATTTATCGTCCAATAAACAAGTCTTTGTTGTTCTGATGCGTGGCTATTAAACCACTCAAGCTAACACCCTCGTGATTTAATTCCCAGGCATCAGAATTCCACATCGTTATTAGTTGGCCAACAAACAACAATCAATCGAAAATGATTTCTAAGTTTATTATTAATTATATTTCAAATCTCTTACAATAAATATATGTTTCTTTACTGGAAATAATTTTAAATTTACGCAAGAGTATGCCATTGCGAACACAAAATATATGAACAAGAGCTGTTTTTAAAACAGTTATGCCCCCTAACAAGTTTGGATGAAAACTGTTGGACACAAAGAGCGAAAACTTCTAAAAGACCAATTTTACATGAACTAACGGCAGTAACTCAGCAGTTTCTAGGACAATTTATAAATTTGATCATCGAATTTGCTATGACATTATAATCACAAACAGTTTCGTCAAGTTTGGGGAGGATCAAATGAAAACTGTTAGACTTAGAGAACAAAAAACGCTAAAAAGGCAAATTTAAGATGAATGAAGGGCCATAACTACACATTGACTGTGATGTCTTGTTCTATAACTTGACTAAAATATTATGCCCCCAAATATTTTTGGTAAGATATGATGAATATTGTTTGACATAAGAGACTGGAAACGGCTAAAACTAAAAGGCTAATTTTAGATAATTCAAGGGTCATATTGCTAGACTTACCAAGACTTTTAATATCAACAGTTTATAAGACTTTGTGATTGTTAACAATAATATGAATCGAAATTGCAACCTATTTTGTAAAATACCTGTGGTTAAGGAAAGCACAATGAGTGCAGCACAACTGACTGTGGTCATTGCAGAACATGTCCAGCCTTTCATCTTCATGAAATTCACATTTGAGTAAAAATTCCTCCACCTTCTTGGAAACTGGCCATTTCTTAAAGTTTTCCCTTCCATACGGGGAATGTTTTTTGAACATCTGACCATGATAGTCAATACATTTTCCACAGTAAAACTTCAGACATGTTTTACAGTAAAAATCTGCATGTACCTCCAGAGTCTGTACTTTGCAGATTGAACAACAATAGTCTTTAACTACATCAGAATCTTCAGCAACCGTAGACAAAGAAAACATCGCCATTTTGCTAATTAACTTGCAACAAAAAAACCTTTATGACTTAAATTCAGGTAAGATATTTATGTTTGAGTATCTCTAAACATGAAGATTTATATTCAAGAAAAATCACATTAAAGCCTATTATCCAGCAATAAAGAATTCCAACTGAACAGAAACCGAGATAAACTTCAAATGATATTCTGTGGTCTGACACCAGTGAACTCAATAACTATGTAAACTGTCACGTGAGTCACGTGAGTATTTGGTTACTGCAAAATTTTGCACTTAAATATTAGTTTAATTTAAGCAAGTTTATCCCACAGATCCAATACAGTTGGTTTAAACGAGCACTGATAATAGGCATGTTTATGTATCTTGAATGTTTATTATGTAGGAGATGTTCATTATTTTATCACTATTGTCAGTACCTTTTGCTATGATTGATTTATTAGTTCTATATACTTCTATATATTTTAAATCTAATCCAATGAATAACTCTGGTAAATATTATGCAATCTTCAATAACAAAAAGCCTAAGCGAGACAACTCCTGTCCTAAAATACATGCCTGGTAAACTGACTAACCCAACTTGACAACACACTGACAACTTACATTTAAACTTTAAAGGGAAAAGGGCCTCAATGGGGCAATTTATTAAAATAGTCTGAAATTTTGATATAAATACTGGCATATAAAATAATGGTTAAAACACGGAAAAGAACACGGAAAAGAGTGTATGCATCCTGAGATACAAATCAACATATAATTTATAACCAATCTTTTGTCGACATAGTCCCTTTTAATTAAAAAAATGCAGAATGTTAGCACTCAACTGATGCAGCAACTTTTTTTAAGGTTTTACTTTTTTTACTAACTTTTCTGAAAAGATCAACTTCATTTGAAGGCATCTGAACGTATATGTCAGGTTTTTTCAACTTCCAACCAGTGTTTATAGAGAAAATGCTTAAAGCAAAATGTTCACAATGAATGATGTACAATGAACAAATGACCACGGACGATTAGGCCAAATGAAAAAAAAAAGGTTTGCAACTGTAGGAAATCAAATTTTATCTATCAATTTTTATGGTCATACGCAAACTGTGTAAGTTTGGTCAACATTGAATCAAAAATCGTGTGTGCAAGAAATTGATTGATAAATTGTTGATGTGTTTTTCCAAACGCATGGGACAATAACGGTGTTTCTGTCTCGATCATGCTTATATTCGTCTTTACCTGTAGTCTTAGGTTCATATACAAACTGTCCACAATTGGTAAAGATTGGATGAAAACATGAAGTCTCTATCCTGAATAATGTCCATTTTTGTGTACTTTTTTCACAAACAAAGGGCAATAAATCTGGTGTTTGTGGCCCGATTTTGCTTACATTTGACTTCACCTAAATGATCATAAACAAACTGTGCAAGATTGGTGAAGATGGGATGAAAAATGAAGTCTCTATCCCGAGTAATGTCCATTTTTGCACAATTATTACAAAAACAAAGGGCAATAACTCTGGTGTTTCTGGTCCAATCTTGCTTATATTCACCTTCAACTGTAATCTTATGGTCATAGACAAACTGTGCAAGATTGGTGAAGATTGGATGAAAAATGAAGTCTCTATCCTGAATAATGTCCATTTTTGTACATTTTTTTAAAATAAACAAAGGGCAATAACTCTGTTGTTTGCAATATGATATGGCCCATTATTGGCGTCTGCTGAGATCTGATGGTCATACACAAACTGTGACAGTTTGGTTAAGATTGGATGGAAAATAAAGTCTGCCTTTTGGACAAAAACATTTTTGCACTTGTTTGCATGAAAAAAGGCAACAACTCTAGTGTTACTGGTGTGATCCGACCCAATAACAATCCCGTCCCAGATTTTATGGTCATGCACAAACTGTGTAAGTGTGGTTAAGATTGGATAAAAAGTGAAGTCTCCAGTGTGAGAACGAACCCAAGTGTTGACAGCACACGGACGATGAACGACTCAGGAGGTCCCCTATACCAATAGCTCACCAAGCACTTCCTGCTCAGGTGAGCTAACAAGAGTCTGTTTTTGATAAACACACATGCCCCCAGTTGGTGCTGTATAGCCCATTTCTTAGTCTTAATTAGGTCAAGGTAAAAGTGAGGTTGGGCGATATTTGTGGATTGGGAATGGTCACAAGTAACAACTGTGTAAATATCCAAGTGTTGTAGTAAGTGGTGTTGGTGGTAGACAAAACGGTAAAATCTAGTTAACCAAGAAATGGTACTTTTGAATTATTACAAGTCCAATTTAGTTCAAGGTCAAGGTCAAAGTGAGTTTGGGTCATATAGGTGGACTGGGGATGTTCATAAGCAAAAACTGTGTGTCTAAGTGTTATAGCAAGCGGTGTTGGTGCTAGACGAAACGGTAAAATATACTTATGTGTCACTGACGGACGGACAGAAGGACGGACAGACAGGACAATCATTGTATGTCTCCTGCATCAAGATGGCAGGGGTATTAAAACTCAATCCAGACTCTAACTCTAACTTACTTTTTTGAGAAAGTTGCCCAAAACACTATTTTGTATAGATTACAATAACTCACAATTCGAGATAAGATGAGTTAAAAGTGTTTAACAGCATGTCACTGCGGCAGCTCCTGTTGGTGATATCAATGTTATCTTACCTCTGCAAAGACCTTGGGTTGCAATCCTCATTTTGAAATATCCCAACTGTGGTCTCCAGGTACAAGTCTGGCTCCAGTTCAACTCTCTCTGCTTACAGAAATTGAGTCCCTGGCTGACCAATCTGTCCTTTGTACATCACTGGCAGGTACATCTGTAAGGGGACATCAAATGTGTACAGGCAACCGAATAAAAAGGGAACTCATAGTTGTTTTGTTCATTAGAATAAAGCACAAGCTGTAAAACAGGTATGCCCCACTCTAGGTTGAAAGTAATCTTTCAAATAGCGGAAAAAGCTCAAAAGACTAAAATACCAATTTAATATAAATTAAGGGCCATAACTCAGCAGTTCTTGGGACAATTGGTTGATTATCAAACTTGGTTGAGATATTATACCCGCAAACAATTTTCATCAAGTTTGGTAAAGATGAGATGAAAACTTTTTGACTTATAGAGCGAAAAAGAAAAGGGTCTACCGACCGACCAACCATTAGCGAACCGAAATACCCAACATGATCTAACATCAAGTTTGGTAAAGATGAGATGAAAACTTTTTGACTTATAGAGCGAAAAAGAAAAGGGTCTACCGACCGACCAACCAACATTAGCGAACCAAAATACCCAACATGATCTAACATACAGGCTTTTAAACATTTATAAATACTGCTTGATAACATATGTACAATTGCATAATACACTTGGAGTATTCCACGACAACCCCAGGTTCCAGGCCTGCTGAACAGTTGGTCTGTTACTGTGAGGATCATGTCCACAGCCTCTCCCTCGGTCTCCTCAGCCTGGCAACTACATAATAGAAGATAATCATGGTGAACGTAGAAATCAAATGCAAACAGTGATTGCAATCTTTTATAAACAATTTTTATCAACTATAGTTTACTAAATCTGCTATGGTTATGTTTTTGCTGCATTGTTTTGTTTCATGTTTGTCTTTTTGTGCGGAACAACCCATGTATATGAACGTATATCTTATGTGAATTATTTTCGAAATAGTACATTACATATATATATTGATTAAACCTCTATTAATAATGTTTCTGCGCCTGCAAGTGTCATCGGTGACCAGTGTTTATGTTATTAAATTTATACAGTTTTGTTAATTGTGTGAAGAAACAAGGCCTTAACTTTAAACAATGATTCAATATTAATTATTTGTAAATTTGGAAGTACATATGAAGCGGGTCGTGGGAAAACCAGTCTTAATGCATGTGCGTAAAGTGTCGTCCAGGACGGCACTTTCCGCTTTTGTGGTATTTTCTGTTTCAAAGAAGTCTCTTCTAAACATATATCCACTTTACGCACATGCATTAAGATTGGTTTTCCCACGGCGCGCCTTATATCAATTTAATGCAAACCTGTTAGCCTTTAATAGGGCAATTGCTGACAAAAGTTAGTAGATCTTAACTAACTGCTAGAACATTCCTGGAAATCATTCTATGTTTGGAGATGGGCTCTGCTTTGTTAGGGTCTACAAAATTCACAGGTTGGAGCAATGTCTGTAAAATCTCTGTTCTATGTATATTGTTAAAACAAAATATTCTAAACATAATTTTAAGGAGTTAATCCAACAATCTGAACGTAGATCAAGACATAGTAATAACCCATTACTTCAGTTTATGACAAATATATTACCATTTCATCTGCTTAAAAAATCAACACCTTTGGTCCCTGGCAAAAACTTCTTCATAAAGAGCAGTTAGCATAGTGTTAAGCAATTAAGTAATAAATATCATGAATTAATATGAATGAATGGGTAAAACCCATCCATCAAAGGAGGTAACTTGTTACAAAAAAATGTTGTGCATGGTTCTAAAACAATTATATTTGTCACTTGCCAAACACATTTTTTGCGTCATTAACACAGCACATCTATGGATAAATTATTCATTTTACCATCCAGTTGACGTTATACTATATGAGAGGACTGCAGCAAAACTTTCCATTCAAGCACGGCATAAGTTTTCTTTATGAGTAATAATACACACATCATCTTGGCACACAGTGCCAAATCATAAATGCAATAACAAAGAAATGCTTTAAAATAATAGGAACAGATACACTGGCAAGGGCGGATCCAGGATTTCTGGTTCAGTGGGGGTAAACTTTTGTTTTATCATGCAGTTATAACCCCTTTATTTTGTCTGTGGGTCTGCAGTGATCAGCTACAGATCCTTTTCAAAGATACATGATAAATCTTTGCACATCATCATTATAATAATCATCACCAACATCATGAAATCATATTATGTTTCAAAGACATGTTCATCTGTATGTAATGCACCTGTTATGGCAGTAGATTGCTCTTGTTTGATGCGTCTGTCCAATAAATAGATCTTTGACATTCAATGTTATATATATATCAGGAACATCAGATTCTTTAAACATGTAAAATCTGCAGCTGACTACATTCAAACACACACTCATTGAGAACTACTTGTATTACTCATTAACTGAGGTGTAATGGTCTCTTTTCGAAGTGAATGTCATTAAATAACATTCACAGTCATGCTCATCAATTGTCTTCAAATGTGCTTTGCACTGTCGGTTTTTTTTTTCATCGAAACTAAATAATGGACAAACAGATGAACATGTTTTTTATACGAAATATTGTAAATATATTTTGTATGATTGCGTAGTGAAATAATATGACAAATGATTAAGACATTGTGTCTATTTCGCTGACATAGGGTGCTGGAAAAAAATATGGAATCGACAGCAATTGGAGCCAACATTTTGGACACACCTCAAATTGATTACTTAATATCTTTTGTACGAATAAATAAAACAATATAAAATTGTGAGTGATTGCTAATGGAACATTGAATAAATAGTTTGTCAATTTAAATTTTTTGGAACTAACCATTAATTGAGACAAAACTGTTCAACTTAGAAAGTAGTCATTGATTTGTCTTGAAGTTCGACTATAAGTCATATTTATTCAAAAAGTATAAATGAAATAAATAATGAAAAGTACAAACACGTTATATATTAAAAATATAGTAAACGCGTTTCGACAAAGCATCGGGTTTTTTTTTTCATCGAAACAAAGTAATGGACAAACGGACGAACATGTTTTTTATACAAAATATTGTAAATATATTTTGTATGATGGCGTAGTGAAATAATATGACGAATGATTCTGACATTGTGTCTATTTCGCTGACATAGGGTGCTGGAAAAAAATATGGAATCGCCAGCAATTGGAGCCAACGTTTTGGACACACCTCAAATTGATTACTTAATATCTATTGTATGAATAAATAATACAATATAAAATTGTGAGTGATTGCTAATGGAACATTGAATAAATAGGTTGTCAATTTAAATTTTTTGGAACTAACCATTAATTGAGACAAAACTGTTTAAATTAGAAAGTAGTCATTGATTTGTCTTGAAGTTCGACTATAAGTCATATTTATTCAAAAAGTATAAATGAAATAAATAATGAAAAGTACAAACACGTTATATATTAAAAATATAGCCAACGCGTTTCGACAAAGCTCATCAGGGCATAATACAATAAATCATAACGTCATTTCAATTATGAAGTCAGAATGACATCATTTCTACAGTACACGTAAGAAATCGCTGGAGGCAGGATAAGTCGGGTATGGTTCTACAGTACACGTAAGAAATCACTGGAGGCAGGCTAGGTCGGGTATGTTTTACTGTAAGAAATTGCTGGAGTCAGGCTAGGTCGGGTATGTTTCTACAGTACACGTAAGAAATCGCTGGAGGCAGGCTAGGTCGGGTATGTTTTACTGACGTTGATGTGTATCTTTGACCAAACTGAATTTGTCCACAAAAAAGTATGTAAAACATATTGATGAACTCCCCAAAAATGAACATAATATTATTGCTAAATTGAAGAAACTTTGACTCAATTATATTTGATTTGCTACAAGTAAAGGACAACACTGTAACATGACCTGATAATAACACAATTTCCAATGCTCACAGATAAATCTTCAAATGTTGCCACTAAATTTCCAACAATTATGATTACAAAGCAAATACCAAACAAATATGAGACCACTACAAAGATCTGCCTTTGTATTGAAATGTCCTTCAGTGAAGCTAGCAGCCTTTGCAAAATCACAGCTATAGCAAGGACGTAAAAACACAATGGTAGCATTCAAGGTGTTTGCAATTTTGTATGTTATTATGATTATACTAAGCGGAAACCATTTTCTATTTTTAGCCATGGTGACCTTGACCTTTGACCTGTTGACCTTAACATGTATAGGCGTCTTCATTTCCTCCCAAGTAAACAGCATACCAACTTTCATGATCGTAGGTAAAAGCATTCTCAAGTTATTGATCAGAAAACCGTTTTTCTATTTTTAGCAATGGTGACCTTGACCTTTGACCTGTTGACTTCAAAATGAAGAGGCGTCTTTCTTTCCTCCCAAGAAACCAGCATACCAACTTTCATGATCGTAGGTCAAAGCATTCTCTAGATATCGTGCAGAAACAAAATGGTCTACAAACATTCCGACCATCCGACCATCTACCGACACACCGACCGACAGACAAGTGCAAATCAAGATATCCCCACTTCTTTGAAGGGGGGCATAAAAATTGTGTATTTTTGATAATTTTCATTCGTTACGACATGTTGGAATTGCCTACTGATCATTAACATACTTTAAACACAGCACCCTTTATCAATATGTCCAATACAGATTTTGATGTCGTACTTGCATTGAACTGACTTAGTTTTAGTATTACAACCATTACAACAATTTCGATCAAGGCATTCATTGGTTTCGACATGAATGGTTTAGGTCTTGAGTGTATCGTGAAGAACAAAGTATATAAAGGCATTTCAATAGGTTGTATTTTTTAAAGGACAGAATGATGAGAACTGGTTACTGAACAAGTTTGTTCCTCAAACAATCTGTAATATCTGATATCTAAAATAAATATGAACAAAGAGCTATAAAATGGTATATTATATTGATCCATTGTGTAAATTCCCATTCTGAGTGGGTTTAACCGCTGGCGAATCTTCTTAAAGATCCTATTAAAAATATTGTAACTTAAAGTGTACATAATGAAAAAAAAAGTATAATGAAGATTTTGGTTATTTGATCAGGACCATTTTACGCAAAGGAATTCATTGACTAGGGCAATCTCTGTTTGGAGCTATTCAAGATTTTGTAGCATCTATTGATCAGTTTTCAAACATCATAATTGGACCACAGAACGTTATAAGGCATATTATTTCCGCTAAATTTGTTAGCATTTTCTATCAACTGAATGGATCTAAGTAGCACTGGTAATATGCTCAAGAGAAATATGTTAATAGATGTGTGATTGTGCTTTTATACATTTACAATTGCTTTCACATTTAATACCTATAAATACTAAAAAATTAAGTCTTTATGTTTTCTTTAGATCCAGAAAAAGATGCATATATTACAAACATGTTTGCAGTAGATGCAACAAACATGGAGGGATTTTCTATTTTAAAGCATGCGGTACACGAAGAACAATTATAAATGGACATGGAAGAATTCTCAAATATACAAAAATCATGAGAGAGCGAATTCCTGCTTATGCTTTATATTTTTACCGAATTAAAACTTTGACAGACTGTGTAGGACCACAATTATTTCACAGATGCTCACTCATTGATCAAGTCAGACCAGCATTATGAAAATTATAGTAGAATCATGATTTATTTTTTTTTAGTCGAATTGTGATTATACTAAGTCACGGGACCGCTGTGAGGACTCGTATAATCACATTTTCCATATAATCACATCTTTCTTAAAAAAATATGGAACATCGTTCTATAATTTCAGTATTGCTGCATAATAACTATAATAACTAGTTGAATTTAAATAATTATTCAAAAAATATTATCTTATTAACAATATACATATTGTAATCATGCTTGTGTGAGATTTTGCCTAAATTATGCAATGCCCTATCAGATAAATTTGTAGCATAGTGTTTCTCAACTTCCATGCGGTATTAAGCGAAACACAGGATAGTGGCTGTCACTCGATGAGGTGTCAAAACATCCCCTTGTCAGTGATTCGTATAATCGCATCTTTTTCACACATATTTAATTGTCATCTGACCATGATAATTGTTTGTATAATTGCATTTCGGGTATAAACGCGATTAAAAGATCATTTTTCACATTGAATAAAGATGGCAAAACGACAGGACTGCAGCTGTTGTTCGTAGTACGTCATCATTTCATATAATCGTAATTTGCATAATCGTGATTTCACTGTACATGTATACACAAATAACTATCGATTGTAACCACAATAAATTGTTGATATTTTAAAAACTGTAAACAAAAACAATATTCTGTGTTTGATAAAAACACATGCCTCTGGTTGGTGCTGGATAGCCCATTTCTTAGACCAAATTAGGTCAAGGTCAAAGTGAGGTTGGGTGATATGAGTGGATTGGGAACGGTCATAAGTAACAACTGTGTAAATATCCAAGTGTTGTAGTAAGCGGTGTTGGTGCTAGACGAAACGGTAAAACCTAGTTAACCAAGAAATGGCACTTTTGAATTATTATAAGTCCAAATTAAGCCAAGGTCAAAGTGAGGTTGGGTGATATGGATGGATAGGGAATGGTCATAAGCAACGACTGTGTAAGTATCAAACTGTTGTAGTAAGCGGTGTTGGTGCTAGATGAAACAGTAAAATCTACTTAATCTTGTCACGGACGGTTAGGTCGGAAAGATGATAGGTGATAATCGTGTTGGTGCTAGACGAAACGGTAAAATCTACTTTACCATGTCAAGGACAGAAGGACAGACAGGACGATCACTATATGCCTCCTTCATCAAGATGCCGAGGGCATAAAAAACTCTCGCCTTATTTTTTTATATTTAAACAAAACAATACACCCATATAGAAACACAGCACAGCTTATAAAACATATACAACAGTTTCTCACGAAATGCGTCTCCCATTTAAATGCATTATACAAAAAATGTTTGTGTGATGCAAACAAATGCGGAATTTTCAAATTATTAATATCAACCCATCAGCATAATAACCAACACTAATTACCCTTCTGTGCCAAAAGAAAACTTTCCACCTTATCTGTAAACATCTAAAATACCTGTAATGTTCAACAAACTTTGTTTTGAAGGCGTTAATGGGAGCTATGCTAGCTGCATTTTCAAACTTACTCATTTGGGTTAGTACACAACATAGTAGAACTTATGGATACAGATTCATGCAGGACATTTCTTTAGAATGCTAAAATCACCTATTTGTTTCGATAAGACTTAAGAAAGTGTGTTACTTCTTGCATATTATGTCAATTTCTCTTGTTTTGGTTATAGGGACTTGCTCACAGATTTTCCTATTTTTAAAAATATTCTACTAAACATCTAAACTGGAAATACTAAAGCACCTTAACTAAAGAGCTCAAGTATTATAACAAGTAAAGCATAATCAAACAAATATAAAGTACCACCACAGGATATCGAAACAAAAACCTCCAAATCACAAGTCAGTGCATATTTACTTAATGTCAGCAATTCATGCGTTCTTTTTAACAATTTTCGTTAATTTTCGGAATCTGTGACAAAAATTGCTAATTTGACATTTTGTCACAAAGTCCCTTTCAGTTTTCAATGACAAGTACCAGTAAATCTGTAACTGGGTAAACTTAATAATTGTTCATATTTCCTTAATGTTTACGTCTATTCCACAAGGTCAGCCACTAGAAAAGATTTTATGGACAAATGGGAGAAATAAACACAAAATTAATACTCACATTTGAAATATCGACTCCATATGCCATTCTTAATGGGAGACTGGGTAATACGTTGGCGAGAACTTTTTCATAATATTGGAGGCCTGTCATTTGTCCACAGAACCATATTTAAAGTGGAATCATTCGAGCAAATTCACATCCCTACAATACACGATTTCTGTATTGAGTTTATGATTGAGATATTTAAAATGTTAGCAGACGCAGGTACTGACAATGGTCAAAATATCATCGAATAAGCTTTCTGGCTTGTGATCTGTGACCCGTAGAGATAAAATAAAAATTAATCAACTTGCAAATGGCAATATGCACAAGGCTTGGCACAAAGTTTTTAAACACATCTGGTGAGAGAGCAGGTGGCCACAAGTCACTAAATAATCATTGGAGTGGAGCAATCCAATGATATGCACATCAAGGCTCCACATGGTGAACATTTGTGGCAAGTTATCTGGACATATATGAAGAATTTTAATTCATTAAAATTAGGCATTGCGAGGAACAAGCACAGTAAATTGCACAACCCACTCAAACTGATTCAACTAAATAAGCCAATAATATGCACAATTAGGCTTGGTACTGACCTCCATACAACCAAGCTACCAATATACAACACACAATATCAAATGTGGATTTGCTAGACAATTCTGTAACAATGAACATCTTTGCCCAGTTTTTCAGCAGTTAAAGAAAGTTGTTAAAATCAAAATATTGATAACGAGCAACAGATGACAAACAACTGACGACGGACAATGACTGACCAAAATATCTCACACTTGATTGCGATCATACTACATTAGGTTGGCAAGCCACTGAGACAGTGACTGCTGCTGATATCAATGTCATCATACCTTGGTAAGACCTTGGGTTGAATTCTCGACTTGACAACTATCACAACCACAGTGACTTCCAACCAAGTAAGAAGAATGTAAACAGCTTTAACAATGTCGTCTGCAAAAAATTCATGTGATTATGTTAGGTCGAGTGGATTGGAGGAATTTTATGCATCCACCATTTATATTTACGGATATCAGCCATGAACATACAAATTATACCAGTTATAACCGAGTTATTATACTTGGGGGTTCATAGGTTGCTTTATTTGTATTTTCCTAGACAATTGCTGCTATTTTTCAAATGTCTATAAAAGCATTTTGTTAAACACGCTGAGTGAAATACCATGTCTTCTGCATCTGCATAAAATTACTCACGCAGCAATTTTTTTGGACGGATTTTGTGGACGGATTTTGCGAATGCGAACAACGGTTCAACATTTTTCACAATGTGGATACAGACATATGGAAAAGCAACAATCACACTGGTGACTGTGTACGTAATCTGGGGCCAGTTTACACAATCATTTGAAGTTAAACTACATTAAAGTACATATAAAATAGTCCATAACAGTTATGTAAACAATACAAATGATAATTAATGAACCCTTAGCACAAAGTCATGTGCATGAAAATTTCTTTGTAACAGTGTCATATACATGTTTAACAATAATGCACAAAGGCTTATCAAGATCGGAGCGTCAAAAGCGAAAAATTATTAATAAAAGCCAAACATAAGATTTAGTTCTGCAATACAGCCCCAGCCCTTACATGCTTCCCAGTTTCAGCATTCTCATAGTACAAGCAAGCTGTAATCTGGAGTGGGATTCAGGGGAGGAAACTAAACCATCCTTAATCAAATGGTTCCTGATTGTGAGTTCTAATAACTTTTCACACATCCCAGAGCAACTAATATCTGCTTTTCCAAGCAGTAAAATTGCTTTTCCAAGCAGTAAGACTTAAGTATTACCCAATCATTTTTCAAATAATTGAAGGCTGATTGATAAAATTAAGTACATGAAATTGCATTACCCAATATATTTACATTAACTGATTGTTGAAAACACCCAAATTAAGTAAAACAACCATTACTGGCGCCATGCACACGTGATGTGTCTTAACAGATCCATATGGAAGGAGAATTATTATATTTTATGTTTCAACACACCAACCTGACATTGCCCAGTCGAACTGAGTAATGTATTGTATTGAACTATACGCTTTAAAACAATGTAGTAATTCTGCTTTTGCCAACACTTCTGATGTGTATTAAAACAAAATATCATGCAATTAAGGTTTGCTGATCCTAAATTTCACTGGTCGCAGTGTCAAAATTGAAATTTCTAAGGCGTCTAGCTGACAGTGCTCCAGACAAGCTTTTGTACTGGGGGTAAATTTATGTACAATGTTAGGATAATTAGTGGTTAATTTACATTCAACAAACTTTGGACTATGTGGAACAAGAAATATCTTTAAACAACAGGGCCATAATGGCCCTAGGTGGCTCAACTGATATCTATGTATGAAGTTTCATTAAAATATCTCAATAAGTTATTGAGCGAAAACTGTTTTTCTATTATTAGTAAAAGTGACCTTGACCCCGCCCATCACATAAGTAAAGCAAGGTCTTGATATAAAGTATCTACGTATGAAGTTTCATTAAAATATCTCAATCGGTTCTTAAGTTGTTGAGCGTAAACCGTTTTTCTACTTTTAATAACAGTGACCTTGACCCCACCCACCCCATAAGCAAATCCAAGTGAGGTCTCGATATAAGATATGTGTATTAAGTTTCATTAAATACTGCAATGCTTTCTCAAGTTATTGAGCGAAAACTGACCCCACCCACCCCATATGCAGTCCCAAGCAATGTCTCAATATAAGGTACTTATGTATAAAGTTTCATTAAAATAGCTCAACGCGTTCTCAAGATATTAGCGGCAACCATTTTTCTATATTTAATAATGGTGACCTTGACCCCACCCACCCCATATGCAATCCCAATCAAGGTCACAAAATAATATATTTATGTATTTATGTATTAAGTATCATTAAAATATCTCAATGCGTTCTCAAGATATTTAGCGGAAACCGTTTTTCTATTTTCAGTAACAGTGACCTTGACCTTGACCCATCCATCCAATATGCAATTTCAAGCCAGGTCTTAATATAAGGTATCTATGTATGAAGTTTCATTAAAATATCTCAATGCGTTCTCAAGAAATTGAGCAGAAACTGTTTTTCTATTTTTAGTAACAGTGACCTTGACCCCACCCACCCTCATATGCAATCCCAAGCGAGGTATCAATATAAGGTATCTATGTATATTAAATTTAATTACAGTATCTCAATGCGTTCTCAAGTTATTAAGCGGAAACTGTTTTTCTATTTTTAGTAACAGTGACCTTGACCTTGACCCCAGCCACCCCATATGCAATCCAAAGCGATGTCTTGATATAAGGTATCTATGTATTAAGTTTCATTATAATATCTCAATGCGTTTTCAAGTTATTGAGCGGATACTGTATTTCTATTTTAAGTAAACGTGACCTAAACCCCAGCCACCCCATATGCAATCCCAAGCTAGGTCTCGATATAAGGTATCTATGTATGAAGTTCATTAAAATATCTCAATCCGTTCTCCAGTTATTGAGCAAAAACCGCTTTTCTATTTTTAGTAACAGTGACCTTGATCTGAACCCTACCCCATATGCAATCCCAAGTGAGGTCTCAATATAAGGTATCTATCAAATTTCATTAAAATATCTCAATCCATTCTCGAAGTAGAGAGCGGAAACAAAAAGTGCTACGCCTGCCCGCCTGGTTGCCCAACGAGATACGCCAATCTAATATAATAACCAAAATTTGTCTTCGAAAAATTTGGGTAAAAAGGGGCATAATTTTGTTAAATTACCGTCAGTTATGGGCCTTGGTCAGTGACCTCACATAATGTCCCAAAGACATGACTTGTGTGAAGTTTCAATTGAATATCTGTACTAGTTACAGAGATATGGACTTGTTGCATTTGAAAATACACATACAAATTAAAGTCCTTTATATTTCATGCTGATGTAAAGGCATTCATAGATAAGATTGCCATCCAGTTATTTTGTTTGTTCAATAAATAAGAAAGAGTGAACAAGTTTAAACCCATATAAATCACGTTTTATCTTAATTAAATATTCCTACATGCCCAATCACAGCTTTCAACAAGTTGACACCGCATACAAATGAAATATCTGTCTAATTATTTGCTGATAAAAGTGTGTGTGTGGTCGGTCTTCTTGACAACAGATTATCTGGCTTTCACATAGTGTTTTATCTAAATATGGCATTATCTTGTTAAGAGCTTCTTATCGCTAAAGCTCGCCCTATTTGCATTTTCTAAACCTCACCTGTTTCAACTTTTCCTTTCCAGAAACCAGATATTTCTATTTGATAATTATGGTGATAGATAAATATGTACATTCAAATGATATCTGCATTTTCCAACACCATTGTTCATATTACTAAACAATCCACCTGTCCATTACACAACTAAAAAGCATTACATTTTCTGCCACCAGCTTTAAGTTTAAACCTATTTATTTAAGCTTGATTTTATTGAAAGCCTAAGGCGGGAGTTTGTTGATTTCTAGGTCCTTAGATCCGCCCACCCATTTCTGTTCCGAAAAGCAACAAAAAATTTGTACAATGTAACCCATATAATAAAAATGACCCTGTGAAAGGGTTTCAACCTGTAACATGGAATGCAAACAAAAAACACAGAAGAAATTATGAAATTTTATGTAACAAGCATTTTGATTGCATATCGCTATAAGATTCATATGATCTGCTCCTAGAATCATTGCATTAAAAACACATTTAGAATTTTATATCAATATTATAATTAACAAATTTCATTAGTGTGTATGATATATTCAGTTTGTTTTCACCTCATTAAAAATGCTGTTATACATATAATATGGCCACTGTCCAGCGATATGTGACGTACTGTATTTAAGTGTGAGTATATTTTAACAGTAGTTTTTATATGATAAACGGTGCCTTTGAATGTTATTATTATTGGTATTTAATGTCATAGTTATCATGCAGTGATTAAGTTAATGATGTGTAATATGATTTTAGTAAGTAATAATTCGTAAAGATTTGTATGTCTTATGTGAAATTCTAGTCATTAATTTACTCATGTCTGTGTTCATTTTTTGTTCCCACCTCCAACCGGACTTACTGAGACAGATCAGTTTTCTAAGGCTGACTGAGACACTATTGAGTCTATTTGTTTCCTGGGTAGATCAGTTTTCTAAGGCTGACTGAGACACTATTGAGTCCATTCGTTTCCTGGGTAGATCAGTTTTCTAAGGCTGACTGAGACACTATTGAGTCTATTTGTTTCCTGGGTAGATCAGTTTTCTAAGGCTGACTGAGACACTATTGAGTCTATTTGTTTCCTGGGTAGATCAGTTTTCTAAGGCTGACTGAGACACTATTGAGTCTATTTGTTTCCTGGGTAGATCAGTTTTCTAAGGCTGACTGAGACACTATTGAGTCTATTTGTTTCCTGGGTAGATCAGTTTTCTAAGGCTGACTGAGACACTATTGAGTCTATTTGTTTCCTGGGTAGATCAGTTTTCTAAGGCTGACTGAGACACTATTGAGTCTATTTGTTTCCTGGGTAGATCAGTTTTCTAAGGCTGACTGAGACACTATTGAGTCTATTTGTTTCCTGGGTAGATCAGTTTTCTAAGGCTGACTGAGACACTATTGAGTCCATTCGTTTCCTGGGTAGATCAGGTTGTTTTGTCTTTCAAGAAAGATCATTCCAAGTATTTAACTCTTAATCGCAAGACGGACACCATATCCATTACACCCTTGTGACCTCTGCACTGCCACCTGCTCGTCAGTAATCATCTAGCGAAATTATTTGAATATGTCCAGCCTTTCTTGAGTTATCATTCGGAAACGAGAAACCAACAGACGGACAGACCGACAAGCTCACTTCTATATACCCCCCCCCCCCTAAACTTAGTTTTTGGGGTTATAAAAATACAGTTTTAAGAAATTATCACAATTTTCAAAAGAAAAAAAACAGTATTAATAAAGTAGGCACATGACGCTTCTGCCAGCAAAATTATTATTTGAAGTTATGTGTAATTTATGAGCAATCATCAAATGACAATGTGGAATTATAAATTTGTAATGCAACACAGAATAACCAGAGAAATTCGTCCATTATTTTCATTAAAGGCACATACAAGACGTTGCAAGATTGTGAATACATTTAAGAATCAAGTTCTATCAGACAGATACATAAAACAAGAGTAACTGTTGTCTCAGGACAGCGCGCTTGACTATTCAACTGCATTGTCAGAGTTATGGGCTTTTATCACTACAAAAAAGGGCATAATTCTGCTAAAATGCTGGTCACAGTTATGTGCCTTGGCCAGTGATCTAACATATTGACCCCGAAGACATGCGAAAAGTTTCAATTGAGTATCTGTAGTAGTTATAGAGATATGTACTGCACGCAAACCTTAAACTGAATTTTCTCTAGCATGCAAACCTTAACCTTACATTTCTAAGTATAAAAAGGGGCATAATTCTTCTAAAATGCTAGTCACAGGTATGGGTCTTAGCCATTGACCTTATATAATGACCCTGAAGGCATGAGTGAAGTTTCAATTGGATATCTCTAGTAGATATAGAGATATGGGGTTATTGCACGCAAACTTTAACCTGATTTTCTAAGAACATGAGCATAATTCTGCTAAATTGCATGTCAGAGTTATGGGCCTTGGTCAGTGACCTCATACAATGACCCCGAAGACATGTGTAAAGTTTCAATTGAATATCTATAGTAGTTACAGAGATATGGACTTGTTGCACGCAAACCTTAACCAGAGCATTACAGTGACATCGACGAACGGGTGAGTAGTATAGCTCAAACTATTCGGTAAAAAGTTGAGCTAAAAATGAATTTGGAATGAAACTACAAGTCAATTTTTTATCAGCAAAATAGTAATTTAAGAAATTAATTTTCATTTTATGTTTACATTTTTCAACAAGGCGGAACTAAACAAAGTTCACTCTAACCTCGCATGTCCGCACAAGACCATCTCTACCTTTTCTTACCTCTTGCACAAGTCCCAAAGGCCAATGTCCGCATGAAGAAGTCTCGTCACACACGAGTACAAGGTCATTCACAGCTAAATTTCGTCTGCTGTGTTGCCACTTCGATCTTACCTGCAATGCTGGGAGGTATTCTTTTTGCCAACGCCTCCAGAAGATATTGGCCAAGTACTGGACTTGCCTCCACCACCGTCGGCAGTAATTGTCGGTCTTATCAAACACACCTGGAGGGAAACACCTATTGGGGCGTAACAACAACAGTGTGTTCGGAGAAAGTGCTTGTGGGTCACGGTGATCATCGCTTACCTGTGTAATTGGTCGGTCATTCAAGACTTTCTCGACCTCGGTGGCCAAAGTTGCCAGGGCTTCGTCGCAAAGAAGCTGTTCACGCACAACTGACTTCAATGAATTTTTGAAGGATCGAACCAACCTCTCCCAAACTCCTCCCATATGACTTGCATATGGAGGGTTGAAATGCCATGCGATACCTTTCTGGTTCAGATGCTTAGAGATGTGGCTATGATTCCACTGCTGTATCGACTCACGCAGTTCCCTTTCACCTGCTGTCAGATTTGTGCCATTGTCACTAAAAATCTTTTCCGGTCTGCCTCTTCGACTCTCAAAACGCTGTAACGCACCAATGAAAGAGTCGGTATTCAGACTGTGCGTAATCTCAACGTGTACCGCTCTGGTACACAAACAAGTAAACAGACAGCCATACCTTTTCAGCTGCCTCCTGCCAGATTTCACGAACATTGGACCAAAGAAATCAACTCCAACGTAGGTAAATGGCAGCTTATCTGGCTCAAGCCGCTCAACAGGAAGTGGACCCATCTGTTGAGTTTCTGGCTGCTGCTGTCGTCTCTTACAATCAATACATTTGCTGACCACAGACTTAACTGATTTGAGACCCGGTGTAATCCAATACCGTCGTCTCAACAAGGACAATATGTGATGTGGTCCCATGTGAGCATTCGTTTCATGGTATGACCTGATAAGAATTCTTGTCACATGGTGATTACCTGGTAGAATGACCTGATGTTTGGCGTCGTTACTCAAGTGGGCATTTTCGAGGCGACCACCTACCTTGAGTAGACCATCCGTGAAAACTGGGCTAAGTTTGGCCAGAGCACTTTTCCCTGAAACATGTCGTGAATTCAGAACACTACAGATTTCATTGCTATACTCACACTTTTGCACAAACGATATAATGGCATGTGTGGCTTTCCGTAGATCACCTACTGTCAATGTGCCATTTTTACAGTGTGCTAGCTTTCTTCTTAAATGTCTCTGCATCAGGTATGATTTAAACCTGAGTAACCATGCCACTGACCTCTGCAGTTGATGCCAGTTAGAGTACCTAATCATCAGGCTATCAAGGACGGTATCAGGTTTCATTTGAGTGGCATGTGTATTACATACCTGCTTGGTTTCAGCATCGTCATCTAAAATGGCTACATACTGTGGATTCTGTGACCAGTCCACCTTACCTGTCTGTAGAAAGTCTGGGCCCCTTAGCCAGCTTCCCAGTTTATCTGTTTCATTTGGAAACAGTCCCCTTGATGCTATATCAGCCGGGTTTATTTGTGAAGGAACATATCTCCACTCTGCAGGCGATGTGACGTCATGTATTGCTGCAAGCCTATTTGCTACAAATGTCTTGAAGCGTCGAGTTTCATTTTTGATGTAGACTAAAACTATCATCGAATCGGTCCAAAAATACCTTTCATCAATGTTGAAGTCCAGCTCCTGTGATACTAGCTGGTACAGCTTTACAGCTACAACTGCTGCGGCCAACTCTAGGCGTGGTATAGACATCGCCTTGATTGGCGCCAATCTTGACTTACCCATAACAAGGCTGATTTTGCAGTTGCGGTTGGCATCGTATATCTTGATGTACACCGCAGCCCCATATGCATATTCTGATGCATCGCTGAACATGTGCAGTTCAACTTTCGATGGGCCATCCACAGCGACCGGCTTGAAACATCTATCAATACTTACATGTGATAATGCAGGTAATTTCTCCAACCACTGTGACCACTTTTCGACGTCCTTGTCACAAATTTTGTCATCCCACTGCAGCTTTTTGCGGCATGCATTCTGTAGGATAAGTTTTGGGATGAGAGTGATGGGTGCCACCAATCCAAGTGGGTCATATAGCGAGCTTGCTACTGACAATATACCACGTCGCGTGTGGCATTTATCTGGCAGGTCTACATCAAATACAAAGGTGTCCTTCTCTACATACCAGTGCAGACCAAGAGCACATTCAAACTGTTTGTCGCTATCAAGGTCAACTTTTGTGCACTTAACTGCCCTGTCAGATTCGGGGATTGTGTCGAGAACCCTATTACTGTTCGAAATCCACTTTGTCAACTTGAATCCCCCGTTTGACAATAGTTCTCTCAGTTCAGCAGACAAATCTATACCTACCTGAACATCTGGTACAGACTTCAACAGGTCATCAACATAGAAGTTTCTTTCTACCGTCTCTACGGCTGCTGGACTGAAGCTGTCAGCATTCTCTCTTGCTGTACACCTCAAGCTGTACGCTGCACAGCTTGGCGATGATGTCGCACCAAACAGGTGGACAGTCATACAGTACTCACCAGGTGGCTGTTTCATATCTCCACCAGGCCACCAAAGAAATCTTAGTGCATCTCTATCTTTGTCACTGACCTTGACCTGGTGGAACATGGCTTCAATGTCGGCAACCAAGGCTACTGGTTGCTCTCGAAATCTTATCAACACGCCTATTAAGCTGTTAACTAGATCTGGTCCTTGCAAGAGGTTGTCATTTAAAGATGTACCTCTGTACTTTGCCGCACAGTCAAAGACTATCCTCACCTTACCTGGTTTGTTTGGGTTGCACACTGGGTGATGTGGGAGGTACCATACTCTTGTTGGTTCCATCTCACCAGTGTTTTTCACAGGTTTCGCATAGCCCTTCTCAATATAGCAATTCATCGTTTCAGTATACAGAGTATGTAAGTTCGGGTCTCTTGATAGCTTTCGGCTTAACTGCCCAAGACGTGTAACAGCTAAAGCCTTGTTGTTTGGCAAACTTACTTGTTCTTGGCGCCACGGTAGACCAATTTTGTGGTGCTTACCTTCCTTCTCCACGGAACTTACCATGGACGATAGAGCTCGGTGGTCTTCTCTGGACATTCCAACCTTATTGTCCAAGCCACAGTCAGGAAAATCAGTTGTCCACAACTTGTCAATCTGTTCCTGCGTGTTTGCACTGCGCTGAAAATTTACATTTCCATTGGAGGACGTGCCCTTACCTGTTGGACCTAATATTGTCCAGCCAAGGGGAGACCGTATCGCATAAGGATCGCCCCTCTTTCCCCGTCGCTCTTCTTCAACCCAGAAAGCTTCTGGGCAGTCACTTCCAATAAGTAACTCCACCTTAAAAGAACTTACCTGAGGTAATTTGATACCTGCAAGGTGTTTCCACTTACCTATATCATTTTCTTTGGGGAGAGACTCCACCGATATAGGTAGCTCCGGTACTGACCAGGCTCTCCTAATGTTAAGGCATTCCCTGTCGTCTAAAGAACTTACCTTAAGCTGCACTTCTACACCAGTTCGCTGCTCTGCAGACTGGTTCACCGTGGTAATGGTGAATTGGCGAGAAACGCCTTTCGCCTCTAATTTCTTAACCAGACTATCGCTGCACAATGTTACATCGCTACCCTCATCTAGTAAGGCATATGTCTCAGCTTTCCTTAAGCCGTATTGCACAATGACAGGTACAATGCGTAGGCTTACCTTACTAGGTATGGAGACATCCATCTCAGTGCAGCAATTACTGTGGCCTACCAGGTTCTGGTTTTCTACAGTCAAAGGTCTGTGTAATAATGTGTGGTGCTTTTCTCCACAATTACTTACTTCACACTGACTACCCTTACTACACAAACTACTATTGTGTTTAAAATTCAAACAATTTTCACACATTCTCTTCTCTCTCACAACAGCTAATCTACCATGGACATTGATTGTTTTGAACCTCTCACAGTCCATCAATTTATGGCTCCCTTGACAATACACACATGATAAACGCCTAGCATGCATTGGTTTAAACCCATTACTCACTGGTGCCTGGCTCTCTCTACCTGTTGTAGATAACGTAACAGCTTTCCCACGGTCCCTAGAATTGACCTGATGCGACCTAGAACTGACCACTGATAGAGAAATCGGCTGCTTAAACTCACATGCAAGATCTCTGCCATACATTGTGTTAGCTACCAGAGCCCTCTGTTGAATGAAGCTGAGCAAGTCTTTAAATGCCGGCTCAGTTCCCTGTTCTATCGAATTACTTGCCCGCTCAACCCATTTTGACTTGATATGTGTGGGGAGTCTCCTTACAATCTTAAGCAAGTTTTCCGTGTTATTAATATCAGATGAATAACCCAACGTCGACAGTGTTATATCGCATTTTTCCATGTCAAGTGACAGATCCATTAAGCTTTGGACATCATTAGATCGGATGTTAGTGTCATTAATTAAACGTTCAACATGTGACCTAGCAACTAAGTGGGGCTTACCATACCTGTTGAGAAGAATTTCCTTAGCCCTTAAATATCCATCTAAGGGAGGAAGAACCACACAATCCTCAATTGCACGTTTTGCTTCACCCTTACAAAATTGAATTAAATAACCTAACTTAAGTCGATCGTCTGTTATTCTGCACTCAATGTTTGTTTCAAAATTACAAAGAAATTTGCAATAATCCAATGGGTTTCCTGAGAATGTTAATAATTCCGGTTTTGGAAGGGTCATGTTGTCCTGTAAGTTGTTAGTGAATTTTTGAAGTCCGGACAAGTATTCCTCCACTTTAATGTCACTGTTCATAGCTGTATGTGGCAACGTCGTCCCTGTGGTACCGACTTCGTTGGATATTGATGGTCCGGATCCGGATGAGGCTGAAGACCGCGCATCGACCTCTGCATTGGCCATGGCTTCTTCCAGGTCCTGGATCTCGATCTGTTGTCGTAGCTCGACTTCTTGGCGTTCGAGCTCTAGGCGCCGGCGTTCGAGCTCTTGGCGCCTTCTGGCTTTAGCTCGGCACGGCGTCTTCTGCAGCTGCTCGTCTTGCTGCGCAACGACCCCTTGTCTGAGGTGGCTCCCTCTGCACTTGCTTCTTGGCGGTTGCCGGCAAACTCCACCTTCCCGTCTGCACTTATATCCATGTTTGCAATATGTCTTTTCACAGATTATGCAATAACTGTGCTGCACTCGGCAGTTAACTATGCCCTTTTTTACTTGGCTTTCAGTGTCACGGTCATCTTCGGGGGGTTAAGACACAAGGCAACACACGCGTCTTAATAGTATTCTTCGCTTCATTAATGGAATGTCGTCAACAGGTGTTAAAGACGAAGTTATTGGTTGTTAAATGATGTTGAATTCAAGACGATTATCAAGACGTTTTCATTAGACGACTATAAAGACGGTTATCTGAAAGTAACAATGTTACCTAAACATAGCATATCATTCAATCAATCAAACGCGTGCATTATATTAAGAAATACATGATTTAACAAAGGTCATAAATGTCAATATACAAACAATATCTTATGAATACATATACATTCATACCGATCACATATATCAAAGCAATCAAGTTACATATAAAATTATGTGTGGTTTTCCTGCCCTTTACCAAAAAATGTAAACTTAACTGAGTATCAAAAAAATGTACTAAGAAAATATTAGGAAATACTATCAATAAAGAACAATTATTTCTCTCATAAAAAACTGACAATTATGAGATACCAAAGAAAATATAATACTTACTGCATATTCCTATCTGTAGTCCCCAAACGAATGACAAACAGTTGTGCCAGACCCACTAGTTTCAGAGTCTAAACTAGCACATGAGTGACCAACCTACTGATTTTAAGGTTTCGGGTACACTGAAGAGTTGGGCGACTTACATCTGATCTAATTATAACTGTTGCCATATTTGGAGCATCCATGCTCACCTTGGAATGGCCTGTCTGTTGTTTATTTTAACAACAACAGAGACACTAGCAGAGGGTATAGCTCGGTCGAACTGTCATTTTTATCATTTTAATTATAAATTATTGTCTTAGCAGACAAAGAAAACCAACACAAGAAGCCCACTCATATCTCCTCACATGGCATGTGGTTTCTGCCAATCTTAGTCTCTCACATAGGGGTTTAGGAGGAGATGTTTATATCTCCGACAGCCATCTTGTGCGGCTATCTTGTGACCGGACCAATTGAGCAACTTTAGTAGAGGACCACCCAAGGAACATTTATGTTTAGTTTCATCAAGTCGACCTACTGGTTTAAAGAAGAAGTTTATGGGTACACACATGAGGCCATCCTTAAAAATTGTTTGTTTGCGGTAACACGACTGAATCACGAAATTGGTGTGTGTGTGTATGTGTATTTCAAAGTTAATGATGTCCTTCCGCGCCTGAGGCTGCATTATGTGAGGACCTAATTAACTTACTGGATGAATTTTGAATCATAGCTGCAATTTCCAGCTATTTTTTTTTCATTGAAAGATATTATGAAAGATATTATAATTTTGGTGTGGTCTTGTGCTGTGGGGAGAAACCGGAGTACCCGGAGGAAACCCCTCCTGTCCTGTATGGTGACCACCAACCAAACTCACATGCGCCGAGAGTGGAAAGCGAACCTAGGACGACTAGGTGAGAAGCGAGCGTACCAACCACTGCGCTAGCCAGACAGCCTCACAAAATTGGGCCCAACTCGCAAATTTGTATAGGCGTCTGTGAAGCAAATTGTTTTTCTTTTCGAAACTAGTGGCTATATAAGATAACAAAGTAAGAAGCATTGAGACAGTTAAAATTAAGTTGGCTGCAATTATTAATGCCAGTATGCAAAAGCATTCACAGGTGGTGGATTTGAACCATGAAAAACATCCAACATTTATACCTACAGTATCAGTACATGTAACATATTGTACTCGGTAAGTCTTAGGCTATATTATTCAGGTGACTCTAAACTATCTCTGCTATGTTTCCAAAGTTTTATGTAACAGCCTTTTGTTCAACATGCTAAGTAATATATATACCATGTCCTCAGCATAGGCATAAAATCACTGATCGAGCTATTTTTTTGTGGACGGCTGTGGAGGATGTGCTTAGCAGATACAGACTGTAGACATATGGAAATGGTTACTGTTTCCAACTTGTTGGATTTTTTGCAGATTTTGATTTGGGCAATGCATATGAGGATACTAACATTTGGAAAAACCTTATATGAAGTGGGCCACAAGGAGGCCAAAATGGGCCTGGGTCGCTTACCTGAGGTTAATAAATAAATAAGGCTTGTGAAAGTATACTAGCATGTTAAGTGATGTCTGAAGTAAAACACTGAAACCTTAAATTAACATAAATGGATGACAACAAGTGACCAATGACAGATTGTTTGATTGGCAACTCAAAATAGTTTGAAGGAATTTGGTACTTGGTCACCCAAGGAACATTTTTTTAAATTTTGAAATCCAGCTAGTGGTTTCAGATAAGAAAATTTTCAAACTTTTCAATATAGACATACAAGGAAACTGATACACCCCATTTGACAACCACTGACCACAAAAGCTAACCTAAGCTTAGTACTGATCATTAATGCCATTATGGAGAAGACAAGCAAAGTAATGACTGTATAACCTCCTGTATAACCTCCTTAGAATGTGAATGATAATAAAACTAGAAATGTATCCACAGACACGGATGCCATTACCTATGCAGCCTTTTCAACAGGGGCCACTTTGTCTATATGCATACAAATAATTGAAATTAATTTGCAAAATCTGCTAATGTCTTCACTCAATCTGTGAAGTATGATGAGGTACCAAAAATATCCTATCTATAATTTTAAATGTTGAGTCCTGACAACAATCAGAAAAGGGAGTAATTAAAACTTCCTGGCAATCATGAGTTATGGTTCTTGTATTTTGCTATTTTAAACCATTCGTTTGAGAATCAACACAATGATTTGTATAATTTGTTAGTTATGCTTTGAACAACATCAATAAATGGAAGTAATTCACAAGTTTTACAAGTCTGGTTCTTCCATGCAACACTCCATGTTGAAACGGTGATCATTTCTTACATTTTATTTGAAATTCCCTGCATGCACAACAAAAATATGCTCTGAACAATTATTAGCCCTTTGGCCTTGAATAATCACCTTGGCCTTGGACTAAGGGAACAAGTTTGTGCGCACAACACACCCTCTCATAACGCTAATTACTTCTGCAAAGTTATTTTAAAATCATTCAAAGCTGAACAAAATTATGATCTGGACAGGGCCCTTGGATTTAATTCTTATGTTTGACCTTCGACCTTTTAAGTGTGACCTGGACCTTGGGACCTGGTACTTGCGCCCAACACACCATCTCATCATGCCTATCTTTTCTGTTCTGTTATTTGAAAATCCTTCCATGCTGGACAAAGTTATGCTCTGAACAAGAATCCGAACATACATACATACATGTACGTACATACACACAGACAGGGCCAACACTACATGCCCCCATCATTTTTCTGGATTTATACTTATATAAGCAATATACAGAAACACTTATCAGTGTTTTGTGAGTGGACTTTTCTTTGTATGTATGATAGTAAAAATAACTTGTCAGGGGGAGATTACCTAGTTCTGCAAAGGCCTAACATGCATGCACATCATGTAAATGCATCTCGACCGATATAGTTTTAGAACACATGATTAAATTATCAAACTAATTCAAACATCTCTCCATCTCAATGGCAAAATCTCTCCATTTCAATTTTCTATAATAAACACTCAGACAACGATTGTTACTCACTTTGTAACAGAGATAAAGAAAGATAATTCCCCTAAAAATGGCAAACATATACCATGTGTAACAGCTATTCAAGGGACCACTGTCATAGTTGACCTTTTATATCTTGTATAATTGTTAACATGGAAATTGGAATACCATTTCCAGAAGACGAATGATAACTGGTTAGAAGTTTAAATAAGAGCTGTTTGTAAAACAATTATGCCCCTCAAAGGTCAAAAGCAATCTTTAAAATATCAATTTTGTGGAAGATTTGATGAAAACTGCTGGATATAGGGAGCTAAAACCGTAAATAAAAGGGCCAACTTAAGATAAAACAAGTGTCATAACTCTGCAGTTCCTGAGACAATTTGGTCGATCATCAAACTTGGCTAAGATATTATAGTCTCAAACATTTTCATCAAATATGGTGAAGATGGGATGAAAACTGCTGGAGTGGAAACAGCTAAAAAGGCTAATTTTAGATCATTCAAGGGCCATAACTCCACATTTATTGGGATGATTTGGTTCATTATTGAACTTTGCCAAGATATTAAGCAAATATTTCCAGGAAGATCGGATTAAAACTGTAAGACTCAGAGATGAAACGGCTAAAAAGGCCGATTTTAAATAAATCAAGGGCCACAACTCCACAATTCCTAGGGGGTTTGGCTGATTATAGAACTTAGCCAAGATATTATGCCCACACGCATTCCCATGAAATTTGGTGAAGATCTGATGGAAACAGTCGGGAACAAAAGTTGTCTAAGAACAGACAGACCGACCCACATCAACAAAGCATATACCCCACCATCTTCAAAAGGGGCGAATGCCGCATAATAAAACATTTACAAATTAAAGACTGTATTAATATTTTAAGTTGTTAAGACAAAGCAAGGACAACTTTCCATGAAATGATTTTTTATTGATATAAATCCTCACCAGTACTCATTGTGAAATGTTCAACGACCAACACCAACACAAAACACAAATAATATTCCATTTACTGGTAAACCTGCATTGAGGATAATAAATCAAACTTGGCCTATAAGTTCCTGATAGTATAGGGAAAACTGTTTAAGTTTGAATAAAATCCCTCTAGCCATTCCTAAGAAACTAGCTTACCAAAAAACTTTAACCTAGACCGGACACTGATGCCAATGAAAACACCAACGCCAACTTGAGTAGAATAGCTTGTCTTTTCTCTGAATATTGGAGCTAAAAATGAAGTCTCTATCCTCCACATAGTGCATTTTTTGCATTCTTGCTCACAAACAATGGGTTTGGTTGTTTCCCAATTTAGGCCAGTGTTGGATTATTTTGAAATATTATGCTCATACACGAGCTGTATAAGTTCGATCGAGATCACATGAAAAATGAAATCTTATGTTGCAGAAAGTCTATTTTGCTGTTTTGCTCATAAAAAAGTGTTCCAGGTTTGATCTGGCCCATTATCGAACTTCACCAAGATTTTATGGTCATACACAAACAAAAAAAGTTTGATCAAGATTGAATGAAAAGTGAAGTCTCTATCGCGTCCATGCTCACAATTGTTGATGCATTATGGACGCCAGATGACAAATGACGCAGGACAGTCCCACCATACCAATAACAAGAGCTGTCAGAGGACAGCGGGCTCGACTATTCGAAGCATTTCAATTGGTACATATTCTGGATAGTGGAAGGGGCATAAATTTGTTAAAATACAAAACTTTTAAGTGTGAAGCCTTGTATAGTTTATACATTTTTGGAACAAACCATTTTACCAAAATCAATGTAAAAAGTGTGCATAATTCTGTCAAAATATAAAACAGAGTTATGGGTAATGTTGCCCCTGATACTAGAGTTGATAACAAATGTTAGTTTCAAGTGAATAACTTTTGAAGTTTTAAAGTTACAAAACTTTTGAATATAAACTTTAACCACAAAATCTATATGAAAATGGGGCATAACTATGTCAAAATACAACAAGAGGGTCAAATGGCCCTGGGTCGCACACCTGAGTTTCATTAGTTGAACAATTTTCAATGTGTTAGATTTTTATACAGATATGGATATACTGATACGGACTGATAGAAATGCAGCCTTATCATCATGGTTTGAAAAACTTAAGTACCAATAGACATTCAAAATTTAAGAAGTACATATTGAAATTGAAGCTTTTTCTTCAATTTGACCTAGTGACCTAGTTTTTGACCCCAAATTACCCAGATTCGAACATGGCCGAGATACCATTCGGACAAATGTTCAGACCAAGTTTCTGGTTGATTGGGCAAAAAAAAGACTTCTAGAGTGTTAACAAGCTTTTTCTTCAATTTGACCTAGTGACCTAGTATTTGACCCCACATGACCCAAATTCAAACTTGGCCGAGATATCATTGGGACAAATGTTCTCACCAAGTTTCATGAAAATCAGGCAAAAAATGTGACTTCTAGATGTTAACAAGCTTTTTCTTCAATTTGACCTAGAGACATAGTTTTTCACCTCACATGACCCAGATTCGAATAAGGTCTAGATATTATTAAGACAAATGTTCTGACCAAGTTTCATGAAGATTGAGCAACAAATGTGACTTCTAGAGTGTTAACAAGCTTTTTTTTCAATTTAACCTAGTGACCTAGTTTTTCACCCCACGTGACCCAAATAAGAACTCGGCCGAGATATCATTGGTACATATGTTCTGACCAAGTTTCATGAAGATTGGGCAAAAAAAGTGACAACTGGAGTGTAAACAAGCTTTTTCTTCAATTTAACCAAGCAACCTAGTTTTTGACAGCACATGACCCAGATTCAAACTCTGCCTAGATATCGTTGGGACAAATCTTCTGACTAAGTTTCATGAAGATTGGGCAAACAATGTGACTTAGAGAGTGTTAACAAGCTTTTTCTTCAATTTGACTTAGTGACCTAGTTTTTCACCACACAAGACCCATATTCAAACTCGGCCGAGATATCATTAAGACAAATTTTCTGACCAAATACATGAAGATTGGGCAAAAAGTATGACTTCTTGATTGTTAACAAGCTTTTTCTTCAATTTTACCTCGTGACCTAGTTTTTGACCCTGCATGACCCGGATTCAAAATCGGCTGAGATATCATCGGGACAAATGTTCTGACCAAGTTTCAAAAAGATTGACCAATAAATGTGGCCTCGTGTTAACGAGGTAAATGTTGATGACGCACGGCGGAGGGCGGAGAAAAGGCGATCACAAAAGCCCACCATGAGCAAGTTGTGCTCAGGTGAGCTAAAAAGAGTTATGTAGAATGTTGCCCCTGATACTGGAATTGATGCCAAAGTTTAGTTCCAAGTTTTAAGTGAATAACTTATGCAGTTTTGAAGTCATTAAACTAGAAAATCTAAGTGAAAAAGGGGCATAACTCTATCAAAATACAAAACAGAGTTATGGGGAATGTTGCCCCTGATACTGGAGAGAACCACAAAGGAACAGGGTGCTGCACCCTGCTATTTCTGCCTAGATCTTTCCCTACTTCGAATATTCGAGCTAAAAATGATGTTTAACTTCATTTAATGCATGTGCATATGCTTGTGTAAGGAAGCCAATGTCAGAAAAAGAGTGCAATATATGCCCTGGACAAATATCTTGACCTCTTAGTGAGACCTTGACCTCTAAACAAAAGGTCGGGTTCTTGCTTGTGACATTTAATGATGCTGATCATTTCTAATTCTAAGTTATTAGAAAATCCCTCCATGCCAGACAAATATTTGACATTTGACTTAACACGCTGACCTTTGCCAGACAAGCATGTGTGATGTGCACAACACACCACCTGGTCATGGGGAATAATAATCTGATGTAATATTAAAATCCTGCCAGGTATTTAGAAGATTAGGAGCGGAAACAAAACTCCTTGACCTCTGACCTTGAATTGTGAACTTGACCTTTGACAGACGAGCATGGGTGCTGTATGCGACACATCGTCTCATCATGGGGAATACTAATCAAAAATTATATTGAAATCCTTCCAGCCATTCAAAAGTTACAGTGCAGAAACAAAATCTTGGGAGTTATTGGACACCCAAAATCACACCACAAACCCACAGACGTAAAAACGGACCGTGCAACTACTATATGCCCTCCTTCAGGTGCATAAAAAAACTGTCTTTACACTACGCCAAAGCATATAGATTTTCTTCTTGCTAATTTTTATTGCTTAAAACAATTGTCTAAGATGTGAATATACAATGTGGATAAATTGACCAGAATGAAGTTCTCCTTGTAGGCTTGTACACATGCCGATGAAAAGAGCTTTTCAGTGCAAGATTACCTAGTTTCAGGAGACCTGTTACTGTTTACGCCCAAGTAAATGTATCTAGCCTGATATAAATTTAGAACACATTAAATAATCAAATAATTTAAAAGTGTGTATGTGGCATAGATACAATTAACCAAATAAAGTTAATTAACATATATTGCTATTTAAAATGGAATTAAAGTTAAGAACAAAAAATCACCATATAGTTTTCGTCTGTACAGATGGAAACTCAACGACATGTATAATTATATGTTGTCTTGGCAGTTGGTTTAGGTTACACAACACTAAAAAACGATGCAAAAGTCGACACTAGTACTTTTTGATTTATTCCATATTGAAGTGATTCCTTCGTCATTTTTATGTTCTACAGTTTGATTTCAAGTTTTATAGTCACTTTTAGCTGCTTATAATTTTTAATAATCGATATGAAAGATCGTACATACAAACTATAAAGACGCAGTCCACAGAATACAATTCAATGCATCTTAAATTGGCATTAGTTCTTATAAACATAAATGACATTTATTCGACCAAAATCTGTTTGTTCTTGGCGAAATCATTTCATAATGTCTATGTTCAAAAACCCTTGGTAAAAACGGAATAAACCATAATGTACATGCTGATCTACTCCAGAGGCATCACGAGCTATCGCAAACTGAAACTATACGACAAAAATTTACCTAAATATTCATTTTACCGATTTCAATGCGTTTTTGTTTTTTGTATTTTGATAGGTAAGATGTCCATAAGAAATAATTTCTGAAAAGTTTTATTTTATAGTTATGGACTGCTGCTTTAAACTTTGTCTCCATCAGCATTTCTATGTTTCATACAAGATAGAGACACAGAAAAATAATTGTCCAAACAATAGTACATATATATCAAATTGCATGCACTGCCATGTAAACGGACCATTTACATACATGACTGTTCAATTTTGTATTTTTTTAACGATGCATTAAACTTACTATGTCCTGACAAGTGTTACCAATAACATTTCTTACTTCTATCTATCAACAAACAAGGTGAATCACAGATAAAAATGTCTTAATATCTGTATAAAGGATTCTTGCAAAATGTTCACTTTGCTTAGTTTTTTGTGGAACATCTTGAAATGAGGTGGATCGATGGTGCTGAGGTGGCCTGTACATGCCATGCCTTTATCAGCTAGACAAAAGGAACGTGACTGAATCTTTCATTCTAAATGTACAAATGAAATGAAATGACACATCAAAGCAAAATGTTTATCAGGCCCTTTTTTTGATACTTGTGCCTGGTGACATAAACAGGTCATTTCATGCAGATATATAGAAAACTACAGTCCAAAGTCTGCAATATTTAGTATGTGACACAGAAGACGAGTTTAAACCCATATCATCACTATCTACTTTTGAGATAAATATTTTACTTCATTAATCTGACCTCTGACATATTTAAGATCATTGTGGACCATGATCCTAGATTTCCAGTGATTGCTACATTGAACCTTTACACTCACTGTCAGGTGATTTTACGACACAAGATCGTTCATGTCATGAGGTGAAAGAGTGAATGATAACCTGATTATGCTGACTGAAATAGTGTCATCTGGGTTTTGAAAATGTTAACAGTTATAGAAACTAGGATGGTGAAATCAACTGTCCATATTGCCAAAGCATATACGGACAAGTGAAATCTTGCCAAACTTATGTATAAATACTATACATTACAGACAAGCAGCAAAATCATTTGTCAACAACAGAAAAGTAAGGCAATGCAAGATTTTGCCACCCCTGGGAAAGTATGTTAATATATACTGGTAGATATCACATATTTAGGTTGTCGTATTCAACAAACCTTGGGTGCAGTTTGGCTGCAGATGGCAGTCATCAAAGCACGCATCACAGGGCGGTTCTTCAAAGTTCAGTTCACATGTACAGGTACCACTTGAGTTGTAGCCTAACAAAGAAACATTCCATACATCAAATACAAAATTACCAACTTCCTAGTCCATTTAACTGCAATAAATGAAGAATTCAGACAATTTCAGTACACTGAGCACTTCCTGGTTAGTAGTGAGATGAACAGTAATTGACTACCTGGGTACATGCCGCTATATTACCCGGATACCAAAAATGTTTTTTTTCCCTTGAACAGAAACCAGTTACCATTGATTCATTGTATCAAATAGCATATTTATACAGGCGTTTGAAACAGTTAACGTCTTAACTTTGAGTTAAATATACATATAGTAACTAGGAAAATGTTTTGTACTAACATATTATTGTATAGTACCAATATATTTATGTAATATTGTGCAAAGTTCAAATTGAAAACATAAATATATTGAAGTCTTGAACTTATGCTATTTTTACGCTTCAAATGACATAGTGTTCTTGCTACATTTATTGTATTTATTTTGACACAATAGCTAAATAAAAAATTGTGAATTTACCATGGTTTGTACAGCTTCAACCAAGCATCAGACAGCATTCTCTAAAATGTCCAAACCATGGAATTCAAATAAATATGATATGTTTAAAGCAAATCTATTTGGGAAAAATAATTTAAGCAATATTTACATGTAATGTATCATCCATTTAGATTTGCAGTAATATTGTGTCCTATTTAAATATGCACACCAAACGATAAATGAGAAATGCTCACACCTGAACTCTATAAAAAATGGAAAATATCTGTTGATAATAGAAATACTATTTTTTAAGTTTCACATGATGTCAATCGTTCGATGTCTAGTTCGTAGAGAACTTGTGTTAAAAATACCTGTCACGCAAACACGAGAGGACATGCATGAACTATTATTATATTTATAGCAACACAAAACAGCATATGAACACCCCAAGATTGCTGACATTTTTTCAATTCTAACAGAGCATGTGAATACAATCTTGTATGCTGTCGCTGTCTTGCAAGAGGTTCATTTAGGTTTCATTATATTATCAGTATAAAGCTCGAATAATCGAATAACAGGTAAGCTTTTATCTTCGCCCCGGCGGGCGTCGGCGTCCGCATCTGAATTTGGTTAAAGTTTTTATTAAAAGTCTTGTAACTTCAAAACTACATAAGTTATTTTCTTGAAACTTAGAATATAGCTTAGTCCTCAACTCCATTCCCCAGAAATATGTTTTGTATTGTAACAGAGTTCTGCCCCCTTTTCACATAGATTTTCTTGTTAAAGTTTATATTCAAAATTTGTGTAACTTCAGAACTACACAAGTTATTTACTTGAAAGTAAGAACATATCTTTGGCATCAACTCCCGTATCCGGGGCAACCTCCCTATAACCCTGTTTTGCATTTTGACAGAGTTATGCCCTTTTTCACATTGATTATCTGGTTAAAGTTTATATTCAAAACTCTTATAACATAAAAACTACCCAAGTTATTAACTACATAAGGTTTTCACTTGAAACTTGGAATTAGTTAATGAAATAATTGCAATTACTCAGTTGTGTACGTCAACAAATTTATGCCCCTTCCACTTTCCAAAATATGTACCAACTGAAATACTTCAAAAAGTCGAGCGCGCTGTCTTCTGACAGCTCTTGTTTTAGTCAGGCGTGAAAAAATTTGTCTGTTTCAGATTACATGTCCCAAAAAATTAGGGTAGGTAGGTCGGGATTTTTGTTTTTGTTTTGTTTTTTTGGTAAACGGTCAACTTGAAGATTCTTAAAGTGAATAAATATTCACAACATATCAGTAACATTGTTTATAAGTGGATACTATAAAAACTAAACACTTATTTATCCAAAAACACATTTAATTATTGAAAAAGGTAAATAAAACAAAAATCAATCTGACAAACCCAATAAAATGTTCTGGGTCGGGGCATTTTTAGGGTAGGTTGGGTAAGCTGAAACAAACATTTTTTTACGCCTAAGTGAATATAAATCAAACACCCCAGACCGCCATCCCCATAAATAGTATCTCAGGCATCTTAAGTGTTTTGTGATAATCTGTGAAATTCTTGTATGTGAATTATATTCCGACCTGTTGTCACAATATATGTATTTTGTATATGTGACCTGTGAAACATAATAAAGGTCTGCTCTGTTCTATAGGTCTTCTTACGTTCTATTGTCTTAAATTCTTAATCTAGTAAATATTGAACAAGGGTTTCTTAATATGCACCTTTCTGAACACAGCAAATTGCATTTTACATTTCCCATTTGACCTGAATTGTTCATTGAAGTACAACTTAAGTAAAAAGTTTTATAAGGAGATTTTGTAAATACCAACCCTAGATGTCAGGGAAACAACAACAACAACAACAACAACTGTTTACTCGACGTTCAACTTTTACCGGTCCAATACATAAAGTATCTTAAGAGTTCCGTGCGAAGTTACGTAAGAGCTGTCAGTTAATGAAACACTCGAGTCTTCATACAATTGTCCGGTTTTACATGGTGTAGCCAAAACAATCAGTTTAAATGCTAATTCTACAATGTGTTATTCGTGTAAGAATTCTGAATTCAGCTCGGTTAGTTGCTACGCATATAATAACTAAATTAAGACGAAACGAGCTCAAGATTCTCAACGTCTTCTATTGGACTGAAACATGCAACGGCGTGAAGTAAAAACAGAGACCGTATATACATTTCTGCTTGCCAGGATTATTTCACCTTGTTCGAAAAAACTATAGTTTTTATATGATAACAAACAAAAACTAAACAGATTAATGAAAATGTAGAATACGTGATTACGTGTATTTGAATATTAGTTTTCTAATTTTGAAATAAATTGAATATTAGTTTTCTAATTTTGAAATAATCCCTATTTTCCTCAATTTACCGAAACAAATGCGTTGGTGTTATACATTGTTGACACTGAACCATGTTTGGAAAAATAGAAGAAAACTTTAAAATAATTTGTTGTGTGATTCTTAGGGAGCGGTTAGTGAATGCAAAGTAAAGTGGGTTCTCCGCATCGCTGCAAATTCGTTTCACTGCTTCAAAACATTTGTGCACGAGACATTGAAAACACAATGTACAATTGAAAACGACGATGAACATTATGTATTCCAGTATCACATTAATTTTAATTCATTTGCTTCACTTTCTCTGTTAACGTGAACCAAATCTGGACCTTTCTGGTAAATTAAGACTTTCATAATGTTTTTTCGCTGTCTAAACAGTATACCTACATTCTACTTCAACTAAAATGTCTACCTACGGGGAGCTACTGCTGCCAGGAATTCCCCAAGAAGTAATATCGAGTTGTCTCCCGTGCTAATTAGGCTGTGAATGCACATGTCAGGTTATAGTTTGAGATAAAACCTATTATAACCGCAAACACAGTACTCAAAGAAGCGTATTATCATTTATTTTTGTGTGTGTTATATTACATATTATATATATATTAATTTCGATTAACAGAGCGCAATGCTCGGCCGCAAATGCATCGGACGAATAAGTATAATGAAATTGTAGTAAGCATATTGATACAAAAAGTTTAATTTAATAAACGACAGTCTAAATGCAACCATGGCAACAGATCTCTAATCATTTGTTCACTACAATGTCGATGCGTTGTTCCATAAATATTTATACACGATACGAAAAAGACAAGCTGAAAAAAAGAGCTGTCGGAGTAAAACGCGCTCGACTTTTCTTGTACTTGTCAGAGTTACTGGCATTTTTTTCTAAACCAAACTGTTTGGATAATAGGGGCTAATTAAACAAAGTGTATTTCGTTCTTGAGTTACTGAGTGGAAAGAATCTCACTACTTTTCAAAACAGTGACATTGACCTTGACCACACCCACCCCATATGCAGTATTTCGCGATACGATATCTATACATTGAGTTTCATTAACACATTTCAATGTGTTCTTGAGTTATTGAGAAGAAACTGGATTTTCGATTTTTATTAACTGTGACCTTGACCTTGACATCACCCAACCCACCCAAAATGCCATCCCCAGTGTAGAATTGCTTTGGGGTATCTATGTATGAAGATTCATTCTCGAGTTAGAAAGTGGAAATCAAAAGATGACGCCGCCACAGAATCCGAGAGAATGTAAATTTTCTAAGTGTAAAAAGGAGCATAATTTTGACCAATTTCAAACTAGAGTTATCAAAATTGTCCAATGGGCTTATTTAAATATAGGGAATTAATGTTTTAAGTTTGAATGAAATCCCTCTAGCCAATTCCGAGAAACTAGTTTACTGAAAAACTTTAACTTATCCAAATAGCTTATATGTAAAATGTCTTAAGTGTAAAATTTATGACAAATTTCAAACTAGAGTTACTTGGCCTATATGTTCATTTTAATATGGGGAATACATGTTTGAAGTTTGAATAAAATCCCTCAAGCCCTTCCTGAGAAACTAGCTTACCGAACAAGAGCTGTCTCGGGACAGCGCACTCGACTATTCAACCGCTTTGTCAGAGTTATGGGCCTTTATCACTACAAACAGGGGCATAATTCTGATATAATGCTTGTCACAGTTGTGTGCCCTGGCCAGTGACCTTATATTATGACATTGAAGACATGTGTGAAGTTTTAACTGAATATCTGTAGTAGATAAAGAGATATGAAGTTGTTGCACGCAAATTTTAACCTGAAATTTCTAAGTACAGAAAGGGTAATAATTCTGCTAAATTGCAGGTCAGAGTTATGGGCCTTGGTTAGTAATCTTACATAATGACCCCGAAGACATGTGTGAAGTTTCAATTGAATATATGTAGTTGTTACAGAGATATGTACTTGTTGCGCGCAAACCGTAACCTGAATTTCTAAGTACAAAAAGGGGCATAATTTTGCTAAATTTGAGGTAAGAGTTATGGGCCTTGGTCAGTGACCTCAAATAATGACCTCGAAGACATGTGTAAAGTTCCAATTGAATATCTGTCAAAGTTATAGAGATATATACTTGTTGCACGCAAACCTTAACCTGAATGTTCTCTGCAAGCAAACCTTAACCTGACTTTTCAAAACGGGCATAATTCTGCTAAAATGCTGGTCACAGTTATTGTTCTTGGCCATTGACCTTATATAAGGACACTGAAGGCCTGTGTGAAGTTTCAATTGAATATCTGTAGTAGTTGCACCGATATGGACTTGGTGCACGCAAACCTTAACCAGAGCAATACGCCGACGCCGACGAACGGGTGAGTTGTATAGCTCGAACTATTTGGTGAATAGTCGAGCTAAAAACATTTATCTAGCCCGGACGCCCACGAAAAGCCGAGCTTAAAACGATAAAATATTAATGGTTGGCTCAGAACCGGATGTGGAGCCAATGCACCAAATATAATCTTGTTCATGACTCCAACACTAATCCGGTAATCCCTTCTTCTTCTTTTCTTTAAAGGGACCTGTTAACAAATTGGCAAACTGACAGTTTTCAAACATTTTGTCATAGATTCCGAAAAGAAACTATACACTATATCCAAACACGCGAAATGACACTAATGACAAAGAAATATATTTGAAATATCGTTTGGTGAATTGGTAATCATCAATCGAAATGGATAAAATTTCTAAGCGTTTGTAACGCTTGTCATCGGTATTTTGGAAACCACATGTATCACTTACATAGCGTTAACAAATCACAACAACAAGTATATGTCTCAAATGCCGAGTGGTTAGCGCATAAGATTTTTGATCTCAAAGGTCACGGGTTCGAGTCCCGGCGCAGGCAAAATTTTTAATTTACCGTTTTCATTTACTTATTAAAAAAAATTACAGGTAGATTATTCCAGATAATTCCAGATGCTGTCGTTTTTGCAGTTGATACATTTAATGGCATTTTTCAAAAATACGAAAAATCTGTGAACAAGTCCCTTTAAATATTCCAATCTGTAAAGAAGACATAAATAGGCATAATGTGTTGACTAAATACAATATACTCCCACAAGTTGTTGTCATAAACTTTCCACTGTTCTGAGCGCCACCTCATAGCTTTGGCTCCACCTCTTACGTGAAAATGCAAAACGATCTGATTGATCGACAACAAACCCATGTTATTGATAATGCAGCAAATAATCGATTCCAAAAGAAATTACTCGAAGCCATAAATGAGATTATTGTGTATATATTAGGTCTTAACAAACGCACACCTATCAGTTATCTGGTTCAACTTCCATCATGTCACAGCTTATAACAGTCCTCACGTTTCGAAATACGTTATGACTTCATGTTTCTCTACATTGTTGGAAGGTATAATCGTTTCCGAATCGCATGCTATATGTAAAATAACATATAAAACCAAATCACCTTCTAAACAGTGTTTATTTTTTCCCCTTACTTCACGTCATTAGCGCCACCTCGGAATTATAATTGGCTCTTTTATTTTCAATTCATATCGAAAAGAGGTGGCGCCAGTTATTACATGCCGTGTAATATGCATGCAGTAAAATCATTGTTGCTTCTAATTATTTCAGTGTGTGAATATGTTCGCAATAAAAACAAGGATATCAGTGAACTGATGTATGCTCCCCAGTGCGCTTTCCCAAGTAAGGCCAAACAAATAAATTGTGTGTTTCGGGCAACGGTCCCAAAACGTTAGGTTTGGTACGGTTTACTTTTTTATAGTTTTTTTTAAAAGTCTAGCCATGAAAGCCAAACGAATGACAAGTACCTAACCGGCAAAACCATTCATCCATGAAGAGATCCAGAATAGTCAGTTAATAATATAAAGCGTCTTTTCGACACGGTTGATCTAGTTAGTCACAATTATCTTCTTTAAAAAATTGACGAATTCAGATGTCACGGAAAACAATCCTCTCTAAAAACGTTAGGGTCAATGGGTTTTCTCTTGGTAGGGTACCCGAAACACAGAACTGTTTTGTTTTGGCCTAATGGGAATGCAATCAGAAGAGCAGAGTTATAATTGTGCTCTATATATTTCAGCAATCATCAAAGTCCCATAACGGTAAGAATCTAAACGCTGACAGCATAGAATGCTTGAAAGAATGGCAAATGAATTAGGGGATTATTTTTTCATAAGGAACATTTACTGAAGTAAGTCACCGGTCTGTTATATCATTTCTACAAAACAAATATCGAAACTCATAACTATAGACTTTACTTAAATAAATTGGTATAAGCTGGTACCTGACTTAATTGAAGATGAAGATCCAGGCCAATGTCTTTTTTTGCAAATTAAAACTTATATAGCGCGCGTCTAATTCAAAGCTATTTATTTACGGAATTCTCATCATTATTGTTTTGTAATTCGTTGGAGGCAAAAATATTTTTTTGCAAAGTATTTAAAAAGCAAACAGTTACATGTACATGCATACAAGTCAATCTACAACGGGTAAAAATAGTCGATGAACCGTATAAGTTCGAATCAATGTTCAGTGTTTGTTATCACCAGCGCTATCTTCTGTAAATACCGATTTAATAAAAAATAAGTTAAAGTAGTAAGATACATTGAAAACTCTCTTTAGAAGTACAATTCTTTTCCACAATTCTTATGCATACTTCAAAAATAAAAGCAATCGTCAATCGAGTGATTACCAGTGCTCCGCTAAATGTACTGAGTTAATACACTGTTGTTTAACGTACGCAATATGATGTAATACCTACATAGTTAACCAGCAAACAGGACAAACAGATACGCTATCATACCTATGTGAATAGACATAGCATGAATTCACTTGTAGATGTGGACGAACTGGATTATTATTATTATTATTGTTAACAATAAAAGTGTTTGAGTCGGAGCTATTTCTAGTCATTCTATTCATATAAAAATAGCAACGATAACAGGAAGCCTCAGTGCTCAGCGAGCGCAGCGCAGTAATTTATCGATTTACTGACTCGTAGCCTGCGGAGTAAAGAAGTAGTTCCCTCAAGACCGATTTCTGAATACAACTACTAAATCCTGTTGGCTTGCGCCAACAGTCTAAAATCATTGAAGCGGAGCATCTTGGTACAGTGAACACATCTTGGTACAGTGAACACCTCTTGGTAATGAAGCTTCCCATAAAGTTTCATTGAATATTGGCTAGTGGTTGATGAGAAACAGTCCAGACAAGAATTACGCACTATACACTAATATCAGTAACCTTCAAAGTCCCATAACTACATGGAAAATCACTGAAAGGGAACATCTTGAACTGTGCACACCTCATTTTGATAATGAAGCATCATATACAGTTTCATTGTATTCTGGCCAGTAGTTGTGGAGAAATAGTGTGGACAAGAATTGTGCACTGTATTCTTATTTCAGAAATCTTCAAAGTCCCACAACTCTTAGGAACATCATTGAAGCGGAACGTACTGGTCAGTGCACACCTCCTTTTGGTAATAAAGCTTCCCATAAGTTGAAGCGAAACTGGCCAGTAGTTGTGTAGAAATTGATTGGACAAAAATGGTGCACTAAATACTTATTTCAGAAATCTTCAAAGTCCCACTCTGAGAAAAATCTTTGAAGCAGAACGTCCTGGTTCAGTGCACACCTCCTATTGGTAATGAAGCTTCCCATAAAGTTTCATTAAATTCTGGTCAGTAGTTTCTGAGAAATACTCCGGACAAGAAACTGGGACGGACTGACGGACGGAAAAAAGCGGCGACTATATGCTCCCCCGAAAATTGTCCGGAGAGCATAATAAACAACAGTATACATACGGCACAACTGTCACGCGTGTAGCAACATAAAACACTAGAAAGCACACGGAGCGAAGACCTCCACCAGGTCAGCTAATTTCCCACAACTGAACAGATATAATGTGGCCATCATCCGATAATAGAGAATCCTTTAATAAATCCTGGATCCATACGGTCATCACAACAATGTCCCTTTAATAGCCAATAAATAACAATAGAAATGTACTTTTTATGTTTTTTTTTAGAATTTCACCGAGATCTAAGAGTCTAAGAGTCTAAGAAAGGCCTATCTAAAAATATAAACTAGTCAACCTTCCTCCTTTCGTACGCATGTGTTTTTGAAAATAATAATGAGTTTAAAAACAGTTTTAATATAATTAAAAACCCAATGTTATAGAATAAATAAATTTTAAGAAACCATACTTAAATATATTTCATATTTCAGTTCTTGGTAATAAGATTTCTTACCATGTTTCTGCAAATGGAATAGGAATAACTGCGAGCAATAAAGAACAGCGGTGTGAACATGTGTACAATCTTGGATTATCAATTATTTATAACACTAAGGCCTTATGCTTTGCAAACAAAAAATTACAATAAACGCACACGAAAACATGGTCGTGATGTTTTATTAATGTTTGTGTCTTCACAAATTTACTCCAAATCGTCTGTAAGCATTTTGACTACCATTATGACGTATTGGCTAATATAAACTTTTTCACGGTATCTGTGCTAGCATGTGTCATAAAAAAAAAATTCGATTTAGTTTATCGGCCACTAAACAACGATTTGGAGTTCTGAAGCGCATGAATTAAACCGTGAGGGCTTAGCCCAAAAGGTTTAATAGCCACGAATCAGAACGACAAAGAGTTGTTTATTGGCCAATAAACGACGATAATGAGAAAATTGTTTCAATTCTAACATTAAATGACAACTACATTTTATTATGATCCGCTCAGAATCGGAACTACTTTTTGCGTTCTTGATTGGGTAGTTTTTCAACGATAATTTAGTTTTTGGTCTATAGAAAAATCAGCGAATTTATGCAAGAATATCATATCACATAACTAGTAAAACATTATATTTTAGGGCAAGCTCACTTCGATTCGGGAAAGTGAAAGTTCCATGAGTTTTGTCCGATTTGGCAAACAAGCTCTTCAACAGAATGCTTTTTTAATTCCGAGCAAAAACCTGCCACCAAATTGACATAAAATTACTCTATGGTTGTTTTAACAATAGTTTTCCCTATTCGTTAATGGGACTTGTTTCTATATGGGCTTATAAACAGTAGCCAGTCTTTTTAACGTGTATCAGTAAACTGTTGAGTAACTACAACTGAAACTACAACTGAAATAAATTATCTGGAAGTATTTTCAAAACAGTGCTTTGCTAATTTATAATCCATTGTATAATTAAAAAAAACAATTTTCGATTTATCTTTTTGTTCATCGGCCAATAAACAACGATTTGGAGTTCTGATGCGAAGGAATCAAACCACGATAGCGTTTGCTCGAGTTGTTTAATAGCCACGTATCAGAACGACAAAGAGTTGTTTATTGTCCGATAAATAACGATAATGCGAAAACTACTTCGATTCTAACATAATTTGGCAAATACTTTTGCAACTATAATTTGAAGTACTTTTTACTATGGTCCGCTCAGAATCGGAACTTCGTTTTGAGTTGTTTATTTGGTAGTTTGAAACGATAATTTTGTTCTTTGTTTATAGAAAAATTAGCGAGTATCATGTTAGAATTTGTTATAATGGGAATGCAAAAAGATGCGTATGCAAGACTTTCACCCAAAAGTAGAATTCACGAGTTATCATAAAGATAATTGATCGTTCCATAAGACTTAGTAATGTGTGCGTTATAATAATCACGACCAAAGATCGTAAAATAAGTACCACGAATTTTAATCGTACTATAAATAATCATGAATAAAGATCGTACAGAATAAATTTCATTTATTATTACGAATCAACAACGATCGTACACTAGTAATTATCACACAAAAAGATTGTACACTATGTAACTCTCACGAATTAAGTTCTTACACCTAAGTACATTGTAATCATCACAAATAAAGATCGTACACTATAAATTGTCGTTACGAATCAAATATTGTACACTTAGTAATCATCACGAACAAAGATCGTACACTATGAAATTCTCATGAATACTGTATTGTTCTTACATTTAAGTTATCATCACGAATAAACATCGGACACAATAATTTATCATTACGAATCAACGATCGTACACTGTGTAATTATCGCGAATAAAGTTCTTACACTTAAGTAATCACCACGAATAAAGATCGTACACTATAAGTTATTATTACGAATCAAAGATCGTACACTAAGTAATCATCACGAATGAAGATCTTACACTAAGTAATCATCAGGAATAAAGATCGTACACTAAGGAATCATCACGAATAAAGATCGTACACTAAGTAATCATCACGAATAAAGATCGTACACTAAGTAATCATCAGGAATAAAGATCGTACACTAGGGAATCATCACGAATAAAGATCGTAAACTAAGTAATCATCACGAATAAAGATCGTACACTAAGTAATCATCAAGAATAGAGTGCTTATACTTAAGCAATCATCACAAATAAATGTTGCACAGTCATAATCTACACGAAAACATGTAAATTAAAAAAAATAATAAAGCCAATATAGTACTCGCCAGACTGAAGTACATGAAGTAATTGTTACGAATGTTGATCGGCTTATACGTAGATACTTATGCGTAGTTTGTATAAAGCATTTCGAACATGGTACGGCTAAAAAATCAACAGAAATCGTAAAACACATGTATAAGTATTTCATCCGCGAGTCATAAACGACAGAACACAAGTTCAGAGTTACAGGTCCAGCCTTTTTTTTGAACGAATAAGCTCACTGGTTAAGTGGAGAAAGTGCGGGTGTGGAAATGCACAAATACTTTGATCGTAAGATGACCAACAACAGAAGCAGGCAATTAAGTTCTTATACACACCATTTATAGTGAAGAACAACCCACATAGCTGCTGATTGGAGAGAGATCCTGCACATGTTGTCGTCGAAAAGCTTGGTGTGAGTGTATTAGTCTATACGGAGGAGGACGGGAATGGAGAAGTCAAGACGGTCCGTAGGGAAAAACAGCTTCCGGTTGGTAGACTTCCGGTTCATGAATTGACTCGATCTAATTCGCATCTTAATCCCGAAATGATGTTTCAAATCCATACGTGGGGCATTTTAATTTTTGGAGCAGGCGTCGACAATACGTGCAGACGAGGTGTCAGGGTTAGCGTGTCCGCACCGAGGCACGACTGACCAGAACACGGGGCATGATGTCACACTGAGCATACGTAATTAACACCTGCAGACGACAGTTGCACGTGTCCATAAAGAGGCAGGAATGATAGACCAGTCCGGTGGAAGCTGCGATGGGAACAATAATTCCCAAGCAAATAAAACATGATTAATTTCAATTTTAATAATTAGTATATGATTTTGAATATATTGAATTAAATAGTCCGAAAGAAACTAAATATTTATTAATCGAAATACTGTCTGAATGCAAGCTGGTGTTTGAATTTGCTTGCGAAATTTGGGAGATTGGTTTTGTAGTAATTTATCCCGATCCTCATAAAGGCAAAACACTACTAATTTATATGAACATATGTGACATAACCACGCACCACAAAAATGTAAAATAACCACGCACCACAACAATGAGAAATAATCAAGCACCACAAAAATCTAACACAACCACGCACCACAGCAATGTAACACAACCACGCACAACAGCATTGTGACACAACCACGCACCACAACATTGTGACACAACCACGCGCCATAACATTGTGACACAACCACGCACCACAACATTGTGACATAACCACATACCACAACAATGTGACATAACCACGCTCCACAACAATGTGACATAACCACGCACCACAACACTGTGACATAACCACTCACCAAAACAATGTGACATAACCACGCACCACAACACTGTGACATAACCACGCACCACAACAATGTGACATAACCACTTACCACAACACTGTGACATAACCACGCACCACAACACTGTGACATAATCACGCACCACAACACTGTGACATAACCACGCACCACAACAATGTGACATAACCACTCACCACAACACTGTGACATAACCACGCACCACAACACTGTGACATAACCACGCTCCACAACACTGTGACATAACCACGCACCACAACAATGTGACATAACCACGCACCACAACAATTTGACACAACCACGCACCACAACACTGTGACATAACCACGCACCAGAACACTGTAACATAACCACGCACCACAACATTGTGACTTAACAACGCACCTCATCATTGTGACATAACCACGCACCACAACATTGTGACATACCCACGCACCACAACAATGTGACATAACCACGCACCACAACATTGTGTCACAACCACACACCACAACAATGTGACATAACCACGCACCACAACATTGTGTCACAACCACACACCACAACATTGTGACATAATCACGCACCACAACAATACGACAAAAGCACGCACCACAACAATGTGACATAACCACGCTACAAAACATTGTGACATAACCACGCACTACAACATTGTGACATAACCACGCATCACAACATTGTGACATAACCACGCACCACAATAATGTGACACAATCACGCACCACGACATTGTGTCATAATCACGCACCACGACATTGTGTCATAATCACGCACCACAACATTGTGTCACAACCACGCACCACAACCTTGTGACATAACCACGCACCATAACATTGTGATATAACCACGCACCACAACAATGAGACATAACCATGCACCAAAACAATGTGACATAACCACGCACCACAACAATGTGACATAACCACGCACCACAACAATGTGACACAACCACGCACCACAACACTGTGACATAACCACACACCACAACAATGAGACATAACCACGCACCACAACAATGAGACATAACCATGCACCACAACAATGTGACATAACCACGCACCACAACAATGTGACATAACCACGCTCCAAAACAATGTGACATAACCACGAACCACAACGTTGTGTCATAATGACGCACCATAACAATGTGACATAATCACGCAACATAACAATGTGATACAATCACGCACCACAACATTGCGACATAATCACGCAGCACAACATTGTGTCATAATCACGCACCATAACAATGTGACATAACCACGCACCACGACAATGTGACATAACCACGCACCACAACCATGTGACATAACCACGCACCACAACAATGTGACATAACCACGCAGCACAACAATGTGACATAACCACGCACAACATCAATGTGACATAACCACGCACCACAACAATGTGACATAACCACGCACCATAACATTGTGGCATAACCACGCACCACAACATTGTGGCATAATCATGCACCATAACATTGTGAACTAACCACGCACCACATCATTGTGTCATCATGACGCACCACAATATTGTGACACAACCACGCACCACAACAATGTGACATAACCACGCACCATAACTTTGTGACATAACCACGCACCACAACAATGAGACATAACCACGCACCACAACAATGTGACATAACCACGCACCACAACAATGTGTCATAACCACGCACCACAACAATGTGACATAACCACGCTCCACAACAATGTGACATAACCACCCACCACAACATTGTGACATAACCACGCACCACAACGATGTGACATAACCACACACCATAACAATGTGACACAATCACGCACCATAACAATGTGACACAATCACGCACCATAACAATGTGTCATAACCACGCACCATAACAATGTGACATAATCACGCACCATAACAATGTGACATAATCACGCACCATAACAATGTGACACAATCACGCACCACAACATTGTGACATAATCACGCTCCATAATAATGTGACATAATTACTCACCACAACAATGTGACATAACCACGCACCACAACTTTGTGACAAAACCACGCACCACAACATTGTGACATAACCACGAACCACAACAATGTGACACAACCACGCACCAAAATTTCGTGACACAACCACACACCAAAACATTGTGACATAACCACGCACCACAACAATGTGACATAATCACGCACCATAACAATGGGACATAATCGCGCACCATTAGAATGTGACATAACCACGCACCGTAACAATGTGACACACTCACATACCACGACAATGTGAAACAACCACACACCACAACAATGTGACACAACCACGCACCAAAACATTGTGACATAACCACGCATCACAACAATGTGGCATAGCCACTCACCACAACAATGTGACATAACCACTCACCACAACAATGGGACATAACCACGCTCCACAACAATGTGACATAGCCACACACCACAGCAATGTGACATAACCACGCACCACAACAATGTGACACAACCACACACCACAACAATGTGACATAACCACACACCACAACAATGTGACATAACCACTCACCACAACAATGTGACACAACCACACACCACAACAATGTGACATAACCACGCACCACAACAATGTGACACAACCACACACCACAACAATGTGACATAACCACGCACCACAACAATGTGACACAACCACACACCACAACAATGTGACATAACCACGCTCCACAACAATGTGACATAACCACACACCACAACAATGTGACATAACCACGCACCACAACAATGTGACACAACCACACAACACAATAATGTGACATAACGAAAACCACGACAATGTGACACAACCACTCACCACAACAATGTGACACAACCACACACCACAACATTGTGACATAACCACGCACCACAAAAATGTGACATATCCACACACCACAACAATGTGTCATAACCACGCACCACAACATTGTGACTTAACCACACATCACAACAATGTGACATAACCCCGCACCAAAACATTGTGACATAACCACGCACCACAACAATGTGACACAACCACACACCACAACCTTGTGACACAACCACACACCAAAACATTGTGACATAACCAAGCACCATAACATTGTGACATAACTACACACCACAACAATGTGACATAACCACGCTCCACAACAATGTGACACAACCACGCACCACAACATTGTGACATAACCACACACCAAAACATTGTGACATTACCACGCACCATAACAATGTGACACAACCACGCACCACAATTTTGTGACATAACCACACACCAAAACATTGTGACATAGCCACGCACCAAAACAATGTGACATAATCACACACCACAACAATGTGACATAATCGCGCACCATAACAATTTGACACACTCACTCACCACAACAATGTGATATAACCACGCACCAAAACATTGTGACATAACCACGCATCACAACAATGTGGCATTGCCACTCACAACAACAATGTGACACAAACACACAACACAACAATGTGACACAACCACACACAACAACATTGTGACATAACCATTCACCACAACTATGTGACATAACCACTCACCACAACAATGTGACATAACCACTCACCACAACATTGTGATATAACCACGCACCATATCACTGTAACATAACCACGCACCACAACATTGTGACATAACCACGCACCACAACATTGTGACATAACAACGCACCACAAGATTGTGACATACCCACGCACCATAACAATGTGACATAACCACGCACCACAACATTGTGACATAACCACTCTCCATAACAATGTGACACACTCACACACAACGACAATGTGAAACAACCACACACCACAACAATTGACATAACCACGCACCAAAACATTGTGACATACCGACACACCACAACAATGTGACATAACCACGCACCACAACAATGTGACACAACCACACACCACGACAATGTGACACAAATACACACCACAACAATGTGACACAACCACACACCACAACATTGTGACATAACCATTCGCCACAACAATGTGAAATAACCACTCACCACAACAATGTGACATAACCACTCACCTCAACATTGTGACATAACCACGCACCATAACACTGTAACATAACCACGCACCACAACATTGTGACATAACCACGCACCACAACATTGTGACATAACCACGCACCACAACATTGTGACATACCCACGCACCACAACAATGTGACATAACCACTCACCACAACATTGTGACATAATCACGCACCACAACAATATGACACAACCACGCACCACAACAATGTGACATAACCACGCACCACAACAATGTGACATAACCACGCTACAAAACATTGTGACATAACCACTCACTACAACATTGTGACATAACCACGCATACAACATTGTGACATAACCACGCACCACAATAAAGTGACACAATCACGCACCACGACATTGTGTCATAATAACGCACCATAACATTGTGGCACAACCACGCACCACAACAATGTGACATAACCACGCACCACAACAATGTGACATAACCACGCACCACAACATTGTGACATAACCACGAGCCATAACAATGTGACATAACCACGCTCCACAACAATGTGACATAACCACGCACCACAACATTGTGACATAACCACGCACCACAACATTGTGACATAACCACGCACCATAACATTGTGACATAACCACTCACCACAACATTGTGACATAACCACTCACCACAACAATGAGAGATAACCATGCATCACAACAATGTGACATAACCACGCTCCACAATAATATGACATAACCACGCACCACAACATTGTGACATAACCACGCACCATAACATTGTGACATAACCACCCACCATAACATTGTGACATAACCACTCACCACAACAATGAGAGATAACCATGCACCACAACAATGTGACATAACCACGCACCACAACATTGTGACATAACCACGCACCACAACAATATGACATAACCACGCACCACAACGTTGTGTCATAATCACGCGCCATAACAATGTGACATAATCACGCACCATAACAATGTGATACAATCACGCACCACAACATTGCGACATAATAACGCAGCACAACATTGTGTCATAATCACGCACCATAACAATGTGACATAACCACGCACCACGACAATGTGACATAACCACGCACCACAACAATGTGTCATAACCACGCACTACAACAATGTGACATAACCACGCAACACAACAATGTGACATAACCACGCACCATAACATTGTGACATAACCACGCTCCACAACACTGTGTCATAATGACGCACCACAACATCGTTTCATAATCACGCACCACAATATTGTGACTCAACCACGCACGACAACAATGTGACACAACCACGCACCATAACATTGTGACATAACCACGCACCACAACAATGAGACATAACCACGCACCACAACACTGTGAAATAACCACGCTCGACAACAATGTGACATAACCACGCACCACAACAATGTGACATAACCACGCACCACAACATTGTGTCATACTCACGCACCATAACAATGTGACATAATCACGCACCATAACAATGTGATACAATCACGCACCACAACATTGTGACATAACCACGCACCACAACATTGTGTCATAATCACGCACCATAACAATGTGACATAACCACGCACCACAACAATGTGACATAACCACGCACCACAACAATGTGACATAATCACGCACCATAACAATGTGACATAATCACGCATCATAACAATGTGTCGTGATCACGCACCACAACAATGTGACATAACCACGCACCATAACAATGTGACATAACCACGCACCACAACAATGTGACATGATGACGCACCACAACAATGTGACATAATCACGCACCATAACAATGTGACATAACCACACACCATAACAATGTGACATAATCACGCACCATAACAATGTGTCATAACCACGCACCATAACAATGTGACATAATCACGCACCATAACAATGTGACATAATTACGCACCATAACAATGTGACACAATCACGCACCACAACATTGTGACATAATCACGCACCATAATAATGTGACATAATTACGCACCACAACAATGTGACATAACCACGCACCACAACATTGTGACAAAACCACGCACCACAACATTGTGACATAATCACGCCCCACAACAATGTGACATAACCACGCACCACAACATTGTGACATATCCACGCACCACAACAATGTGACATAACCACGCACCACAACATTGTGACATAACCACACACCACAACAATGTGACATAACCACGCACCACAACAATGTGACATAACCACACACCACAACAATGTGACATAACCACGCAGCACAACATTGTCACATAACCACGCACCACAACAATGTGACATAACCACGCACCACATCAATGTGACATAACCACGCACCTCAACATTGTGACATAACCACGCACCACAACAATATGACATAACCACGCACCACAACGTTGTGTCATAATCACTCGCCATAACAATGTGACATAATCACGCACCATAACAATGTGATACAATCACGCACCACAACATTGCGACATAATCACGCAGCACAACATTGTGTCATAATCACGCACCATAACAATATGACATAACCACGCACCACGACAATGTGACATAACCACGCACCACAACAATGTGTCATAACCACGCACTACAACAATGTGACATAACCACGCACCACAACAATGTGACATAACCACGCACCACAACAATGTGACATAACCACTCACCACATCAATGTGACATAACCACGCAACACAACAATCTGACATAACCACGCACCATAACATTGTGACATAACCACGCTCCACAACACTGTGTCATAATGACGCACCACAACATCGTTTCATAATCACGCACCACAATATTGTGACTCAACCACGCACCACAACAATGTAACATAACCACGCACCATAACATTGTGACATAACCACGCACCACAACAATGAGACATAACCACGCACCACAACATTGTGAAATAACCACGCTCGACAACAATGTGACATAACCACGCACCACAACAATGTGACATAACCACGCACCACAACATTGTGTCATACTCACGCACCATAACAATGTGACATAATCACGCACCATAACAATGTGATACAATCACGCACCACAACATTGTGACATAATCACGCACCACAACATTGTGTCATAATCACGCACCATAACAATGTGACATAACCACGCACCACAACAATGTGACATAACCACGCACCACAACAATGTGACATAATCACGCACCATAACAATGTGACATAATCACGCATCATAACAATGTGTCATGATCACGCACCACAACAATGTGACATAACCACGCACCATAACAATGTGACATAACCACGCACCACAACAATGTGACATGATGACGCACCACAACAATGTGACATAATCATGCACCATAACAATGTGACATAACCACACACCATAACAATGTGACATAATCACGCACCATAACAATGTGTCATAACCACGCACCATAACAATGTGACATAATCACGCACCATAACAATGTGACATAATCACGCACCATAACAATGTGACACAATCACGCACCACAACATTGTGACATAATCACTCACCATAATAATGTGACATAATTACGCACCACAACAATGTGACATAACCACGCACCTCAACATTGTGAGATAACCACACACCACAACAATGTGACATAACCACGCACCACAACAATGTGACATAACCACTCACCACAACATTGTGACACAACCACTCACCACAACGTTCTGTCACAACCGCTCACCACAACATTGTGACACAACCACTCACCAGAACGTTGTGTCACAACCACTCACCACAACATTGTGATACAACCACGCACCACAACATTGTGACATAACCACTCACCACAACAATGTGACATAACCATTCACCACAACATTGTGACACAACCACTCACCACAACGTTGTGTCACAACCACTCACCACAACGTTTTGTCACAACCACTCACCACAACGCTGTGTCACAACCACTCACCACAACATTGTGTCACAACCACTCACCACAACATTGTGACACAACCACTCACCACAACGTTGTGTCACAAGCACTCACCACAACGTTGTGACACAACCACTCACCACAACGTTGCGCCACAACCACTCACCACAACATTGTGACACATCCACTCACCACAATGTTGTGTCACAACCACTCACCACAACGTTGTGTCATAACCACTCACCACAACATTGTGACACAGCCACTCACCACAACGTTGTGTCACAACCACTCACCACAACGTTGTGTCATAACCACTCACCACAACATTGTGTCACAACCACTCACCACAACAATGTCACATAACCACGCACCACAACAATGAGACATAACCACGCACCACAATAATGTGACATAACCACGCACCACAACATTGTGAGAAAACCACACTTCACAACAATGTGACATAACCACGCACCACAACAATGTGACATAACCACACACCACAACAATGTGACATAACCACACACAACAACAATGTGACATAACCACGCACCACAACAATGTGACATAACCACGCACCACAACATTGTGACAAAACCACGCACCACAACATTGTGACATAACCACGAACCACAACAATGTGACACAACCACGCACCAAAATTTCGTGACACAACCACACACCAAAACATTGTGACATAACCACGCACCACAACAATGTGACATAATCACGCACCATAACAATGGGACATAATCGCGCACCATTAGAATGTGACATAACCACGCACCGTAACAATGTGACACACTCACATACCACGACAATGTGAAACAACCACACACCACAACAATGTGACACAACCACGCACCAAAACATTGTGACATAACCACGCATCACAACAATGTGGCATAGCCACTCACCACAACAATGTGACATAACCACTCACCACAACAATGGGACATAACCACGCTCCACAACAATGTGACATAGCCACACACCACAGCAATGTGACATAACCACGCACCACAACAATGTGACACAACCACACACCACAACAATGTGACATAACCACACACCACAACAATGTGACATAACCACTCACCACAACAATGTGACACAACCACACACCACAACAATGTGACATAACCACGCACCACAACAATGTGACACAACCACACACCACAACAATGTGACATAACCACGCACCACAACAATGTGACACAACCACACACCACAACAATGTGACATAACCACGCTCCACAACAATGTGACATAACCACACACCACAACAATGTGACATAACCACGCACCACAACAATGTGACACAACCACACAACACAATAATGTGACATAACGAAAACCACGACAATGTGACACAACCACTCACCACAACAATGTGACACAACCACACACCACAACATTGTGACATAACCACGCACCACAAAAATGTGACATATCCACACACCACAACAATGTGTCATAACCACGCACCACAACATTGTGACTTAACCACACATCACAACAATGTGACATAACCCCGCACCAAAACATTGTGACATAACCACGCACCACAACAATGTGACACAACCACACACCACAACCTTGTGACACAACCACACACCAAAACATTGTGACATAACCACGCACCATAACATTGTGACATAACTACACACCACAACAATGTGACATAACCACGCTCCACAACAATGTGACACAACCACGCACCACAACATTGTGACATAACCACACACCAAAACATTGTGACATTACCACGCACCATAACAATGTGACACAACCACGCACCACAATTTTGTGACATAACCACACACCAAAACATTGTGACATAGCCACGCACCAAAACAATGTGACATAATCACACACCACAACAATGTGACATAATCGCGCACCATAACAATGTGACATAACCACGCTCCATAACAATTTGACACACTCACTCACCACGACAATGTGAAACAACCACACACCACAACAATGTGATATAACCACGCACCAAAACATTGTGACATAACCACGCATCACAACAATGTGGCATAGCCACTCACAACAACAATGTGACACAAACACACACCACAACAATGTGACACAACCACACACAACAACATTGTGACATAACCATTCACCACAACTATGTGACATAACCACTCACCACAACAATGTGACATAACCACTCACCACAACATTGTGATATAACCACGCACCATATCACTGTAACATAACCACGCACCACAACATTGTGACATAACCACGCACCACAACATTGTGACATAACAACGCACCACAAGATTGTGACATACCCACGCACCATAACAATGTGACATAACCACGCACCACAACATTGTGACATAACCACTCTCCATAACAATGTGACACACTCACACACAACGACAATGTGAAACAACCACACACCACAACAATTGACATAACCACGCACCAAAACATTGTGACATACCGACACACCACAACAATGTGACATAACCACGCACCACAACAATGTCACACAACCACACACCACGATAATGTGACACAAATAGACACCACAACAATGTGACACAACCACACACCACAACATTGTGACATAACCATTCACCACAACAATGTGAAATAACCACTCACCACAACAATGTGACATAACCACTCACCTCAACATTGTGACATAACCACGCACCATAACACTGTAACATAACCACGCACCACAACATTGTGACATAACCACGCACCACAACATTGTGACATAACCACGCACCACAACATTGTGACATACCCACGCACCACAACAATGTGACATAACCACTCACCACAACATTGTGACATAATCACGCACCACAACAATATGACACAACCACGCACCACAACAATGTGACATAACCACGCACCACAACAATGTGACATAACCACGCTACAAAACATTGTGACATAACCACTCACTACAACATTGTGACATAACCACGCATACAACATTGTGACATAACCACGCACCACAATAAAGTGACACAATCACGCACCACGACATTGTGTCATAATCACGCACCACAACATTGTGGCACAACCACGCACCACAACAATGTGACATAACCACGCACCACAACAATGTGACATAACCACGCACCACAACATTGTGACATAACCACGAGCCATAACATTGTGACATAACCACGCTCCACAACAATGTGACATAACCACGCACCACAACATTGTGACATAACCACGCACCACAACATTGTGACATAACCACGCACCATAACATTGTGACATAACCACTCACCACAACATTGTGACATAACCACTCACCACAACAATGAGAGATAACCATGCATCACAACAATGTGACATAACCACGCTCCACAATAATATGACATAACCACGCACCACAACATTGTGACATAACCACGCACCATAACATTGTGACATAACCACCCACCATAACATTGTGACATAACCACTCACCACAACAATGAGAGATAACCATGCACCACAACAATGTGACATAACCACGCACCACAACATTGTGACATAACCACGCACCACAACAATATGACATAACCACGCACCACAACGTTGTGTCATAATCACGCGCCATAACAATGTGACATAATCACGCACCATAACAATGTGATACAATCACGCACCACAACATTGCGACATAATCACGCAGCACAACATTGTGTCATAATCACGCACCATAACAATGTGACATAACCACGCACCACGACAATGTGACATAACCACGCACCACAACAATGTGTCATAACCACGCACTACAACAATGTGACATAACCACGCAACACAACAATGTGACATAACCACGCACCATAACATTGTGACATAACCACGCTCCACAACACTGTGTCATAATGACGCACCACAACATCGTTTCATAATCACGCACCACAATATTGTGACTCAACCACGCACGACAACAATGTGACATAACCACGCACCATAACATTGTGACATAACCACGCACCACAACAATGAGACATAACCACGCACCACAACACTGTGAAATAACCACGCTCGACAACAATGTGACATAACCACGCACCACAACAATGTGACATAACCACGCACCACAACATTGTGTTATACTCACGCACCATAACAATGTGACATAATCACGCACCATAACAATGTGATACAATCACGCACCACAACATTGTGACATAACCACGCACCACAACATTGTGTCATAATCACGCACCATAACAATGTGACATAACCACGCACCACAACAATGTGACATAACCACGCACCACAACAATGTGACATAATCACGCACCATAACAATGTGACATAATCACGCATCATAACAATGTGTCATGATCACGCACCACAACAATGTGACATAACCACGCACCATAACAATGTGACATAACCACGCACCACAACAATGTGACATGATGACGCACCACAACAATGTGACATAATCACGCACCATAACAATGTGACATAACCACACACCATAACAATGTGACATAATCACGCACCATAACAATGTGTCATAACCACGCACCATAACAATGTGACATAATCACGCACCATAACAATGTGACATAATTACGCACCATAACAATGTGACACAATCACGCACCACAACATTGTGACATAATCACGCACCATAATAATGTGACATAATTACGCACCACAACAATGTGACATAACCACGCACCACAACATTGTGACAAAACCACGCACCACAACATTGTGACATAATCACGCCCCACAACAATGTGACATAACCACGCACCACAACATTGTGACATATCCACGCACCACAACAATGTGACATAACCACGCACCACAACATTGTGACATAACCACACACCACAACAATGTGACATAACCACGCACCACAACAATGTGACATAACCACACACCACAACAATGTGACATAACCACGCAGCACAACATTGTCACATAACCACGCACCACAACAATGTGACATAACCACGCACCACATCAATGTGACATAACCACGCACCTCAACATTGTGACATAACCACGCACCACAACAATATGACATAACCACGCACCACAACGTTGTGTCATAATCACGCGCCATAACAATGTGACATAATCACGCACCATAACAATGTGATACAATCACGCACCACAACATTGCGACATAATCACGCAGCACAACATTGTGTCATAATCACGCACCATAACAATATGACATAACCACGCACCACGACAATGTGACATAACCACGCACCACAACAATGTGTCATAACCACGCACTACAACAATGTGACATAACCACGCACCACAACAATGTGACATAACCACGCACCACAACAATGTGACATAACCACTCACCACATCAATGTGACATAACCACGCAACACAACAATCTGACATAACCACGCACCATAACATTGTGACATAACCACGCTCCACAACACTGTGTCATAATGACGCACCACAACATCGTTTCATAATCACGCACCACAATATTGTGACTCAACCACGCACCACAACAATGTGACATAACCACGCATCATAACATTGTGACATAACCACGCACCACAACAATGAGACATAACCACGCACCACAACATTGTGAAATAACCACGCTCGACAACAATGTGACATAACCACGCACCACAACAATGTGACATAACCACGCACCACAACATTGTGTCATACTCACGCACCATAACAATGTGACATAATCACGCACCATAACAATGTGATACAATCACGCACCACAACATTGTGACATAATCACGCACCAGAACATTGTGTCATAATCACGCACCATAACAATGTGACATAACCACGCACCACAACAATGTGACATAACCACGCACCACAACAATGTGACATAATCACGCACCATAACAATGTGACATAATCACGCATCATAACAATGTGTCATGATCACGCACCACAACAATGTGACATAACCACGCACCATAACAATGTGACATAACCACGCACCACAACAATGTGACATGATGACGCACCACAACAATGTGACATAATCATGCACCATAACAATGTGACATAACCACACACCATAACAATGTGACATAATCACGCACCATAACAATGTGTCATAACCACGCACCATAACAATGTGACATAATCACGCACCATAACAATGTGACATAATCACGCACCATAACAATGTGACACAATCACGCACCACAACATTGTGACATAATCACTCACCATAATAATGTGACATAATTACGCACCACAACAATGTGACATAACCACGCACCACAACATTGTGACAAAGCCACGCACCACAACATTGTGACATAATCACGCCCCACAACAATGTGACATAACCACGCACCACAACATTGTGACATACCCACGCACCACAACAATGTGACATAACCACGCACCACAACATTGTGACATAACCACACACCACAACAATGTGACATAACCACGCACCACAACAATGTGACATAACCACACACCACAACAATGTGATATAACCACGCAGCACAACATTGTCACATAACCACGCACCACAACAATGTGACATAACCACGCACCACATCAATGTGACATAACCACGCACCTCAACATTGTGAGATAACCACACACCACAACAATGTGACATAACCACGCACCACAACAATGTGACATAACCACTCACCACAACATTGTGACACAACCACTCACCACAACGTTCTGTCACAACCGCTCACCACAACATTGTGACACAACCACTCACCAGAACGTTGTGTCACAACCACTCACCACAACATTGTGATACAACCACGCACCACAACATTGTGACATAACCACTCACCACAACAATGTGACATAACCATTCACCACAACATTGTGACACAACCACTCACCACAACGTTGTGTCACAACCACTCACCACAACGTTTTGTCACAACCACTCACCACAACGCTGTGTCACAACCACTCACCACAACATTGTGTCACATCCACTCACCACAACATTGTGACACAACCACTCACCACAACGTTGTGTCACAAGCACTCACCACAACGTTGTGACACAACCACTCACCACAACGTTGCGCCACAACCACTCACCACAACATTGTGACACAACCACTCACCACAATGTTGTGTCACAACCACTCACCACAACGTTGTGTCATAACCACTCACCACAACATTGTGACACAGCCACTTACCACAACGTTGTGTCACAACCACTCACCACAACGTTGTGTCATAACCACTCACCACAACATTGTGTCACAACCACTCACCACAACAATGTCACATAACCACGCACCACAACAATGAGACATAACCACGCACCACAATAATGTGACATAACCACGCACCACAACATTGTGAGAAAACCACACTTCACAACAATGTGACATAACCACGCACCACAACAATGTGACATAACCACACACCACAACAATGTGACATAACCACACACAACAACAATGTGACATAACCACGCACCACAACAATGTGACATAACCACACACCACAACAATGTGACATAACCACACACCACAATAATGTGACATAACCACGCACCACAACATTGTGACATAACCACGCACCACAACAATGTGACATAACCACGCACCACAACAATGTGACATAACCACACACCACAACAATGTGACATAACCACGCACCACAGCAATGTGACATAATCACGCACCACAACATTGTGTCATAGTCACGAACCATAATGTGACAAAGCCACGCTCCACAACAATGTGACATAACCACGCACCACAACAATGTGACATAACCACGCACCACAACAATGTGGCATAATCAAGCACCATAACAATGTGACATAATCACGCACCATAACAATGTGACATAATCACGCACCATAACAATGTGACATAATCACGCCCCATAACAAAGTGTCATAACCACGCACCATAACAATGTGACATAATCACGCACCATAACAATGTGACATAATTATGCACCATAATAATGTGACATAATCACGCACCATAACAATGTGACACAATACGCTCCATATCAATATGACATAATGACGCACCATAACAATGTGACATAACCACGCACCATAACAATGTGACATAACCACGCACCACAACAATGTGACACAACCACGCACCACAACAATGTGACATAACGAAAACCACTTGATACAGTACTGGAAATCAACCACGTTTAAACACAATATAACAAACAAAACAACTACTAAATACAATCGCGCAACGCAACCACGCAATAAATCTCAAAGCTCTGAACAACAAGGCGAACTTTACTCCAAACTTCTTCAGCAATTCGTCCTTTTTTTCTACCAGTAACAAAGAAGTGAATTAAATTTGAAAATGTCAACAAATTGTGAACTATTTATAAATAGAGGGGTGTCCGTGAACCGATTGTATCTGTTTAATATTTCTATATTTCAGATGCAATAGTCTCAACCCACGAAATGTTGTTTTTTTTCTAGTAAGAGACAGATCATTCGGTTGCTTTTCGATAGATGCACAAATTATTGTTCAAAGTGATAAGTATAATTTTCGTGTGCGTGACGTCGATTATTTTTATGAGCATTGAACCACAGATGAACTGGTATGAGATTTCCGAAGTACGGAGGGGCCGAGATGGCGTGGGTTCGACATGACCGAAATCTCCCATAGTGGACATATCATACGTTATTTAAGTATCTCGTTGCAGACATCAAGACTTGTATTACATGTATTTAATTATTATAATGCTTACCTGAGAGTACATAATAGCTGGATCCTACGCTTCGCACAAGGTCCATATTTATAAATATGCTAAAGTTATGCTAAAAGATAGTCTTGACTTAAAGTGAAACTACGTCAAATTGAGCAACATCTTACTTAGGAACAAATGGATTACAAATACAGAATATAAATACACGTGGAATAACATTGCAATTTCGGTGTCAACATTTTCAAACAATGTCCTCCTTTGTCCAAAAATCCAAAATAATAATTTAACGATTTTCAGAATTTTCTTAAGTTTCGATTAAGATTCTGCATAAATATCAGCCCTGGCTCCAGGACTTCGCAAATGTTTAAGCTTAATCTTAGTCTTAATATTCAATACTAGCCAGTAACAACCATACTTAACACGCGTTTTCAATGGTAGATCATTTGAGACTAATTTTACGATGAGAACTTATGTAGTCGTAGGGCAAGGCCTTTATACACGTGACATGCAATTAACTGAAACAAATTGAACACTGGAATGCACTCGGAGAGCGTGAAACAAATTGAAAACTGGAATGCACTCGGAGAGCGCAGACGTCCGCCAAGATAGGTAACCTTACTAAGCACATGATTTTCCCAATGATAGGTTACCTCCCTTACCCAATCTCCAATAATAAAGAATAATGTAAAACATCATGGATCCAGACGGTGATCCAAATTACCACCATTCAGAGAAATAAATAAAGAATTTACATACATATTAAACATGTATATAATTGTCGTTTTTTTGATGTGGTGTGAAAAAGCTTACAGGAAAAATCAATGTGTTTATTTGCATTAAATATCTATTTAATATTTGTTGTTTGCTTTGGTGATAGACGGTCCAAACTTTATCATCATTAATAACATTATTATTATTATTATTATTATTATTATGACAATGCCGTAGTATAAGTAGTTGTTGTTATAGCAGTACTGGATGTTGTTGTTGTTGTCGTCGTAGTAGAAATATTTTAATTTCGCGCTCATTCTGTGTCTTACTATTACTAGACACTGTCCTGCAACATCACGATATCCTCGTGCACAGTGTACAATGTACAGTCAGTGAAAGTTGTTCACTAGATCAATAACGGCTAGGCACGAGGAAATCGGGAAAGTAGTGCGTAATAGAGAAAAACTATTTTTGGCTTCCGGCAGTCTCTTGCTCAAATACGAAAGACATGGGCCCATATTTATAAAGATTCTTAAATCAATTTTAACATATAAGTGAAAATAAATCAAAATTATAATATGCTTCCGAACATGTGCATGACAATTACTAAATGTAAAGTTATACAATTGCATTTCTTTGTCAGAAAATCCAATAGTAAAATTTAACAATAATGAGATTTGTCTTTATTTGCGACTACGATATTTTTTTTATAATATCAGACCTTATTTAAGTATCGTTGTTTTAGAATAATTGATCATAGATTTTCGCACATGTTGATGTCTGTGCTTTTGTAATTACATCGTTAGGTATGTGTTTGAACTTTTAATCGTTTTAATGAATTAAAAAAAACATACACACTTCAATGCACAGTCAATGAACGATTGAAATTTGCGCAAATATGCACGTAAGAATGACAAACTGAGCATTTACAAAATTACCCTATTTCTTAAATCTCAGCATATTTAAACATGCAAGCCGCCAAGGGCGTATCTGAGGTTGAACCTGACATACGCACATGTGCTATAGGGGGACGGGCGATAGAGCGGGCCTCGTTAGTCTTGAAAATACATGTTATTTCTAGAATTTCAAAGGTGTAATTTATATACTGTCTATAGAAAATGGCAGCCTTTTTATTTTAAATATGTAATAAAGTTTTCAGAACTTATATGGTTTAGGTGTTAAGTTCGCAGTGACGTTGTGGATATGCAGTCCGCCTTGCGATCGGGAGGTCGTGAGTTCGATCCCTACTCGGAGAGCGTGCGGAGGATATTTTTCAAAGACACCCAAAATTGATTCTTCCCAGTAAACGGGCACGAAACTGCCTCAATAAGCCTATGGCTTTCGACATAATCGAATTAAAATAAATAGGTTTAAACTAAATATATGTTTCCGAAGTGAATGCCGCGCTTATGTGAAGGCACGCCCCTGGCATTCAAACTTTCCAGAAAATGTGGACTATGTTCAAATTTGTTCCAAATATGTTCCAAATCTAGTTTATCACTCATTGTAACATATTCTACACTTTAATATAAACCATTCAAACATGATACTAGCTAATTTTTCTATAGACAAAGAACAAAATTCTCGTTAAACTACCCAATAAACAACACAAAAAGTAGTCCCGATTCGGAGCGGAGCATAATAAAATTTAGTCCCCATTACAATTACAAACATATCTGGCAAATATCGTGTTAGAATCGATGTTGTTGTTATAACAAATTAACTACACATGGAAGTTTATTGAAGATATAATTTTCGCATTATCCTTTTTATCAACTAATAAACAACTCTTTGTCGTTCTGATGCGTGGCTATTAAATGTAATCCCTACGCATCAGACCTGCAAATCGTTGTGTATTCGCTGATAAACAACGATAAATCGAAAATGATATCTTAAATAAACTTCCAAGTGTATTTAATTATCAATACAACTACAATAAACATTTGTTCGGACATGCTCAACGAAATCGGCCCATTTGAAGGATTTACGGTCCTTGTCCGAATCTGCAAGCTCCTCAACAGTTTATCATGAATAGTGATTTATTATTGTGACATATTGTCCCTATTCGTTTGTTTCGTACAACTGTTTGTTTGTGTCACGGCTGTCTGTTGTTTTTTACTAAAATCGTGGTCGAGATTTCTGAGCAAAACGTCGGCGAACTAAATCTGTTTAGTCCCATAATTAACATTGCATGAATGCATTTCATGTGAAAGAAAATGAAAAACACAATTCTACTTCAGCAGTGCATATTGGAATGTATTGTCTTCATAGTTAACACTATTTGATCAGTCAGGTCGATTCAACAAAAGGGAAGCAACGGCTGCCCGGAATTTGCAAAGGTGTTACATCGAGTTGTCACCCTTGCTACAAACCGGATTTATTGTTTGTTAGTTAATTTTCACAGTATCTTTATTTTGGGCATTGGTTCAATTAGAATTTACAATGACATAAAATTATGTTGATATCTCTCTTTCAATACATGAAATAAATGTTGTCGAGCCACACAAAATTGAAGTTTTGGTCAAAAACAAAAATATAGTATTTTTTGCAAAAAAGCTCAGCGCTCGCTCCATGAAGAAAGTACAATATTTTTGTGGAGTGAGTCATTTAAACAACGGAATAACATTCAACATTTGAGTTTACTGTTTGATATACATGTGTAAATGTGTTTATTTAAATGTTCTTTTAGATGAGTACATTACACATGCGTACATCGAAAGTGGCATCCTCCATCCTCCGAGTACAATTGTACCATGAATAAAATTATAAGAAAACATTGAATAAATGTGTTGACATTGAGTCTGAACATCAATTTGTATCATGTAACTCATGTAAATGTGTTTGAATGCTATTAAATGCTATAAACTGGCAAGTATTAATGATGTAGTCAGATTGAAAGGGATAAGCTTTATACTAATTTAAAAAATGTTGGTTATTTAAATAATACATGCTGTTTTTCAAAATACCCCAAACACCAATAATTCAATGTGTAAATTTTTGTTAAATATCCATGCCGTTTAAATAATCTGTTATTGAATACAAATCATCAAAAGATATACGTAATAAATGATGCGTAATAAATAAAACATACCTAGAACATGTATATGATTTTATTCCATTACATGCATCAGTAAATATGTGGTAAGGACAATGATCGATATAAGGGACTTCCCATCATGATCTGCATTAAAAATAACACCTTTTCCAATTTTAGAAATATAAACCAAAACCTACGGCAAATTTTCACTACTATTATTTTATTATACTATACTATTATACTATTATACTATTATACTATTATACTATTATACTATTTTAGGAATATAAACCAAAACCTACGGCGGCAAATTGTTACGACTATTTATCCTCAGGGTCAAACAATCGCAACCAGACAAGACTTACAACAATAAAATGCCATATTATTTTTGTTTCATTTTTATCTCGCGCTTGCACCAAAATAACCAAAATTGAAAAAAAAATAACATTTTATTTTTTTTAGCGCGCGCTCGCTCCAAAAATTATCGAAAACAAAATCAGATGACCAAGTATTTAATTTGGTGTGGCCTAACGGTCTTCATTTATTCGCAAACGCCGATGACATGAAAGTAATTGTGTAGATCTACATGTAACGTGTTTACTTTATTGGACAATACATGTCATAATTGTTTATTCTCGGAATCAACTGCATAAGAAAGAAGGAAATCAAGATGACATCATGTCTGAAACACGAAACAACAGCAAGACATTTTTACGGTGTCCTGTTACCGCCATCGTAGTTTCGCGACTTCGACCTGTGCTAAAGAAAGGGCGCCAAAGCGCCGACACCATACGCCCTTTCATTTCTGAGGTCGCCGACGCGCCGACACGCTACACCGACGCGCCGATACGACACGCCGACACGATGCGCCGAAGCGCCGAGATGATACGCCGAAACGCCGACACGATACGCCGAAGCGCCGACACGATGCGCCGAAGCGATATAAACGTCGCACTCATGTGTGTTTTTTTCATATGTGGCTATAAAATTGGGCGAAGATACGACGAGACGACGTTAATATCGCTTCGGCGCATCGTGTCGGCGCATCGTGTCGGCGCGTCGGCGCATCGTGTCGGCGCATCGTCTCGGCGCTTGGGCGCATCGTGTCGGCGTATCGTCTCGGCGCCTCGGCGTATCGTCTCGGCGCATCGGCGCCCTTTCATTTCTGAGATCGCCGACGCGCCGACACGATACGCCGACGCACCGAGACGATACGCCGACACGCCGACATGATTCGCCAAAGCGCCGAGACGCCGAAGCGCCGAGACGATGCGCTGAAGCGCCGACACGATACGCCGAAGCGATATAAACGTCGCAATCTCGTTCTTTTCATAATTATGTGGCTATAAAATTGGACGACGATACGACGAGACGACGTTAATGTCGCTTCGGCGCATTGTGCCGGCGCGTCGGCGCTTCGTCTCGGTGCTTCGGCGCATCGTGCCGGCGTATCGTCTCGGCGCGTCGGCGTATCGTCTCGAAGCTTAGGCGCCCTTTCATTTCTGAGGTCGCCGACGCGCCGATACGATACGCCGACGCCCTGAGACGACACACCGACACAATGCGCCGAAGCGCCGAGACCATACGCCGAAACGCCGACACGATACGTCGAAGCGCCGCCACCATGCGCCGAAGCGATACAAACGTCGCAATCTCGCGTGTAATTTTGGGCGTAGCTGTCTAAAATCACTTTTGACCTAGATTTCTTGAGATAATTTTGCAGCGGGAAAATTTCATGCCAATAGATTTTGGAAAATTTTCTCTTTTTATGGAATGCAAACTTCAAGCAATGGTTTAACGTATACCAATAACTGTTGCATACTTTTGGGGATTAAAATTTACATAATTGTTTACATAAGCGGTTGAATTAAAGTTATAAACATATCTTCGAAAAACACTATAGAAATGAACATAATTATGAACAATTTTACTCATTGTATGTCATGATCAGAATGTTATATTCATTCACATAATGAAATAACTATATTGTTTAGCCTACATAATGGGCGCGCTCTATAAATAGCAATTACAATGCTACAATTCACGGAGACGACAGACGGTCACAACGTACAATGTATATGCCTATTGAGCTCGCAAGCACAAAACACAAAGTGGTACATTTCTGGTATTTTTCTGATAAATAAGCAAAACAAATATTAGAAAATTTGATTGAGCTTATATTTTCTATTATTTTATCATTGTGTAAAAATGTTATTGTACGCTGTAATCGACTGTCGTCCCCGTGTCAACCCCAGTCGGAGAATCTAAAAATAGCGCGAGGTAAAGCTGTGTTAATACACGCATCAATTAGCGTCTCGAGAATCCTAATAGTCAAGGATGTTCAGATAAGACCTAAACAAAATTAGAACAGAAATGATTTTGTGCATGCTAGTTGGAAATAGCATCAGCTTTCCTAAACCACAAAGTTCCCAAACGTTCCGGTCCGGGAATTTTTTTGGGGGGCATTTTCAGTTTTTTGTGTGGATAATTTGAATGAGGATTTCTGGAATAATTGTATAATTTCAAAACCGTCAAAGGTAATTTCAAATAAACATGCATACAAATTTGTTATTATAAGATGAAGACATTCATGCAAAACTTTGGACTCTACGTTCCAGGTCAAGGTCACCTTCAGAGGTCAAATGAAGAAAATGAGGCCAAATATGGACAAACTGCTACATGTATATATCATCCACCTGCACATAGGTTTCTAAATACGTATTATTATATACTTGTAATAGTATTATAAAGTGGGATGACAGATACTGCATCACTAAATCAAAAGTATAGGTCTTCATTGAAGGTCATACTTGAAGGTCAAATGTAACAAATACGGACAAAACAACCACTTATTTCTATCTGAAATATGATATGGATGAGTATGTCACGCACGCAGGCTTATGTATTTCATATTAACCAAATTTAGTATTAACTATGTGCAAAATATAAGGTCTGATGTATAGGCCACACTCTGTTAAGGGTAAAGGTAATAAGGTGTAAAACAAACTTATGTGTTTCAGGTTACCCGAGCTACCCTTAAAAATTACATATTTTTTGGATAAACGTTTTGTTTTGATAGCATCCACTTCAAAACAATGTTTAAGGATATTACCGATATGTTTTGAATATTCATTTAGTTTTAGAATCTAAAAGATGACCATTTACCCCCCCCCCCCCCCCAAAAAAAAATAATATTTAAAATCCCTACCTACTACCCTATTTTTAAACAAAAAATTAATGAAGGTCCTACAGCAGTTCCTAAAGGATGGTTTGCATTATTTTTTATGTGTCCTCGTGTTTCCATCCCCATATGTTACCATCCCATTGACTTGATTTTTCAACATAATAGATATGGTCTTTTTTCATTTTGCTGTCAGTCTATCCAGTTGAAAAGCTATTTTGCCGCTTGAAAAACAATGCCATATGTGTTTCTGGTGATTGTATTTGCTTTATTGTTTGTCTCGGTGTCACTTTGCGCTCAACGCAGTAAATTTGTATTACCAATCTGTGGTCCGATGAAATCATTTCATGTCATTCCGATCATTCCGATGTAACCACATGTTACACAAATTCCGCCATATAAACCACTATATAGAGATATAATTACATTGAAGCATCGCTTATTGATACACCAAAGTGAAGGAGTTAGGACAATTTATTTTTCAGAACAGAATGGTCTGTATAAAGGATCCAAATTGTATTTTATGTAGGCTGTCATTATACCTAAAATTAAACAGCGTGGGCCGCAAAGCTTTACATTTCATTTGAAATTCACATATTTTTCGTAGAAATATATTATCATAGGACTCACATATATTCTGCAGATGTAAAAATACAGGTTTTATATGTGCACACGCTCAAGCAAATAATATCATGATACTATTTTTTGTTTTAACAAATTAAACGCTATTTTGGGACAACCCTCTAACCGGTATATGTATACTTGGCTTAATAGTCAGACATCTCGACTTGGTTATAACAAACTTCCTCACAGTTTCAACATACTGCCATGCATTTCAACCCTAGTTTTCTGCTGCTACATGACATGCTCCGACAACCTGTCTAAAGCTACAGTCACACCAACGCCGGATTACACAAGAACTATCCAGGATAATCCCGGAACAAGAGGGGCCATGATCTGGAGTGATCGGATGGAATTTACGTAAACAGCGTCGACGGTCCCCTCGACGATCAACTCACGCGGACTCTGGAGAACAATGCAGGATACAATTAACACAGTAACACTACGGATCCACACGCTATCAACACGGTGCCACCAAGCAACCACTATGGATCATCTCGGTAATGTCCAGGACCGTCCTGGTTGGCAAAAGATGACCCCGGACCCACCACGGTGTTAGTACTTTTTCATCACGGATCATCATCGACCTCCAGGACTGGCACGGACCGCCTAGGCCCAGCACGGACCATACCATTGTGCTACGGAACCGCAACGGACTGGCCCGGATTGGAAATGACCAGCATGGCTCCGGTATGAATAGCTGAATTTTCGCGTCTTCATCATTGCTGATGCTTCCACCACGCTGTTAAAGCTACAGTCCCGAATGGTGGCGGAAGATCCCTGGAAGATCCAACATCTGATCCGTGTTGGGGTCTTGGTTGACCGTATTGGGTCCTTGATGGTCCGGCGTGGTCTTGCTTGGTCCGGGCACTGTCCCGGAAGGTTTAGACATGCTTAAAACTACCGGTATGGTCAGGGAAGGTCGAGCAAACTGTGCTGGTCCGCAAAGCAGCCTGCTAGTCCGTGTAGCAGCCGTTTTTTTCCGTATTGGTACCGTGTTGGTATCGTGCTTGTCCGGGGCAAATCGAAACATTATTTTCAACAAGTTGTGGACACGGACAGCCCAGGACCACCCCAGACACATTATTATTATTATTATTATTATTATTTATTTCAGCTCGACTATTCACCGAATAGTTCGAGCAATGCTATTAATCCCTTCGTCGGCGTCGGTGTATTAATGCTCTGGTTAAGGTCTGCGTCAAACAACTCCATATCTGTGTAACTACTACAGATATTCAATTGAAACTTCACACATGTCCTACGGGTGTTTATGTAAGTTCACTGACCAAGGCTCATAACCCTTAACTACAATTTAACCGAAATATGCCCCTTTTTCTACTTCATGTCAAAATTCAGGTTAAAGTTTGCGTACAACAACTCCATATCTCTATATCTACTACAGATATTCAATTGTAACGCCACACATTTCTTCATGGCCATTATATGAGGTCACTGGACAAGACCCACAACTATGACCAGCATTTTAGCAGAGATATGACCCTTTTTGTACTTGCAGACAAGTCAGGTTAAGGCTTGCGTGCAACAAGTACATATATCTGTAACTACTACAGATGTAACTTAAACTATATATGTGTCTTTGGGGTCATTATGTTAGGTCACTGACCAAGGAATATTACTCTGACCGGCAATTCAGCTGAATTATCATCAATACTATTATAATAAAACAGTCTAAATTTCACCCTCACCCTCCAATTTGCCCGTTATTGTTAGGAAAATTAATATTGGCAACGTTGCTAAAATGGGCATTGGATCCAGCTTGGTCTGCATGCACGCGCAACAACGGACCACACACCCCTTTACAATTGTGACCAATTATGATTATTTCATTATTCTAATGTTATCAATAAGAAAAAAATGAGATTTGTTATCATATTCAAAAGAAATTGTGTAATGTGATTAACAATAGCATTGAAAGTCACCGTTTGATGTGTTATCCGAATAAGTGTTAATAGTCCGAATATTTAGCTACTATTTGGTATGTTTGAATAATCATATTTAATTCAATAAATTTTAGGTGAAAATAAAATGATAAAATGTAAATTAGGTACCCAAACTGGAACTAAATGGGCAAATAACAGTGCAATTTCAGTGATCTAATGGAATAATAACATGCTCTTTACATTTGGCAGTCTGCACTTTTAATGAAAAAGTATAACAAAGGGAAACAACTCTAAAGAATTGCACATACTTTCAGATCTAAATGTAACTAAACAATTACTCAAATGTAACTTCTAAAATTAGTACTGCATATACCTTGAGTAATTACAGTATTGCAGTTAAATTGCAGTACAAACTGACCATGTAAAACAATATAATAGAAGCAGTATGTACTGGACCTCGGCGCCCCGCATCTCCTACACGTAGATTTCCACCTTTTTTATTGAGTATTTTTGTACTAAGCAATTTCTTCTTCAAATACATTGATCAAATTCTAGTATCCACTGTCTTGTCACATTTGCTGTAAATTTAATCAGAACATTGTGTTTGGACCAGGGTAAGTTAAGAAAAAACGGAATGCATGCCTATTGTTAAATTGCGTATTATCCGTTACCCCACCCACAGGCAACACATTTTTTTAAATTTTAAATGACCCCAGAACTTGTCTAAAACTGCCAAGATGCGTTGATATGGCATTTCTTAATCATTTTAGCTCAGATTTTAAGCAATTTGGGTATATATAATTGATGCAACAAAAACGAAAAGTACGTATATTGCTTAAATGGAAAATAAAAACAATTGTTCTTCCAAATTATGCAAAATATATTAAGCGCACGGGCCAACAATTATACAAGCCTCTCTTTGTTTATGTAATTCAACATACTAGTTTTTTAACATTCAAAACATTCTGATCGGCAAATACACACTGCTGGTATTAATGTATTAATATTAATAAAGTATTAATGAGTGAAGGTTTTTTTTTACAATTGTGGCGGCCATTTTGGCGGCCATCTTAGATTGTACAGTTTTCCAAGCCGGAACTTTTGGGAACTTTGTGGTATTAGATACTTCAAGTATTGAACTAAATGATAATCCAAGTTTTATTTCTGGGGCGGTATGTGATCGGTTTATTCACGGTACAGATATTAATAATTATTGAGTTTTTGTCAAAGTAATTTTGGGGGCCGATACGTTTTCTTATAGTGTCCAAAATATCTAGTGTCCGAGAAGTCTCCTTAGTAGGGACTGATAAATCTGGGGTCCGAGAATTCTCTTTAGTAGGGAACGAAAAATATGGGGTCCGTGAAGTCACAGCTTGGTCCTCTTGTATTATATTTATGGCAAACAAATGACATCTCAATATTAATTTCTACGCCGATTGTCTTTTTTAAAGACATTTCTTGTTTCATCTGTGTCTATAAAATTATGCAGTACCGTTTGAGTCAAAAGCAAATGTAAACACAACAGCTATACATTACGGTGACACAGAGGTGACATGCACAACTTTTTTTTCTCGTGCCCACGAGATATTAACTCGAAGGCACGAGATACTAGCTCGTTGGACTGAGATGCTTACTCATGGGAACGACTCATGTCGAGGGAACGACTTACTATTTCGTGGGAACGAGATACTAACTCGAGCGAACAACTTAGTACCATCTTACAACATGCTCGTTTTTGTCGGCCATGGTTATTATAAAAACGTATATACGGAAACATTTGATGGGTTCTCTAACTCGTGGGAACGAAATACTTACTCGTGGGAACGAGATACTAACTCGTTCCCTCGACTTAGTATTTCATTCCCTTGACTTAGTATCTCGTTCTCTCGACATAGTATCTCGTTCTCATGAGTTAGTTCCTCGTTCCCACGCGATGGTTTTTCATTCCCTCGAGTTAGTATCTCGTTCCCACGAGTTAGCATCTCGTGGGAATGAGATTAAGAAAGAGTATTGCAGGTCACCTCTGTGCCACCATAATAAATAGATGGACCTGCAGTTACAAAGTTGTACCTACAGGCATACTTTTGTACCTACAGGTATACATTTCTACCCGGTATAAAATTGTACCTGTAGGTATATTTTCTGACCCAAACCAAAATTAACCAGACAGTCTTAATGCAACATTGTTTTTTATTTTTATTGTAAAATGCTTCAATGTTAATATTAAATACGTATATCAATAAGAAAATTTAACAAGTAAACAATTGTGTTTTCATAACATTGTTTAATGCACCTGTATATATCTGTAGGAATAATAATGTGCCAACAGTTATATATTTGTACCTGTAGGTATAAATTGTACATGCAGGTATTATTTTAAATGCCTACATGTATAAATTTAGACCTATAGGTACAGCATTTCACCTGTGGGCATACATTTTACAGTCTGTACTCGTACATAATAATTATTTTCACTTTTGACTAATACGGTACGCCATATAAAATTGGGCGAAGATACGACGAGACAACGTTTATATCGCTTCGGCGCAACGTGTCGGAGCTAGGTCGTATCGTGTCGGTGCTTCGGCGTATCGTCTCGGCGCTTCGGGGCATCGTGTCGGCGTATCATCTCGGTGCGTCGGCGTATCGTGTCGACGTGTCTGCGACCTTAGAAATAAAAGGGCGCCGAAGCGCCGAGAAGATACGCCGACGCGCCGAGACAATACGCCGACCCGCCGACACGATGCGCCGAAGTGCCGACACGATGCGCTGAAGCAATATGAACGTCGTATCTTCGCCAAATTTTATAACCACATACGAAAAAAAACACGTGATTGCGACGTTTATATCTCTTCGGCGTATCGTGTCGGCGCTTCGGCGCATCATCTCGGCGCTTCGGCATATCGTGTCGGCGCGTCGGGGTATCGTGTCAGCGCTTCGGCGACCTTTCATAAACACAGGTCGAAGTCGCGAAACTACGGTGGCATTAACAGGACACCGTACCATTTTCAAAGTACATATGCAGGAGAACGGAAGTATGGTATGAAAAACCAACCACCTCTGTAGCTGTCGAAAAACCTCAGAATAAAACGAACCATTCTTTCGCACAGATATTGCTTTGCTTTTTGAATATTAATACCCGACAAGTATTTTGGTTTTGCGAGTAATGAAATGTACAATCTAATCAAATGCTAGCACGTAACGTTGGCCGTTTTGTAGCGATTTTGCACGTCACTAATGTTTTCGGACTAAAATTGTCAAAGAATACAGCAATTCACATTGACTAGTTGATGTAGTTGAGATGATATCCCTCGGGAAGCGGTCAGGTGGCTATGGCGTCCCTATTGGACGGACCTGGACAGTGTTTTGAGTTAGCAAGAGTCATTTATGACTTTAAATGAAATGGAGAAACACCAAGCGTACCGGTAATTCATCATGTAAAATATAAAAAATCATGGATAAACAAGGTTATCAACAACTGGCATGGCTTTATCGGCACCCACACACGATCATCGGCGGACACATAAACGTTCATAGGCGGACACATACACGTTCATAGGCGGACACATACACGTTCATAGGCGGACACATAAACGTTCATAGGCGGACACATACACGTTCATAGGCGGACACATAAACGTTCATAGGCGGACGCATACACTTTCATAGGCGGATACATACACGTTATAGGCGGACACATACTCGTTCATCGGTGGACACATACATGTTCATCGGCGGATACATACACGTTCATAGGCGGGCACACACGCGTTCATAGGGAGACATATACACCGTCATTGGCGGACACATACACGGTCATAGGCGGACACATACGTGGTCATAGGCGGACACATACACGGTCATAGGCGGACACAAATATGTTTATTGTCGGACACATACACTTTCATGGGCGAACACATACACGTTCATTGGCAGACACATACACGATCATAGGCGGACACATATACGTTCATTGGCGGACAAATCCACTTTCATATGGCGGACATATACACGTTCATCGGCGGACACATACACGTTAATTGGCGGACACACACATGTTTGTAGGCGGACATATACACGCTCATTGGCGGACACATACACGTTCATTGGCGGACACATACACGTTCATTGGCGGAAATACGTATACACATTCATCAGCGGACGCAAGCACGGTTTTTCTTCATTACGCACGTAACTGTAACAAAGGTGCCTTTGTACCAGTATGTACGGAGGAGGACGGAAATCGAAAGGGCAGAACGGTCAATAGGCGTACTGGCTTCCGGTTTGTAGACTTGCAATCGAACGCATGACCAGGAGCTCTGCAGTTGTGCAGACGACAATTCATGCAGACGACAGTTCCACGTGTCCAGAACGAGCAGGATTGATAGACCAAGCGGACTTGTGGGTGTAGAGTGACCTGGACAGAATGTCTCATAAGACATCTAGCAATCAGTAACATTTGCTCTGGTCATACCGGTATTTATTTTGTAATGATTCTCGAAATTTTATACTTATTTAAAACATGCCTTTGCACGAAATATGTTATAATGGGACTGGGTCTGTCTACTGATATAGTCGTACGTATTCCAACACACTGCACAACAACAAAATCCACATCCAAATTGTGCCAGTTATTTTACCTCCATCAACCAGAATAATTAATCATCAAATCGACTAATAAAAGTTTTAAGAAGACCGTACTAACGTCAGTAGATAGATTAACATAATAGCAACAACAACAACAACAACAACAACACAACATAATACTGTTCAGAATATTCCAAATTGTTAATAAACACACGACATACAGTCATATGTAATACCATATACGTATTCATATATATATAAATATAAGTGAAGTTTCGATGTGACCAGATAATAGTTTCAAAGTTTTACTTGCATATATATTTCCAGAAAATATTTAAACAAAACTTGTATGTGCATATTTCCTTTAAATATGCACTTAAAACGCACATTTCTTACCCAGCTTTGGTAATTCAGTCAAGAAAATATAGACAGATTATTACATACTATTACGCTGAACATACGTGGGCGGAGTTTAACAACTACTACTAAAGTACTACACCACTATTTTGTATACACTGACAATGGTGGTTAACAGTAAATAGCTGAAAGAAATATAGCTGATAGCATCTGTAACTATACATCAATCGGTTTAAACGTTCCAATAATGTTTCATGCAAATCCGTTCCTAACTAAAGTTGCTAACAGACCTACAGACAGACAAATCCCATACTTGCAGACAGACAAACCACAGACCTATAGACCGACAAACCACAGACCTACAGACAGACAAACCCCATACTTACAGACAGACAAACCACAGACCTATAGACAGACAAACCACAGACCTACAGACAGACAAACCACAGACCTATAGACAGACCCCATACCTACACACAAACAAACCAGCGTGGACAGAAAGCTTAACGTCCATGATGGCGGAGGTTAATTTAGCTAATGCGTAACAAAATATGTGTGTTTCAGGTTACACGACCTACCCTAAAAAAGCACCGACCAGACCCGAGAACATTTTATCGAGTTTGTGATTTCTTTGTGTTTTTTTTACCTTTTTTCAATAATTTAATGTTTTTTGGAAAAAAAAATTTTTTGATAGCATCCACTTCAAAACAATGTTTAAGGATATTACCGATATGTTTTTAATATTCAATATTCATTTAGTTTTAGAATCCTAATGTTGATCATTTACCAAATAAAAAAAAATAAAAATAAATAAATCCATACCTACCTACCCTAATTGGCATGTAACCTGAAACAAACATATTTTTTACGCCTATCGTAATCGCTTTCTATTAACATAAGACAAAAAAATAAAGTGTGTGTTTCGGGCAACGTTCTTAAAAAAGTTAGGTAGGGTAAGGATCGAGTTATATATATATAATCGTCTTATAATTTTTTAAGGAAATATCCGTGATAAAAAAAATATATATATAGTGTCGCTTTATGTGTAAGTTTATATTATGGCCATGTAATACGATGTTCTCTGCCAATATATGCTTATAGCCGCAGTCCATGGAATATAATACAATACATCTTAAATTGACATTAGTTCAAATGGACGTTAATGAGGTTTATTCGACTGAAAACTGTTTCTTATTCACGAAAAAAGGCATTTAATAACGTCTATGTTCGAAAACGCTTGGTACGAACGGAAAATACACTACTGTACACTAATGTACATGTAGATTTACTCAAGAGGCATCACCAGCTATCGCATTCAGATCATTGTACGATAAAACGTTTGTATTTTACCGATCTTTTTGCGTTTTTTTTTTGTATTTTTATCGGTAAGATTTCCATTAGAAACGATTTCTGTAAAGTTATATTTTATTAACATTTTTTTGGACTGCTGCTTTAAAGTTTAATTTCTGTCAAAGTAACAAGGTAATGGCGTATTTATACAGGCAACAATACTTACCGTTTCATAGCCGTTACGTTATTAAAATAAGTACACGTTTTACAGAAAATTGTTTTAAATTTATGGAATATTATTTGTAACAACACTTAAACAATTTTATAAGCGAAATTTTATTCACTGTATAATTAGAAAACGAACGTTAAACGTCGGCAAAACAGATATTAACAACGAAACTAAATAGGGAAAACAATCGGAATGTGAGAACGGTTTACTAGAACATTATGGTCCGTACGAGTCAATGTAAGGGAAGCAACTGCTGTCAGCACTTTGTAATGGAGTAACACCAAGTTGTCTCCCGTGGATTTGTTGAGTGTACAGTGTACATATGCTTCTTAGATCAGCATTATTTTGGTCGAAAAAACATAATTTGAATACGGCACCTAGTTCGTTTGTTATAGTACATTTGGTCCGGTCCGGTCGGTGATCGGTATAGAGGGAAAACACTGTATCGATATTGACACGGACTGAGCTGCACAGCGATAATCAGTGAATAACATGATTCATTTCTATTGAACTAAAAATTAAATGTAATCGTGATGGTGGGTGTACAGAACATAAACAGATTTTATTTAAATGAACGATATATGTGTTTGTTATTAATTTTTTATTGAGTACACCGATATTCCATTTCATATGATCATCGCCTCCAGAAGACTTGTTAGTTTGGTTATAGGTGGAAGTGGAAGCTACAGGAGACGCCCTATTCCAGAGGCGAGCCTGGGTCCTTGACAGCCCGGTATTAACAGGAGACGCCCGTTCCAGAGGCGAGCCTGGATCTTTGAGTACTCGGTTTGAGTACACTGCACTTCCGGGGCTTAAACCTGTGTCCCCGAAGTTGTTGAAGCCTGTATGTTACCACTGGATCCGCTATGAATGACATCTCTGTACATGACAATAATGATGTATCTATTAATCACGTATGAATAAAAATACGTTGACAGTGAACATATTACATATGCAAGTGCATGTATAGCAAAGTTATACTTCCATGTCCGAGTCATTGTTTTCAATACTTTGCTGAGCGAACATACATCGCTCCAAAAAAACATGCTATATTTGTTATATTCTAACATAATACTCGCTAATTTTCCTATGGACAAAGAGCAAACTATCCATAAACAACTCAAAAAGAAGTCCCGATTCTGAGCGGAGCATTACGGTGGCATAGATGTGACATGTGCATGCTTTTATTTATGTCGTTCCCACGACATATTATGTGGTGGGAACGAGATCTTATCTCGTAGGAACAACATAATTATGTCGTGTGAACGACATATTAAGTCGCGGGAATTGTTCTTATCTCGTGGGAACGACATAATTATGTCGTGGGGACGAGATATTTTTCTCGAGGGAACGACTTAATGAGCAAATCATATTCCATGTTGCTTTCGCAGAAGAAAAACAATTTCTTTGTATCTTAATCCAGCATTGAGATACTATATTATGTAAGCGTCTCTTGTATCAACATTTTTGAAACATGTTTGTAAACAACGTGTATTCTAATTGGTTAATCATGTCGACATAATTATGTCGTTCCCACGAGATAAGCTCTCGTTCCCACGACTTAATATGTCGCGGGAACGACATAGATAAAAACATGCACATGTCACATCTATGCCACCGTAGAGCATAGTCAAAAATAGTTCCACGTACAATTGCCAAATTATATGTCAAATCATGTTAGAATCAAAATAATTTTCGCAAATAAACAACGACAAATCAAAAATTATTTCTTAATTTAAATATTTTAAAGCATATTGCTATTTCCGCTGAAGATAAACAATGTTATACAACTAAATCAGCAGAAGCCACCACGCAGACATGACTACTTTCATTTTTAAATACTAAGGCGTACAAAAAATTGTTTCTTTCAGATTACCTGACCTACCCTAAAAAACGCCCGACCCTAGAACATTTTATTGAGTGGGTCAGATATTTTTTGTACATTTTACTCTTTTTTCCCAATAATTAAATGAATTTTGGATAAATAAGTGTTTTGTTTTGATAACATCCTCTTTACAACAATGATTTATGACATTAGAAACATGTTTTGAATGTTCATTCAGTTTTAGAATCTTCAAGATAACCATTTACTAAATAAATAAATAATAATAATAAAAATAATAATAAATTCCCCACCTTCCTACCCTATTTTTTTTTTTTTGGGGGGGGGGGGGGCATATAACCTAAAACAAAGATAATTTTGTTACGCCTTAGTACTTAGAGAAAATTCCCTAGTGATCCGTATTTTAATATATATTTGACGCGACATCTATGTATAGAACGAATGTAAGTGCTTATTCATCAGAAAAACAAACACGATATCATCTTGCACAGCGTACATTGAGCGTCTGTTTTCAGCATCGATCGATAATTGTAACATATTTTAGGACAATTTGCAGTTTGATGAATACGGGCCCAGATATGTACATTATAAATGCTCATATCGTATTGCTGTGTCGTGTGATATTCATCGTATTGTTGTGTCGTGTGATATTCATCGTATTGCTGTGTCGTGTGATATTCGTGTTTTTGTATTCACGTAGATTCACGTACGTCAAAGTTAAACACACTCGTTCATTTAAACGAATTGTGTCAAAGAAATGGGCCCCAAAGAGGGAACTGCAGTAAAAAAATCTGTAAAAATCAGTAAAAAATTGCTAATTTCTTCGACATGATAACATTAAAATTGCTGAAGGAAATCACTTTTCGGTTGACATAGTCTCTTTATTAATGCCTAGTTTACATTTGGACTAAGATGCGCCTACGGCACCCATATACTGCCCGTAACTCCATTTCCGCGCGGCCTTCATGAGAAAGCCGTGCGATTTTCGTACGATATCACAATATCTACGATTTTGTTTAGCTGAAAGTTATACTTTTGTTAATCTTACGCCCGTTAACATATCGTATATGGCACCGTACGATGACCACAAGGGTAATGCGTGGAGACAGTGCGATGATCGTGTGGCAAAATCACGTATGTTGTGGACAGTGCCCGAAAAACAAAGCTATATCAGGACAGCGTGCTCGACTATTCAACCGCTTAGTCAGAGTTATTGGCCTTTATCACTACAAAGAAGGGGCATAATTCTGCTAAAATTCTGGTCACAGTTATGTGTCTTGGCCAGTTACCTTATATAATGGCCTTGAATACATGTTTGGAGTTTTATTTGAATATCTATACAAGATATAGAAGTTGTTGCACGCAAACTTTAACCTGAAAGTTCAAAAAGGGGGCATAATTCTGCAAAATTGCCGGTCAGAGTTATGGGTCTTAGTTACTGACTTATAAAGTGACCCTGAAGTCATGTGTGAAGTTTGAATTGAATATATGCAGTAGTTATCTAGATATGAAGTTGTTGCACGCAAACCTTAACCAGAGCATTACGCCGACGCCGACGAACAGGTGAATAGTATAGCTCGAACTATTCGGTGAATAGTCGAGCTAAAAAAACATCGAGGTATCGTGCGGCACCTGTACGGCTCCCGCAGAGGTATCGTATGTTTGCCGCAGGACGCCCGTGCGGTATACATGAAATCGACGGATATTGCGCGATCATCACGCGGCACCCCAAAGCTAAAATATGGCTCGGCTGCATTGTCTCCTCACGGAATGCGCACGGCCTCTGCATGGATGCAGCAAGGACTCCGTACGATTTCCGTGAGAAGTGAGACCGTCGGACAGCCGACCGGAAATCCCACGATTTCCGTATAGCCATCGTAATTAGCCTTCACCTGCTCCCCAAAGTCAGTACAAAAAATCGCATGGAGATCGTATACAAAGTGAATACAGACGCCGTAGCCAGTAGCACCTACGATGCCTAATATTCGTACAGAAAATCGTAGACCAATTTATTGTTCGGCGCCCGGGGCAAATGTAAACCAGGCATAACGTGTGTATGTACGTTCTTACAACAGATATAGTGGCACACATACAATTAACAAAATAAAGTTAATAAACATATATTTCTATTTAAAATGGAATAAAAATTAAGAACAACTATTGCTTTTCAACGCACAATAAGCTAGTTTAAATCAGCAAATAGTTTTCGTTTGTACATACGTAAAATCAAGTACATGTATATACGTTGAATCGACAGTTGGTTTGGGTTACGCAACACTTATAAATGATGCAAAACTCGACACTCGTACTTGTTGATTTACTCCATACTGAAGTGTTTCCTTCGTCAGTTTTATGTTGTTGTTTTTCTGTTTGCTTTCAAGTTTTATTGTCACTTTTATCTGCTTGTTTTAAATAATTGATATGAAAGATCGTACATACACACTTTAAATGATTTGTTTACCTCCACTAAAAAAGTCACGCGGGTTCGAATCGCTATAAACTATACGTATTAGAAGTTTTAAAAATCTTAACATCTGCCATCGTGAAGTCTTGCAATAAACATTAAGCATGAAGTTGAACCAAACCACCAAACAAAGCTCATCAGCACGACACCTATAGTCAAAGACCGACAACGAACCTTTGCGGCGAATACATAATTATGTACATGGTTAATATTTGTGTTATATCCTTAAAAATACTTATAGAAAAGAAATAAATTTCAACTAGTACTTAATGTACAAATATATTCTGCGGTCACATTGTGCAGCAAACATATGCAAAAAGTATTTCAAAAGTCAGGGGAACAAATCCCGATGTAATTCTGCCCACTTCATTATTCGAGTTATCTCCCATGGGGAAAAGAAATACACAATGTATTACGTTTTCATCCGTTAATAGTATGCCTTCCAAATTAACTTCATACGAAATTAGTTGAAAATAATGGCATAAAATAGTACACGTTCAAAGGCGAACACGCACACGTTTACAGGCGAATAGGCACACGTTTACAGGCGAACACGCATACATTCACTCGTACACATTCATTGACGAACACACACACACACACACGTTCATACGCACACGTTTACAGGTGAATACGCACGCGTTACAGGCAAACACGTGCACGTTTACATGCGAACACGCGCACGGTTTACAGGCGAACACGCGCACGGTTTACAGGCGAACACGCGCACTGTTTACAGGCGAACACGCACACGTTTACAGGCAAACACGCACACGCGAACACAGACGTTCACACGCGCATATGCGGAAAGGTTTACACACACACGTTCACGCGCGAACAAGTTTACCAGCACACGTTCATAGGGGAACACGTTTACACGCACACGTTCATAGGCAGACACGTTTACACGCACACGCTCGCACGCGAACACGTTTACACGCACACGTTTACAAGGGAAACGCTCACGTTAATATGGCGAACACGCTCACGTTCACGCGAACACGTACACGTTCACACGCGAACACACACACGTTCATAGGTGAACACGCACTCTTTAACTGACGATGAAATTTGTGAACATCATGAAAAAGTTCAAACTTTCCAATTACCGGGTAGTCAATGTCCAATTAAATTGCATTCCTTTCTTACATTGAACAGTCAGCACGAATGTTCTTGAACCTCAAAACAAACAAGTGGAAACAACAATTCACTGACGAATGCTAGTTACTTTCGATCGGTTTAATAATTTTCAGGGAATTATTTTTGCTAACCAAATGAAGCGGCCGATGATGTTTATAAAAGCACGTAATATAAGTGCACAACAGAATGCAGAAATGACGCACTTTGTGAAACAAGCGCTATTACATCGCAATTTTATCATAACAACACAATCACCACTTGATCGTTGCTGTCACGCATTGAACACATTCTCGACGCGCCCCTTTACGGACACGTTTATGTTCCCATGTAGTTTGTCAACCAGAGCAGTACTTACTGCAACATCTCAACCATTAATTCAAAGTTTCGTATTTCGTAGCAAATCGAAATGTGGTTAAAAGTAGGAAGTGATAAAGTATGTCATTGCAAAAACTTCAAATGTATGTACATCATACCTTTATTGATATTGGAAATAAAATGTGCTTTTTTGAATATTATTGCCATCAACGCTAAGTATCGTTGTTTAACCTGTTCTTGTGTATATTAAGTTCATTAATACGAGTAGAAATAAAACGTCAATGTTTATTGTCATACGATATCAGAAAAGATGAGCAGTTAATATGCAATTCTGATACTCATTTACGGAATTTAAAACTTTGACGAGCGACAACTGACAAGCCAGACATGTCAAGGTGGTAAACAAATCGCAATGTCGATATATGCTAGAATAGCAATAATTAATAATTTGTGACGCAGCTGTATAGCTTTGACTAAACTGAAGATTTTAATGTTGTACGGTTTAAGTCTGACATAATATACGTATTAATAATATTGTCGGCTGCGAAATCGCGAAGAACGGGACAGAACCAAAACAAAATGACTGTGTTAATGTCGGACCCGCGTGTCTTTTTTGCTACAAGTGCGTAATTTAAATTTTAGATTTCAGATTACATTCTTATTAACACGACTAATGCAATCATAAGGACCATCATCGTCAAATCATCAAATGCAATCATAAGGACCATCATCGTCAAATCATCGAATGCAATCACAAGGACCATAATCGTCAAATCATCAAATGCAATCATCAGGACCATCATCGTCAAATCATCAAATGAAAATACCCTTTTTCATAAGTGAAATGCTTTAAATCTAACTTGAACCGAATGTTAGTGGTATCTTAGCTCGAGCTATTTACTATTTACATTAATACAACATATAATGATTGTTGAATAAAAAACATTGATCCATGGCGAACAAAGCATTCAACCCGTGTCTATAATACAGAAAGCGCGGGATTAGATCCACTTCCGAGGACGATAACGATATTTCGTCATCGATTGCTCGCTACCGGTAGTGTGAAAGGCTATTGCAGACGACCTAGCAGGATATCCCTGAACAAGACAGATAATTTTAACACAGAACGAATAGAAAACGGCGAGTCACAGCGACATGGCTTTACGTAGACATAAAAATGGCCTGCGACGTAGACGTCCGAGAATTGGAGAACAGCTTAAGACGAGTCACAGTGCACTGCCGTTGATCTGGACCAGACGACATGCTCAATCAGCACGCGTGTGTGCCGCGGTAATCTGAACGGTTTCCCAGATTTCGTATGCACGAGAGGCCAGTGAGGAGGTGGGACCGTGATGTTTTAGTGCGGTACATCCCTGGACTACATTGTAAAATTGAACGTGTTATTGTGAACGGGAACTTAAACAGGGAGCGTTGTAAACAGGGTTTTAGAGTACACACGGTAAACCAATTATTCTAACATGATACTCGGTAATTTGTCTATAGACACAGACCAAAATTATCGTTTTTAAACTACCCAATAAACAACGCAAAAAGTATTCCTGATTCTGAGCGGAGTATTGAAAAATTAGTTCAATTACATTTGCAGAAATATATGTCCAATCATGTAAGAATCGAAATAATTTTCACATTATCGTTGCTAATCGGCCAATACACAACTCTTTGTCGTTCTAATGAGTGGTTATTGAACAACTCGGGCTAACGCCCTCGTTGTTGAATTCCTATGCATCAGAACTTCAAATCGTTGTATATTGGCCCATAAACAATGATAAATCGAAAATTATTTCTTAACTAGTATACAGGAAACCTGAGTATGATGTTCGCAAACTACAACGTTCCATGCCACATCGCCAGGGAAACTTTCCAACGATAGAGTTCCCTCACTTGCAAGAATCGGAACCCGACTGTCAACAAGCAAGGAAAATCCTCACACATCCAGAATTTACATGAAACTCCAATCGCAAAGCAAGACATCTTTTGAATAGATCTGTAAGAGATTACACAAATTATGACCTTGACAATTGTGCAATTTATACCAATGAAATAAATACAGAAAAAAGCACGGAAGCGTTCGAATGATCTTTCTCAAGACATCAAGTACTAGTTCTACCCAGGGAATGGACTCTTCAGTGTCAGTTAACTGGCTAATACGACATAATGAGATTTGAGAATATAGCCCCCCCCCCCCCCCCGATACGTTGTCAAACTTATCTATTTCGTTTTAATTCAATATAGCAATTCATCTGATATCTACCTTGATGAATAAAACATGCAAATACATGGCAAATTGGTTCTCAATCGTCAACTTAGAAGTTTAAACATACATTCATACACAAGGTTTCAACAATCGTGCAGAATAGTAGCGTCTAACATATTTTGTAAAACCGGTAACTAAATAAATGCCAAAAGAGCATTTCTTATAATAAAGCTTCTATATTATTATTTTTACGAATCTACAAGACACTTACGGACAAATTCATAACACGTGTACAACCAGAATAACACAGGCTTCAAATATTCAAATGCTTCATTATGTTAATTATGAAGAACGTCTTTGGCAACCCTTTCAATGTAAGGATAATTTAAAACAGCAAACCACCAGGGCAACAAACACCTCTCCCTCGGACAGTCCAATACTCAACCACTTATCTGAGACATTTAGCTACTCTTTCACTTGCAATAAGTACATAACTGATAACGCGACGAATTAATACAAACTTATATGAAATAAACATTTTCTACCGTATAAATAAGACACATGCAGTTAGCCTACAATGTATTATAATAACTGATATCAGCACCTATATAAATCTGAGAAACTGTGATGAATAGACAGAAAAATCAATTAAATTTGCGAATTCGGGACCCATGCGTCTGTGTTACGAAGCGCAGCCTTGCGTAATGCACCTATCATTATTTCCCCCAGGGGGGCGGGGGGTGGGGGGGGGAGGGGTGGCAGCGAGCTTTCAGTCTAAAGTCCCGTATGCCCAACGCCGCCCCCCCCCCCCCCCCCCCCGGTGGGAAATCATTGATAGGTGCATAATTATCTTGATCAAGGACACCTTAATATAACAATAAATCTTTACACCACTTATAAATGATGTCAATAACTAAAACGGCAAACTATCAAGATGTACGCCAATTGTTCAAATGTAATAACGCAGTTTTGTGATACAAGTCATGTTTATACTCAAAGCGCTAATAAAACCCAAAACCGAATTGTATCTAGATGTACGTCGAACCGTTTACTTTTGTTACTTAATGACATGAAAGGGCAGAACGAAAATAAGCATTTAATCCGTGTTAATAATTTTAGGTAGCACGGAGTTTCATCGACAGCCGATGACGACAGCAACGCTTCGTCATAATTTCCAGCTACCGGAAGTGTAACGGAAAGTCGCATACGATTTATGGGGAAAGGTTACAATCCCTGAACAAGACGCACACAATTTTAATCCGCCTCTGCAAACAATATGCGCTGGAAACGGCAAATCACAGTTAGCACGCATCAAGGCCCATTAGCGATATGACGGTACGTAAACTGCGCCTCTGCAAACAATATGCGCTGGAAACGGCAAATCACAGTCAGCACGCATCAAGGCCCATTAGCGATATGACGGTACGTAAACTGATTACGTGCATTCAAACTGGGGCAACTCTACGTCCGAAATTCCAAGCACCATTTACGTGAAGACAACGAGCATTGTGTGGATCTGTCCCAGATATGTTCGACGTTCAAGGGTCGACTGGGCTAGCGTTGTCAACACTGATAATTCCGTTTCAACGTTACCGGAAGTGACGATTGGGCGCGTGCACCATCTTAAATGAGACAGTTTGCAACATGTCGTGTGCACGAGAAAGGATAATTTTGAGGTCGTAACGTGACTGTTTAGGGCAGTATATCTTTACCTCATGAATCTCAACTTTTTATTATGAATGCCATTACCTCGCGAAGAAGATTTTTGTCAACAGGCTTGTTCGTTTTCTACAGTGTGACAGACAAACCAACGGACTTATACCAGATATGTATAGAATTCTCAGAAAATACGAACTGTCCGATGTTATGTACTCGTATGTGTGTTTTTTCCTTCCAAATTTGCATGGAGGAGCATCCTGATCATGAATGTTATTTTGCCGGAACAATCCAGGATCTATGCTGATGTGGTCGAAACGGGAGTTCCTGCTTTGGAGTGGACAATAAGTCCGGCGGACATTTCGCCTCTCTGGACTATGGTACGTGTTAGACCGAGTTTAAAAGAAATTTGTGTTACACTTGCAAAAGCAGTTGGGCATAGTATGTGCACATCATATGTGCGCGAGTGCAAGACATGTCACCTTAGAACATACAATATTCTGGAGCACCTCATTTGTTTCTGTGTTAAGAAGGACACCGAACGACGTGCTCTCTGGGATGCGGTGATTTTAAGTTGTGGCTTAAGCCAGTTTACTTCCATTTTGATGTCAAGTCCGACCGAACAGTGTCAAATGTTAATATATGTTGCGTGCGTGTAATACAATAACACTCTTGTAAATAATTGTGTTGCAATATCTATTGCAAACTTACTAAGGTAGAAGCTTATATCGCTTACTACAGTTGTTATGAACTTCAACTGATATTCCTAGTTATATTACACCTTGCGGACTTTCGATTTCGACCATTATCTTTAGGGTAATAAAACTAGGTCTGACGCGTTACGTGCTAATGATCAGCAACATCAATTGTTATCTTTATGTACTGGTGTAAATCGTATTAACTTTGTTTGTTGCTTTTTTTTTCTCGTTGGTGTGTATTATTTCTATGTATATTTCGAATAATTTATATTACCGTTGTTATAAATGTGCTATTATGATTTTTGTATAACTAATTACTTTATCTATTTTCGTGATATATTTTATCTACATATACTCGTGTTAAGCGTACACAGTTCTTTCTTCGTTATTATGTACATACTGTAATTCATGTTGTATTGTAAATATGTTTTGCTCTCCAGCAATGGGGGAAGAATAAAAGTATATATATGCCATCACTCATTAACATGCATTTTTGCGACCACGCATTATACCAATCACACAGGAAGTAAGGTGGTTAGATATGATGGTTAGATACCAGTAAATAGTGGGGAATCCCCCGGTGGTCCACCCGAAGGTAGGCCATATATCAAACAAAGTAGTTTTGTTTTCTTCTGTTAAAAGAGACATTTCACACAACGGGTTTACTTTATATTTACCAATCAAATAGCTGATCCAAATATATTATCCAATGAAATGTGTCGGTTCGACACGGAGGTGACAAATGGGCGCATTTTGCCTCATTCGGTTTTCGGCTATTTGTATTGTGTGATTAAATATATATTTTACATATATATTTGACTTATTATTTCAGGTAAATATAACATTTTTCTTATATTTCTATGTTTACTTTTTATAAGTAACTGTTGCTGATTTGATATTTATTTTATTATATAATTTGATATTTGTAATTTATGGAATAAATGAATTTATTATATTTGCCCACCATATCTGTTGGAAATGCATTTTGTCTCATTCTGTTTTCGGCTATTTGTATTTTGTGATTAAATATATATTTTACATATATATTTGACTTATTATTTCAGATACAAAGGTAGTTTATATGACAACCTTTGATAATAAAAGCCGTTTACTAATAGAACCCACCACCATAACAACTAACGGCAACAATTTCCTGAAAACGAACCTGACTCCTGTGCATTTTGATGTATCGTGACACCGCCTTAATTAAAAGTTGAATGCTAAGCAGTTGATGCGTAGACCGCATGCGCTTTTGTCGAAATCGCAATTGCATTTGGTTTCTTACGAGTGACTATATACACAATCAAGCGAGATGCATTTTCTTAGGAGTAGCATAACATATCTTTTTTATTCTAAATTTTGTAAGTAAAGAGAATTATCTTTCCAAAGAGACCAGACTCGTGAATCAAACGAAGGTGGCGAAAGACGCCAGAAGATTTTGCTATTTTGCAATGGAACAATGGACCCCGGAAGCTTCCCGTCTGCAGGCACTTGACATCCTCTCACAGCGGTGTATCCAGAATTAACATAAATTCATGTGCAAAACAAATCAAGTTGTGATTAGACAGATGTTATTGAAATTGCTAATCTGCAACTTGTACCAATGAAATAAGTACCGCTACCTATATTTACAATCTGATTAAAGTCGTATCCAAAACAACCACAAATAGACTGTGAACAGATTTTGTACACCGTTACTATAGGAGATTACGTAAGGTAAAGGCTAGAAACCCCTAAATAGAAATACCCGGTGGACACTAAAAAAATTCGTTGTTTCTTCTGTTAAAAGAGACATTTCACATAGCGGACACTGGTGTAAATGGTAATTTCCTGAAAACGCCTTGTCTCCTGTGCATGTTGATGTATCGTGACCCTGAATTACTTAAAATATGAATGTTCAGCAGTTTATGTATAGACAGCATGTGCATTTTTAAAAGCAGAGAGAAGCATCTTTCCAGATGGACCGGACTCGCAACATCTGAAAGAACGAAAAGTGGCGAAAACGACGTCAGGAGATTTTGCCATCTTACATCGGGATACTATGAGAATTGGATATTTTACTAGTTTGTAACCTAAAAGGTAATAATTGCATTTTTAGGAATGCTGCACGTTGTCCTACATCAAACTCCTCGCAGCGGTTATCTCCCCTATCGGTTAACGGTAACCACTGCCGTCACAGGTAAATTCCTTCCAGATCTGGAAGGATTGCGTGTTTGTAACTTTTATACTTATTTAATGCAACTCAGTTCAATACATAATTGGACTTTTTTATATATCGTTTGCAGACAATAATGAAAACAGAAAAAGAAAATAACTAATTAAAACCATAAATAATATCTAAAAGTTTTTAATCGATCATCATCACGTGGTTTGTCCTACATATGACAGTTTAAAGGGACACACTCCTCGTTACTTTATGATAGATTCTCTGAGGTCAGAGCCGGGGTGCAGGCGGGGAAGTCTATCGTTATTTTAACGTTTGGGAATTTCAACTAATTTTTGGAAACTGACGAAATAGCATTCACTGCAAATTAAATTTACTCTTTATTAGATGAATTCACTAACATGTTTAACTCATTGTGTTAAAATAAATCTCACCGTCGGGTTAGGGTTGGCTGGAATTCTTAACCAACTGAAGCTCTATTCGATATTATTTAATTTTAAAAGAAATAAAAGTAATTTGTTCTCGAAAATTGGAAACTGTATACTACTACTGCTGAGCAGGGCGAATAGGTGCCTTAATGACCAGAGATCTGAAGATATATATGTGGTAACACTACTTGCATGTCACGTGGTATACGTCCATTTCAATCAAATCACATATCCATCCAATATAATGATAATCACACATTTACCACGCTGTACTAGCTAATTAAAATATGCATTTCGATTCTCAATCGTCAACATTTCACACTTTTTATCCACACCGCTCAAACAAAGTGCAAAAATACATTTCATTGTTTGGATAGTTTTACAAACAGATGATGAAAGCAGCGTTTAACTGATTGCATACGTAGAACCAGAATCCGACTGGCTACACTCTAATTTGTTATGTGGATGCTCTTTGCAAAGATCAACGTGCCAACATTTATCAGAAGTTGTTGTTCGCATGTTGGATAAAAACGATACGTAACAATAAATTAAAATGCACGTGGACAAAATACTTTCCAAATATTTACTTTTCAGTTGACCAGACACAAGTTCTCACAATATTGACATATACGTTGATGAATTAGAATTCTATGTCAATATCACATAGACAGATACAACATCAGAAATCTTCCATATACATATTGTACTCGAGCACTTTTTACATGTGCTATTCAGTGTGTAGGATACTTCGTCTGATTAAATCATAATATTGAGCATTACAATTTTCTAATATAAGTTTTAAGTTAATCGATGAAAGACAATGTATCAAACTGGTGCAAGGCAGAATATTTGCTAGAGTCGAAACCATTCAAGGAGTGTTGCGGCAGTTTTTGAAACCGAGGTTATTTTAAACCTATCACCGTATTTTTGCTATTATCACAACGCGCTATTTTTTACTTGATACATATTCGGATTTTCGGATCTTTTACCGGAAGTTTTGTCTGTGTTTTGTTTGCTAGTTTTTTTTCATGATGCCACGAAAAAAAAGTAGGTTTGTATCGAAAAAAGGATTATTGTCATCCGCTCGTCTGACAACTTGGCATGCTGATAGTAAACGGTCAACTGAAGAACTCCAAGAAGGAAGCAGAATTTCGGACGCTATCATTTCGGACACTCATCCGAATATTGAAGAAATTCCGCTTGTATCAGATACAGTTACCGTCTCGTCTCCTACTGATAATTTGTTACCCCCTGGAAGGCCAACTGTGGAGTTGTCCTTTATAGCTGAACAGTTAAAAAAATGTGTTGAGTGTTCTTCTGAATTAAACATAACTAATACAATTCCTAGCATTCACCATTAAACATTGAAGAAAGCAGAGAGCAAGGTACATGTTTAATCTGTTTGAACAAGTAATGAATGTACACTAGTAAATATTTTTCTACTTCCACTATTAAAACAAGACCCTGTTTATGCCTTGACAAATTCAAGACAAGGTTGTGCAGTGAGGTGGAATGCTATGGCAACTGTTGATGATTTAACTGAATATTATTTGTCACCCACTGTTGTTTCAAGTGGGAAAGCGGATCTAATATAAATCAAATCCTAACATTCGCTCCATTAGTAGTCGCCGCTAGTGCAAGTCAGCTCAAATTATAGCAGCGTCAGATTGGAACTGTTTTATGGGGATTGTGGGGAAAGCATGCCCATCTTCTCTAGTGTTGACCCGTTGTTAATGCAAATAGAAACAAATCTCCCAGTGTCATGGACTTTGTAAGGCATAATAATTATTATTTTGTTAACAGGTTGGTCAGCACATAGTTTCTATTGCAAAGACATCCTGTAAAAAAGCATTGCAACAAGAGGAGGAAGAAATAACAAGGCGCTTGTGGTAAGTATAGCTTAATTGTATATACAGAAAAATGTAACATGACTCTTAATTCCTTGATAATTTAGTGATAATTTATATTTAAACAACACAATTTAGTGGATTTTGTATGCAAACCACTAGTGTCTGTTTTGCTCGTTTAAAAAAAAATAAACCCATATATTCACTTTTCTGTTATGTCTGTTACTATATACATATAGCAATTTGATGTGTAATGAACTAAGTCTCTGATAAAGTACGATAAAACTTAGATACCGGTATATAGCACACAATTTTGCTGATCATGTGATGAATATTTCAGTACTCAGGCTGCTGGTACCTCTCACACCAATGCCTCCCCAGATGATTCCCATTCAAGACATGCCGCCCTACAAGATGCTCATTTAGAACTGCAAGGTTTGTATATGTTGATCAGAGAAAGACGGTAACAAGTCCCTTGGAAGAATATATAATTAAGAATTTTAATATACTCTGTTAAAGTAAAATACTAGACTCAATGAGCCAAATGATAATCAAATGATAAAATTTAATGTATATTATTTTCCAGATGTGACCCCTGGAAGTAGCCTGACAGGCCCCGATGATGACATGACGAGCAGTGCAACCACAATCGATATTCGCACAAGCAGTGCATCCCTGGGCGATAGTGTGACAGAGTGTGAGATTCCGACAAGCTGTGATACAACTAATACTGGCGATACCCATCCTCCTCATTCAGCTGGATGTGTCATAGGTTAATGTATGATAACTGTATAAGCTGTATACCTAGCAGCCAGAGTAGAAAGCATTTTGTAGTGATGGAACTTTCATATGAATAGCCCAGACAGGGCTTCCTTGAGCCTGCACATTAAAGGGTTAAAGATCATGAAGCAAAAACAAATTTCTAGCAGTTCACACCTTTTTTTATTGAACACTGGTGTTTACACTGCCTGTGTGCATAACATTTATATCCCAAATTCAGAAAGAAAGATATTTTTCAGGCTTTGAGTGCATTAATTATCTGTTAATTGTACTCTTTTTTTAACCAACACAGTTAACAATTGGAGTTAGCTTTCCACCTGATATTTGTTATATAAAAGGATAATTAATACATCGTAATTATTGATTATGAATACCAGTCAGTTAAACTGTCACCAAACCTGACAAACCTCACTAAATAATATTTACTTAGTTTAAAAATGCCGCCCACATTGTGGAATAAAAGTTAATATTTTATCGACGATACGCTGAACTACATCTTTAATCAGAATCTTCATGTTTACATGTAGGGCTAAATATTCTTTCATTATTGCAGAGGATGGTTGTGCTGAAACTTCAGCCCATTCCGACCATACATATATAAAAAAGGATCCGGCACAACCCGTCTTTCAGGACTATTGAAATATGATATGGGCTGGCAGAAAAGAGGCTCAGGGAGATGTTATGACAGCAGATCAGGCGTAGGAACTATGATAGGAAACTTGAAAGGAAATATCTGTGCATATGGCATACGCTCCAAAAGTTGTAAGAAATGTGATTATCATAAAGCTAAGGGCAATGTGGTTCCAGATCATAAATGCAGTAGAAATTGGACTGGTAGCTCAAAAGCAATGGAGCCAGATGTGGCAGGAGAGCTAGTAAAAGAAATTGAATCAGAGCATGTTGATGATGGTGTCCTTATAATGGATGACGACTGTACAACTTTAGCTAGAGTAAGAAAAGATCTGACACACAGTGAGGAGAAATGGAGTGACCAAAATCACACGGTGAAGCACATTGGCAACAGCTTGTATGCCCTACAGAAAAAACATAAAGTTCTTTCAGTAATGGTTATTAAACACATACAGAAGTGTATCAACTATGCTTTAGCGCAAAACAAAGGTGACGTTGAGAAATTTACATCAGCTCTTAAACAAATTGTTCCTCATCTGTTTGGAGACCAAGTACATTGTGGGGAATGGTGTGGCTACAAGAAAAGTCCACAGACCTATAAACACAGAGGTTCGCCTTGTGGTAGATCTTTGACTGGAGCAACCCTTAGGTCAGATTTAGAAGCTGTGTTTAATGTTGTGGTCAAGAATGCTGCTAAGATAGCCCCAGGTGCATCAACAAAAGACGTGGAGTCGTTCAACTGTATGGTAGCTGCAAAGGCTAAAAATAAACCACTACTCTGGCTCAGAAAGTCTTCACATCAGAACTAGTTGTGCCTCAGCACAGAAAAATATTGGAGCTTCTTACGTGAACGCAGTAAATCAAAGTATAGGAATATCACCTGGAAAATTGCTACAATTTCATGCTACCAAACAAAACAAACTTTGCAAGCGAAGAATTGAAATCGCAAATAGTGTTGAATTCAAGCGAAGAAATTGGAATGGAAGTCAAAGCTTAAGTTTGGCAACATTAAAAGTGAAATTCATGAAGGTCCAACATATCAGAGTGGAATAGCAACATGTAGTAATACAGAAATTCCCCCTCCTAAAAGTGTACAAACAACTGAAAGGGTTAAAGCTGATGAGTTGATTGGTGTTAACAAAATCTTCTGTGATATTGAAACAACATCATTACATAAAGATGCAGACATAATACAGATTGCTGCAAACTGTGCAGATAAATGTTTAAACTGTTACGTTTTCCCGTCAAAACAGATAGCACCCACGGCATCTGAAGTTACAGGCCTGACTGTCACGGGCAGCTCAATGTTCTACAATGGTCAGCATGTTGATACTAAAACACTTGTAGAGGCACTTAACATGTTTGTAACATTCATTGAACAGCACCAGCCTTGTATTCTTGTGGATCATAACTTTCTAAAGTTCGACTTTCCTCGTATAATTAGGGCATTTGAACTCACTCTTTCCATTGAGCCACTTTCAAAGTATGTTTTAGGGATAGCTGACACTCTCTCATTGTTTAAGGCCACACACACAGGCCTTGAAAAATACTCTCAAGAGTATCTTGTGAGTCATCTTTTGAAAGAACAGTATTCTGTTCACAATGCCCTGGGTGATGTGCGAAGCCTGCAGAAGTTGTGCTCTACTGTTGGTGTTATAGACTCTCAATTTTCGGATCACAGCTGTACTGTTCAGTCAGCAATCATTAAGTTCAAATATCTGTGTGAAAGTGTAAAAAACATTGAAACATTCAATGAACTCAAAGTAAACAATATCATTTCCAAAGGAATGACAGAGAAAATAGCCAACAGTGGACTTTGTTTAGCTCACCTTCAGTTATCAGTTAAACGAGGCGGACTGGATGGGCTAAAATTTCTTCTGTCTGAATTGACACCACATGGAAAACCAAGAGTAACAAAAAATAAGAAAATAATTGAAAAACTATTTGACTACCTTAAAGACAAATCCTAAAGCAGTGGTGTGTTACTAAATTAATGAATAAACCATTATTACACATTGTCAACCATGTAAACAGTTTATCAGCAGAGCGTCTGTTTTTATACCTGAATATGGTTCTCTGTTTTCCTTTGTTGACATTTGAATTATCCTGAACTGTCTTTCCTTTTGAAAAACTGTTGAGGGTCTGGAACACCATACTGATGCTAAGAAACCTACATATTTGATTTTGCGTCACTACATCAAGGTTTGAATTATGCATCAATTTCAGACATGATATCAACAACTACATTTTAAACTATGTTGTTTAAAACTTGTTTTACAGTAGGCTAAGGCATGTAATACTTCTTGTTTTGTAAATATACTTCAATTCTAAATACAAAGAGGTTTCATTATTTTCAATATCATTTTTATTCCAAGCGAAACCTTGTGCATTGCAAATGCATGTTTCTACTGACAAAAATCAGATGCAAACTGTCCTCGTTCAGTATTTGTGATAACTGCTATTGAAGTTATTATTATTATTATTATACACTACTAGTTGTAATTAGTATTCTTGTTATTGGTTTATTAAGCTGTTACGAATACTTTGTGTTGAAGTGCCATTTTTCAAACATGCAAAAATAAGGTGTACGGTAGTGCTCTTTTCTAAAATATAATTCAATTAATAATGTGACCGGTACAATGTTTTCTAGTTTTATGATGAGAACATATATATGAAAACATTCAAGTACTTTGGCAGAATTCTTTTAACTTTAATATAATTAGAAAAATGTTAATTTATAAAATGAGAATCGCTTTGGCTTTGTCGGTCACAAAAAGAACAAAGTATCATTTACTCTGAATGACAAATGTCGGCTGTCTGTCCATGTTCAGTAGTTGTGATTATTGATATTGAAGTTGTTACCATTATTAATGGTTTCATTTATAATCTGTTATGAATTTAATACATTATATGAATTGTTTCCAGCTTGTATCTGTATTTCTAGCAAACTGAATACTTAGGTCTGTAAAATTGCTGTATTTTGTGAAAACTGACGAGAAGGTAGTGATCTTTTTTACAATTTTATTCGATTAATAATATGGTGACCTATACATTTTATTATTGTTTTATCTTGACAACATATAGATTAATACATTCAAGTAGTTTGGCAGAATTCTATTATGTAGAACTTTATATATTTCCAAAATTGTGGTTGATACAGTAAGAATGTCTTCGGCTTTGTTGGTCACACTGAATACATAAAACGTGTGATTTTTTTCAGCATTTACATTCTGTAATGCATTTTGTGGTAATGTTTGCTTTCATTAAATGTATATTGATTAATATAAGCTTACATCAAACCTTAAATTTGTCCTTTTTATCTTTTATTGGGGATTTAAGGTAGTCTTGAGACACTCGAAAATATAGCAGTTTTTATGCAAACGTGCACGTTATTAAGTTGCAAATAAGATCAAAACAAGACTGGTAACCATTTGTTTTTATTTCATTTTTCACATAGTATTTGTATGTATTCCTTGCAGAAAAAGTTTAAAAAATCTATTATTGGGAAAAAAAACAAAACTGTAGCAACACGCCTTAAGTGGTAACCTGAGTACGTAACTGCCTATAGTCTCCAAGTGAAGTCCGGCAAAAAAAACTATTAACATGAAATTATATTTGTTACACCAAACCACCTCACACAGCTCACCAGTGCAATAACTCCATACCATAGAACTAGTAAAGGACTGACTACGAACTTTTGCGGCGAATAAATAATTGTATACATGGTTAATATTTGTAAATAATTATACTACAGAAATAAAATTCAACTATTACTTAATGTACGAATATATACTGCAGTTTCTCTGTGCAGGAAACATGAAAACAAATATTTAAAAAGTACGGGACAAAAATTCCGATGTAGCTCTAATTCTGCTTTGAATATTATTCTATATAGTTATATCCCGTGGTAAAAACAAATATTTACGTTTTTTTATCTGTTAAAACTATCCTTTCCAAGTTTACTTCATCGGAAATTAGTTGAAAATCATGGCATAAAATAGTACAGATTCACACGCGAACACGCACACAATCAAATGCGAACACGCACACGTTCACGGGCGAACACCCACAAGCGAACACGCACTAGTTTATAGGCGAACACGCACGCGTTTATATGCACACACACACACGTTTATATGCGAACACGCACACGTTTATAGGCACATACGCACACGTTTATAGGCGAACACGCACACGTTCATGGGCGAACACGCATACGTTCAAGGTGAACATCCACACGTTTATAGGCGAACACGCACATATCCTAGGGCGAACACGCACACGTTTCTAGGCGAACACGCACACATTCTTAGGCGAACACGCACACATTTATAGGCAAACATGCACACGTTTATTGGCGAACGCGCACAGGTTCATGGGCGAACACGCACAAGTTTATAGGCAAACACGCACACGTTCATGGATGAACACGCACACATTTATAGGCGAACACGCACACGTTTATAGGCGAGCACGCACATGTTTATAGGCGAGCACGCACACGTTTATAGGCGAGCACGCACACGTTTATAGGCGAACATGCACACGTTCTTAGGCGAACACACACACGCAAACACGCACAACTTTCAAGCTTTTCAATCAGTCAATGTCCAATGAAATTGTATTCCTTTATACACATACAATTGAGCACTTCTTGAACATTCAAAAGTAAGTCATATGATGCATGCTCTCGATTCCGTACTACAGTTTTAAAATAAAATAAAACAAGAAATAAAAATTTAAAATAAATAGCAGTAATTTTTTGTCAAAATATTCGGAATAAGAATCGGTAACAAGCAAAGAACACTTTCGCAACGAGTAAAAAACAAACATGTAGCGCATTAATTTAGTGGCCTTAGTCCAGGACACCCAGGTAAATATTTTGGTTACATACAAGTAAATAGCGAAATTAGTCAATAGTCTGACGTAACATTTTGACAACAGTGTCCGGCAAAAGGGACATAATTCTGGTTCGGTTCAGTAGTGTTCTCTATATGGTGAAACTGTATATACCGGCACCTGAGTAGGGCGAAAGTTGCAATAATCTCCAGAGATTTGAATACATTGGCGCCATGTTCTATCGTTACATTTACATATTTATGGGCATATATAAGCAGTATTCAAACTACTTGCAGTTCACGTATTGTTTCGATTTCAATCAATATACGGTACATATCATAATGCATACAATATGCAAATGTGTATATATGACGTGTCGTATCTGATATCTTGATTCTCAATGGTCAACATAAAATTTACTTCTTTTAGATAAAACAATGTACAAAACTGTATAATTCACCGTACAGACAATTTGAACAGACAAATGATCCAATAATTACTTATACTTCAACATCTATAGATTTACCATTGAACTACGAGTACGATATTGCATAGTACACACGTTAGTGTTAGGAGAAAATAAATGACAAACGGACAACATTATACTGCATATAGTGAACCAGAAACGCACTGTCTAATTCAGAAACAATATGAAGAACGTTGTTAAACTGTCTTTTTTCCGTTTAGTGGAAAAGTCAACAAATTTTGTGTACAATTTTAACTAATTAAGAAGTAAACGTTAGTGAATCATTTTCATAACTTATAACGTCGTTCTGATGGGTGGCTATTAAACCACTTGGGCTGACGGCCTCGTGGTTTAATTCCTACGCATCAGAACTTCTAATCGTTGTTAATTGGCCGATAAACAACGATAATGCAAAAATTATATCTTAATTGATCCCTTTTCATATAAAACGTAACTTATCTTTGCTGTCTTCAACTTCCCGACAACAGCGCCGCCGCGTTGCACAGTCCACATTTTTGTTTGCAGTTTGCCGTAGTTCCACCATCCACAAACTGTAATATTCACATATAATGATGGAAATAATACAGAAATATTCACATACGTCTAAAAGGTAATTCCCGTTTTGAACATTTTCTGCACAAGTTTATACAATTAAGTTCCACTATGCGTAAACATTACAAGCAGAAAATGAGATATATGAAATATCCAAATTTTACTGTCAGAATTACCCAACACGGGTACACTGTCCAGAATACTATAATTACCGGTACACAACACTAGACTTACCCGACACCAGTGTACCGTTACTTTGACGATTGATTTTCTGTGAATACTCGTGCATTCTAACATTGTAACAATACATTATGTAATCCCCTGTTACCAACTTAAAAAGCGCTGCCTTGTGATGTCTGATTATTTTCATAAATGCAATAACTTATAAAGTTCCAGGGCCCATATTTATAATGAGTTTTATGTTATTCTTAACTTAAATTGACGATAACATAAGAAAGTGTGTTTAAAACACTATGATTAGGCACATGTGCCTGGCAAATCCTCTATATTAACTAGAAATGTGTCCACAGACACGGATGCCCCGACCTATGCAGCCATTTCTACATGGCACCGCTTTTTCTGTATGCATACAAATTATTTTGTAAAATGAGAATTGTCGTTTTATATTTTACTTTCTGTTAATGTATTCTCTTATTTTGTGCAGTAATTTGGATATCACAAAATAGTTTTAGTCCTGACAAAAAAGTAAATAAAGGGTAGTAATTTAAAATTTTAGGCAATTATGAGTTATGGTTCTTGTATGCTTTACTTACTCTTGCTATCTTAAATAATTCTGTGCAAAATCAACAAAATGCCTTTTATCATGTTTGAATAATGCTTTGCACACTCATTAATAAAGGGAAGTAATTCACTAACTTCACAAGTCAGGTTCGTGCATGCAAACACACCATCTGGTGATTGTGATCAGTTTTGCCAATTTATCTGAAAATCCCTGCATGCATGACAATATTATGCTCTGGAAAATTATTTGACCTTTGACCTTGATTAATGACCTTGACATTTCAGCTACAGACATGCCGTCTCATTATGATTACCACTTCTGCCAAGTTATTTGAATTTTTTTCATGCCGGACACAATTATGCTCCAGAAAGAATCCATGGACTTAATTCTTATACTTGACCTTTAACCTTAAAGTGTGACCTTGACCTTGGACCTAGTTTGTGCGGGCGACACATCGTCTTATAATGGTTATCACTTTGAAAATCCTTCAATGCTGGACAGAGTTATCGCCTCTTAACATATATACATATACTTGATATTAAAGTGTGACCTTGACCTTGGACCAATGCACCTGGTTCTTGCATGTAACACCGCCGCATAATGCTTATCACTTATGCTAAGTTGTTTGAAAATCCATCCCTGCTGGACAATATTATGCTCCGGACAGAGTCTATGGCTTAAATTGTTATAATTTGACATATGACCTTTAAGTGTGATCTTGACCTTGGACCTAGGCACCTGGTTCTTGTGCGCGACACACCGTCTCACAATGCTCAACACTTGTGCCTAGTTATTTGAAATGCCTTCTATGCTGGACAAAATAATGCTCCGGACAGGGATAGACGGATTAAATTCTTATATTTGACATCTGACCTTTAAGTGTGACCTGGACCTTGGACCTAGGGACCTGGTTCCTGCGCGCGACACACCGTCTCATTATGCTTAACATTTCTGCCAAGTTATTTGAAAATCCTCCAATGCTGGACAAAGCTATTGTCAGGACAAGAATCCGAACATACGTACATACGACACACGTACATACGTACATATGTACGTACCCACGGACAGGTTAAACTCTATATGCGCCCCCCCCATCATTGATGGTGGGGGCATAAAAACCCGATAAACAACGCGTCACAACCACGTTACACAACTAAGCTTCAAATCCTAGCAAAACAACCACCTGTCACATACACAACCACCCGGCACATACACGCAACACAACCACGTGTCACATACCCGCAACACACCCACGTGTCACATACACGCAACACAACCACCTGTCACATATACGCAACACAAACACGTGTTACCTCCACGCAACACAGCCACGTGTCACATACACGCACCACAACCATGTGTCACATACACGCAACACATTCACCTGTCACATCCACGCAACACAACCACGTGTCTCATACACGCTACACATCCATGTGTCACACACACGCAACACAACCACGTGTCACATCCACGCAACACAACCACGCGTCACATACACTTAACACAACCACGTGTCAAAACCACGCAACACAACCACGTTTCACATACACGCAAACAACCACTTGTCACAACATCGCAACACAACCACGTGTCACATACACGCAACACAACCACGTGTCACATACACGCAACACAGCCGCGCATCACATTCATTCAACACATCCATGCGTCACATCCACTTAACACAACCACGTGTCACATCCACTTAACACAACCACGTGTCACATACACGCAACACAACCACATGTCACATATACGCAACACAACTACGTGTCACAATAATTTATAGTACTTTAGAACAGCAAGCAAGGACAACTATTACTCGTTGTACAATCAAATACTGAAGCGATATCGTGGTCTTAATAATATTCTTACAGGATACTCGATGATTTTCTATAGATAAAGCTTGAAAAAAAAAATCGTTGTTAAACTACCCAATAAACAACGCAAAAAGTAGTCTCGATTGTCAACGGAGGGTAGTAAAATGTAGTTTTCATTAAATTTGCAAAAATATTTGTCAGATTATGTTAGAATCGAAATAATGTTCGCATTATCGTTGTTTATCGGCAAATAAACAACTCTATTTTATTATTCTCCCGTGGCTGAAACTAGTTAACGTTTCTGTTTTATTATTTAACATTTGAGAGTAAACATTTTTAAGTTAATTTTGAGATAAACCATTACTGTTTGTAAATCCTATGGCATGGAGCTGCTGATGTAGCAAGTTTAATTCATTCGCAATTCCAAATATTAATACTCCGAATAATCATGCAAGGAATGACATTAAGGAGCAGCTATATTGTGTAGCACGTAACAACAGTGGCCCAAAGTGAACGTGTAGGTGCGAGTGTACGTACGGAAAACAACCACCTCTGCTGCCGTCGGAAACAAAACACCCTGAAATAAACTAATGTCAACGAAACACTCATTTATCAGGGTCAGATTCTCACCATGAACAAGGGGAAATAGCGCTGGTGTTTCAGATCCGTCTTCACAATGTTTACTTTCTTCGTGAATGATTTACCCCATCAAACTCAGCCCAACAGGAAGTGGAACCACAATTCTTGTTGATGTGCGATATTTAATTTTTTAGTTGCCGTAGCAACCACACATTTATAAGTCGAAAAAGAAATACAACATGCACGACCACCTCATGTCTCTCTATAGCCATATCAAGTTTCATGAACCCAGTTTGTTTAGTTTGTTTACTTTGTTTACTTTCGATTTCAGAATCCGACAATGGTGGTTATATTTATGATTTTTTACCACAGTAAAAAGCAATTACGTTGATAAAGTAAGATAATAATGAAAATGATCAGTACAATAATAATGGATTGTTAATGACTTAATTAATTAGTAGTAGTAGTAGTAGTAGTACTAGCAGTAGCAGTAGCAGCAGCAGCAGTAGTGCTGGTGATAATACTAAGATATGTTTGAAATAATAAACGTTCATTCAGTACAGTAGAGACGGTCATGCACGACATCCTCGTGCACATTTTCTGTTTTGATCGATATCGGCAAAGCACGAGGAAATCGTGAAACGCGCGTGTGACACACGAATGCTTAATATAGCTTCAGGGCCCATATTTATGAAGATTCTTAAGCCATTCTCAACTTTAGTTGCACATAAGTCAAAATTAGAATTTGTGTTTAAAACACTATGCTTTGGAACATTTGCATGACTAATGCTAGATATTAATATACTTTGAATTATATCGCAAATTAAGTGTAAACATCTTCATAAAATGCATTACTTTGACAGAAAATCCAATAATTATATTTGAGAATTTTAAGATTTTTTTCTTAATTTTCGTCTAAGTTTCTTTATAAATACCAGCCCTGGTGGTCTTTGTTTAAATTACTAGCAGGACAGTGGAATGCATCTAGTAAAACAACCATTACCAAGAGCAACAAGATCATGAACAACAACAACAATAATTCTTCAAGATGTTTGCAAACAGGTGATGTTACGCAGCATAATTTGAAATGTAAGTTATCACCTATAATTAGGCAATGATTGAGAATCCTTAATAAACATTCGTGGATCCAGACGATTATCCGGATCACCACAGAAATTTAATATTTTGTTCAACATTCGCAGAAAATTTGATGCAAAAGCAGTTGCTAACTAAGAAACAAACATACCACCCTACAAAAACACAATTAGTAGTAGTAGTAGTAGTAGTAGTAGTAATAGTAGTAGTAGTAGTATTAGTAGTAGTAGTAGTAGTAGTAGTAGTAGTAGTAGAAGTAGTAGTAGTAGTAGTAGTAGTAGTAGTAGTAGTAGTAATAGTAGTAGTATCATCATATTTCCAAGTGAATCAAACTGTTGTACCATATATGAAATACGTTACATTTCGTAACAGTCCACGAAATCATCATCTTGATTAAATTACATATTTGCCGGTGAATGCTGCAGCACATATCAATTTTTAACTTGCATGAACTCTGAAAGAATATTCTGTTCTGTGCCTGACTTTTAAATACTTCTTTTCTTTGCAGGCTATTAGTCAGTAAATCGAATATCTGTTGTTTTTTTAAAGAAATAATTTCTAATTTATCATTGTATATCGGCCAATAAATGACGATTTGGAGTTCTGATGCGTATTAATTAAACCACGCGGGCGCTAGCCCCAGTGGTTTAATAGCCACGCATCAGAACGACCAAGAGTTGTTTATTGGCCAATCAACAATGATAACGTGAAAATAATTTCGATTTTAACAAGATCTGACAAATATATTTGTAACTTTAATGAGAACTACATTTTACTATGCTGCGCTCAGATTTGGGACTACTTTTAGCATTGTTTATTAGGTAGTTAAACAATGATAATTTTGTTCTTTGTCTATAGACAAATCAGCGAGTATCATGTTATAATTATATACGTATTAACTATATGAGCTTGTTAAGTAAAATTCCTTAAAGACTAGATATGTCACAGACACGATTGCCCCCACGATGCACGTTTGGACACAGACAACTTGCCAACACTAATGTTTGCCTTCACAAATTAATTTTCATATAAACTCTGTAATGGACAAAAAGGACAAAGTGCCATTATTCTGCAAAAATTGGTTGCAGCCAAAATTCCTTTCTATACGATCACCTACATGTTAAGGTTGTTCACCTGTAAACGTTTGAGCGAAATCCGCCAAGTAGTTTCACAGGAGTTGAGTCCACAAAATTTCGGGAAGTATATATTCTAGAGTGTAAAAATTAAAGGGTCATAATTCTGCCACATTTGGTCGCAGCCAAAAAATTTTCCTTTACGATCATCTACACATTAAGGTTCTTGAGCTGTGAAAGTTTGAGCAAAATCGGCCTAGCCGTTAAAGATGAGTTGAGCACACAAAAGTCTATAGCGGAAAAAAAACAACAAAGGGCCATAATTCTGCCAAAATTGGTCGCGTCCAAAATATAATCCTTTACGATCATCTACACATTAAAGACGTTCGCATTTTATTTTTTATTCAACGACAGATTTTCTTAAAAATTTGCACAAACATGTGTCAATGTGTCCTCAAACTAAAACAGTCTTAAAAAATAGGGATCACATGCCTTGTTCCGGAAATATTGGCTTATAAAAACGGTGTCTATCGAAGTCTTTTTTTAGTTTGTGTGACTAGCAGTGTTTAATTATATAAAGCGTTCATGTTCAAACAAGGACGGAGATTTTTAAATGCATCTATGTTTAATGTTTCGTTTGGCAATATACAAGTGCAGATTAATGATAAAACGCGCTTTATCTATAGTTACCATTTAAAAATGATTTTTAATGGGCTCTTAAAGAGGTTAATTATGCATTTAATATGCCTTTGAAAACATCAATAAATAATCAAATATACGAATATATTTTGTTCCAAACGACATATTTTGTTAAAAAATCCATAATCATGTGTCATTGTATGCTGAAACTAAAACAGTCTTAAAAAATAGGGGTCACAGGCCTTGTTCCGGAAATATTGGGTTTTGAATACGGTACCTGTCGAAGCCCCTTTTTTCAGTTGGATTTTTTTATCAACGTTTAATGTATATAGGAGAGCTTTTTTTCAAACAATGTTATGGTTCTTTCAACTAATATGTTTTAAATGTCTTGTTTGGCAATACACAAGTGTATTTTTAATAAAAAACGCGTTACCAACAATTACTGTTAAAATAATGAATTTGACTGGACACTGATGTAGGTCAAATGGGTACTAATAATACCTTCTGAAACGTCATTTATTATGCATCAATATATTTTGTTCCAAACGACAGATTTTCTTCAATTTTCGCACATACATGCACCAATGTATACTGACACCAAAACATTAATAAAAAGAATGGGTCACCGAACTTGTTTGGGAAATATTGGACATTAAATAGGGTACCTGTGTAGCCTTGTTCATGTTTCGTGTTTACGTAAACAACGTATCAATTGCCAAAATAGAATGTAGATATTTTTATGGATCTTTTTTTACGTGTGTTTTTGATTTTTATCATGCTTTATGAACTTTTAACTTTTGACTGGAACTTAATGACTTACACAGATTTATAACTATTGATTGAAATTAGTATATTGTAACCTATATATAGTAAAGAAATAATGAAGCAAAAAGAGAAATTAATCCAATTATTGTCTTTTTGTTGGGAACGTCTTTAAGGTTCTTCAGCTGTGAAAGTTTGATCGAAATATGCACAGCAGTTAAAGAGGAGTTGAGCACAAAATATTTCGGGATGTAACAACTTAACTTCTCTCCCGTTAGTACGGACAGACGGACAAGTGGAACTCTTAATGCCTCCTACATTCTTACTTGCAGGATACACGTTTTTGTTGTTGTTTATAAACAATGATTATTGCCAGAATACATGCTTGTAATGGGAGAAAGGGGCTGGGGTTGGTAGCTTTTTTAATTTGTTTGTTGGTATTTTTTCGTACTCACGAAATACAACACTATTTTGCCGAAAAAGGATATCTGGAAAGTATTCCATTTCAGTGTACATGCATATGTCGCCGGAGGAAGACAACAGACAATATTTTATTTATTAAGTAAAATTCAAATAATTAACTTATTTGGATAACGTCTATAACTAGATATCTACAAAGGTGCTAATTTAAAAAAGGGAACAGCCCGCAATGTAAAACGTTCTTAATAGGTGGAGTGATATGCTACTATATATTTGGTGGATAAATAAGAGAAGTTCTCGCAACTAATTTCAAGGATTGAAATAGAAGATTCTTTCAGGGATTGAAATAGAAGACAATTGCAATTTGTAACACCACTAAGAAGATTTTACTTCTTTTACTACGTATTTTACATAAAGGGCTGTAAAGATTCGCAACCGTTCACGCGCCATTATTGGGCTTCATACGGCCCAATGCATGTTAAAGTGGGACTGCACGATTATCATAGATTTATTACAGATCCCCAACCGTTCACGCTCCATTATTGGGCTTCATACGGCCCAATGCATGTTAAAGAGGGACTGCACGATTATCATAGATTTATTACAGATCCCCAACCGTTCAGGCGCCATTATTGGGCTTCATACGGCCCAATGCATGTTAAAGAGGGACTGCACGATTATCATAGATTTATTACAGATCCCCAACCGTTCACGCGCCATTATTGGGCTTCATACGGCCAAATGCATGTTAAAGAGGGACTGCACGATTATTATAGATTTATTACAGGTCCCCAACCGTTCAGGCGCCATTATTGGGCTTCATACGGCCAAATGCATGTTAAAGAGGGACTGCACGATTATCATAGATTTATTATCCCCAACCGTTCACGCTCCATTATTGGGCTTCATACGGCCAAATGCATGTTAAAGAGGGACTGCACGATTATCATAGATTTATTACAGGTCCCCAACCGTCCACGCGCCATTATTGGGCTTCATACGACTGAATGCATGTTAAAGAGGGACTGCACGATTATCATAGATTTATTACAGATCCCCAACCGTCCACGCGCCATTATTGGGCTTCATACGGCCCAATGCATGTTAAAGAGGGACTGCACGATTATCATAGATTTATTACAGATCCCCAACCGTCTACGCGCCATTATTGGGCTTCATACGGCCCAATGCATGTTAAAGAGGGACTGCACGATTATCATAGATTTATTCCGGGTCCGTTAAGATCCCCAACCGTTCACGCGCCATTATTGGGCTTCATACGGCCCAATGCATGTTAAAGTGGGACTGCAAGATTATCATAGATTTATTACAGGTCCGTTAAGGTCCCCAACCGTTCACGCGCCATTATTGGGCTTCATACGGCCCAATGCATGTTAAAGAGGGACTGCACGATTATCATAGATTTATTCCGGGTCCGTTAAGATCCCCAACCGTCCACGCGCCATTATTGGGCTTCATACGGCCCAATGCATGTTAAAGTGGGACTGCACGATTATCATAGATTTATTACAGGTCCCCATCCGTTCAGGCGCCATTATTGGGCTTCAAACGGCCCAATGCATGTTAAAGTGGGACTACACGATTATCATAGATTTATTACAGATCCCCAACCGTCCACGCGCCATTATTGGGCTTCATGCGGCCAAATGCATGTTAACGAGGGACTGCACGATTATCATAGATTTATTCCGGGTCCGTTAAGATCCCCAACCGTTCAAGCGCCATTATTGGGCTTCATACGGCCGAATGCATGTTAAATAGGGACTACACGATTATCATAGATTTATTACAGATCCCCAACCGTCCACGCGCCATTATTGGGCTTCATACGACCCAATGGATGTTAAATAGGGACTGCACGATTATCATAGATTTATTACAGATCCCCAACCGTTCACGCGCCATTATTGGGCTTCATACGGCCAAATGCATGTTAAAGAGGGACTGCACGATTATCATAGATTTATTACAGATCCCCAACCATTCACGCTCCATTATTGGGCTTCATACGGCCCAATGCATGTTAAAGAGGGACTGCACGATTATCATAGATTTATTACTGGTCCCCAACCGTTCAGGCGCCATTATTGGGCTTCATACGGCCAAATGCATGTTAAAGAGGGACTGCACGATTATCATAGATTTATTACAGGTCCCCAAATGTCCACGCGCCATTATTGGGCTTCATACGGCCCAATGCATGTTAAAGAGGGACTGCACGATTATCATAGATTTATTACAGATCCCCAACCGTTCACGCGCCATCATTGGGCTTCATACGGCCGAATGCATGTTAAAGTGGGACTGCACGATTATCATACATTTATTACAGATCCCCAACCGTTCAGGCGCCATTATTGGGCTTCATACGGCCAAATGCATGTTAAAGAGGGACTGCACGATTATCATAGATTTATTACAGATCCCCAACCGTCCACGCGCCATTATTGGGCTTCATACGGCCCAATGCATGTTAAAGAGGGACTGCACGATTATCATAGATTTATTACAGATCCCCAACCGTCCACGCGCCATTATTGGGCTTCATACGGCCGAATGCATGTTAAAGAGGGACTGCACGATTATCATAGATTTATTACAGGTCCCCAACCGTCCACGCGCCATTATTGGGCTTCATACGACCGAATGCATGTTAAAGAGGGACTGCACGATTATCATAGATTTATTACAGATCCCCAACCGTTCACGCGCCATTATTGGGCTTCATACGGCCAAATGCATGTTAAAGTGGGACTGCACGATTATCATAGATTTATTCCGGGTCCCCAACCGTTCACGCGCCATTATTGGGCTTCATACGGCCAAATGCATGTTAAAGAGGGACTGCATGATTATCATAGATTTATTACAGGTCTGTTCCGTTACCCACTGAAAACGCTTTAAATGACATAATAACATCAACATCGACAAAATCTATTTTATTTATCGAAAAATACAAATATATAGTTTCTGTCGATATAGACCCGTTTATCCTACAGCAACGGCTATATTCGGTTCTGAACAAAAAAACAAGAACTGTGCATGAACCAACAATCAGTCTTACTCATCGAGATTTTTATATACATTTGCTATAAAGCCTATAAAAGTTTGCTGTGCAGCAAAGTATTATCATACGGTTAGTTTTAAATTTCTCTCCTAATACGCATTTCTGAACAGAGTGATTCTATACATGTATTAAAATGTTATGTTAAAAATATACTTACACCATACGAATAAATGAATGGTTTTACGTTATAATTTTCGCACAAAATCGTACCGTCCCTCATTAACATCTAAATACAAATTAATTATTAAACGCAATCTAGGGAGACCATTGAACAGACCTTGGACCAATGCACCTGGTTCTTGCATGTAACACCGCCGCATAATGCTTATCACTTATGCTAAGTTGTTTGAAAATCCATCCCTGCTGGACAATATTATGCTCCGGACAGAGTCTATGGCTTAAATTGTTATAATTTGACATATGACCTTTAAGTGTGATCTTGACCTTGGACCTAGGCACCTGGTTCTTGTGCGCGACACACCGTCTCACAATGCTCAACACTTGTGCCTAGTTATTTGAAATGCCTTCTATGCTGGACAAAATAATGCTCCGGACAGGGATAGACGGATTAAATTCTTATATTTGACATCTGACCTTTAAGTGTGACCTGGACCTTGGACCTAGGGACCTGGTTCCTGCGCGCGACACACCGTCTCATTATGCTTAACATTTCTGCCAAGTTATTTGAAAATCCTCCAATGCTGGACAAAGCTATTGTCAGGACAAGAATCCGAACATACGTACATACGACACACGTACATACGTACATATGTACGTACCCACGGACAGGTTAAACTCTATATGCGCCCCCCCCCATCATTGATGGTGGGGGCATAAAAACCCGATAAACAACGCGTCACAACCACGTTACACAACTAAGCTTCAAATCCTAGCAAAACAACCACCTGTCACATACACAACCACCCGGCACATACACGCAACACAACCACGTGTCACATACCCGCAACACACCCACGTGTCACATACACGCAACACAACCACCTGTCACATATACGCAACACAAACATGTGTTACCTCCACGCAACACAGCCACGTGTCACATACACGCACCACAACCATGTGTCACATACACGCAACACATTCACCTGTCACATCCACGCAACACAACCACGTGTCTCATACACGCTACACATCCATGTGTCACACACACGCAACACAACCACGTGTCACATCCACGCAACACAACCACGCGTCACATACACTTAACACAACCACGTGTCAAAACCACGCAACACAACCACGTTTCACATACACGCAAACAACCACTTGTCACAACATCGCAACACAACCACGTGTCACATACACGCAACACAACCACGTGTCACATACACGCAACACAGCCGCGCATCACATTCATTCAACACATCCATGCGTCACATCCACTTAACACAACCACGTGTCACATCCACTTAACACAACCACGTGTCACATACACGCAACACAACCACATGTCACATATACGCAACACAACTACGTGTCACAATAATTTATAGTACTTTAGAACAGCAAGCAAGGACAACTATTACTCGTTGTACAATCAAATACTGAAGCGATATCGTGGTCTTAATAATATTCTTACAGGATACTCGATGATTTTCTATAGATAAAGCTTGAAAAAAAAAATCGTTGTTAAACTACCCAATAAACAACGCAAAAAGTAGTCTCGATTGTCAACGGAGGGTAGTAAAATGTAGTTTTCATTAAATTTGCAAAAATATTTGTCAGATTATGTTAGAATCGAAATAATGTTCGCATTATCGTTGTTTATCGGCAAATAAACAACTCTATTTTATTATTCTCCCGTGGCTGAAACTAGTTAACGTTTCTGTTTTATTATTTAACATTTGAGAGTAAACATTTTTAAGTTAATTTTGAGATAAACCATTACTGTTTGTAAATCCTATGGCATGGAGCTGCTGATGTAGCAAGTTTAATTCATTCGCAATTCCAAATATTAATACTCCGAATAATCATGCAAGGAATGACATTAAGGAGCAGCTATATTGTGTAGCACGTAACAACAGTGGCCCAAAGTGAACGTGTAGGTGCGAGTGTACGTACGGAAAACAACCACCTCTGCTGCCGTCGGAAACAAAACACCCTGAAATAAACTAATGTCAACGAAACACTCATTTATCAGGGTCAGATTCTCACCATGAACAAGGGGAAATAGCGCTGGTGTTTCAGATCCGTCTTCACAATGTTTACTTTCTTCGTGAATGATTTACCCCATCAAACTCAGCCCAACAGGAAGTGGAACCACAATTCCTGTTGATGTGCGATATTTAATTTTTTAGTTGCCGTAGCAACCACACATTTATAAGTCGAAAAAGAAATACAACATGCACGACCACCTCATGTCTCTCTATAGCCATATCAAGTTTCATGAACCCAGTTTGTTTAGTTTGTTTACTTTGTTTACTTTCGATTTCAGAATCCGACAATGGTGGTTATATTTATGATTTTTTACCACAGTAAAAAGCAATTACGTTGATAAAGTAAGATAATAATGAAAATGATCAGTACAATAATAATGGATTGTTAATGACTTAATTAATTAGTAGTAGTAGTAGTAGTAGTACTAGCAGTAGCAGTAGCAGCAGCAGCAGTAGTGCTGGTGATAATACTAAGATATGTTTGAAATAATAAACGTTCATTCAGTACAGTAGAGACGGTCATGCACGACATCCTCGTGCACATTTTCTGTTTTGATCGATATCGGCAAAGCACGAGGAAATCGTGAAACGCGCGTGTGACACACGAATGCTTAATATAGCTTCAGGGCCCATATTTATGAAGATTCTTAAGCCATTCTCAACTTTAGTTGCACATAAGTCAAAATTAGAATTTGTGTTTAAAACACTATGCTTTGGAACATTTGCATGACTAATGCTAGATATTAATATACTTTGAATTATATCGCAAATTAAGTGTAAACATCTTCATAAAATGCATTACTTTGACAGAAAATCCAATAATTATATTTGAGAATTTTAAGATTTTTTTCTTAATTTTCGTCTAAGTTTCTTTATAAATACCAGCCCTGGTGGTCTTTGTTTAAATTACTAGCAGGACAGTGGAATGCATCTAGTAAAACAACCATTACCAAGAGCAACAAGATCATGAACAACAACAACAATAATTCTTCAAGATGTTTGCAAACAGGTGATGTTACGCAGCATAATTTGAAATGTAAGTTATCACCTATAATTAGGCAATGATTGAGAATCCTTAATAAACATTCGTGGATCCAGACGATTATCCGGATCACCACAGAAATTTAATATTTTGTTCAACATTCGCAGAAAATTTGATGCAAAAGCAGTTGCTAACTAAGAAACAAACATACCACCCTACAAAAACACAATTAGTAGTAGTAGTAGTAGTAGTAGTAGTAATAGTAGTAGTAGTAGTATTAGTAGTAGTAGTAGTAGTAGTAGTAGTAGTAGTAGAAGTAGTAGTAGTAGTAGTAGTAGTAGTAGTAGTAGTAGTAATAGTAGTAGTATCATCATATTTCCAAGTGAATCAAACTGTTGTACCATATATGAAATACGTTACATTTCGTAACAGTCCACGAAATCATCATCTTGATTAAATTACATATTTGCCGGTGAATGCTGCAGCACATATCAATTTTTAACTTGCATGAACTCTGAAAGAATATTCTGTTCTGTGCCTCACTTTTAAATACTTCTTTTCTTTGCAGGCTATTAGTCAGTAAATCGAATATCTGTTGTTTTTTTAAAGAAATAATTTCTAATTTATCATTGTATATCGGCCAATAAATGACGATTTGGAGTTCTGATGCGTATTAATTAAACCACGCGGGCGCTAGCCCCAGTGGTTTAATAGCCACGCATCAGAACGACCAAGAGTTGTTTATTGGCCAATCAACAATGATAACGTGAAAATAATTTCGATTTTAACAAGATCTGACAAATATATTTGTAACTTTAATGAGAACTACATTTTACTATGCTGCGCTCAGATTTGGGACTACTTTTAGCATTGTTTATTAGGTAGTTAAACAATGATAATTTTGTTCTTTGTCTATAGACAAATCAGCGAGTATCATGTTATAATTATATACGTATTAACTATATGAGCTTGTTAAGTAAAATTCCTTAAAGACTAGATATGTCACAGACACGATTGCCCCCACGATGCACGTTTGGACACAGACAACTTGCCAACACTAATGTTTGCCTTCACAAATTAATTTTCATATAAACTCTGTAATGGACAAAAAGGACAAAGTGCCATTATTCTGCAAAAATTGGTTGCAGCCAAAATTCCTTTCTATACGATCACCTACATGTTAAGGTTGTTCACCTGTAAACGTTTGAGCGAAATCCGCCAAGTAGTTTCACAGGAGTTGAGTCCACAAAATTTCGGGAAGTATATATTCTAGAGTGTAAAAATTAAAGGGTCATAATTTTGCCACATTTGGTCGCAGCCAAAAAATGTTCCTTTACGATCATCTACACATTAAGGTTCTTGAGCTGTGAAAGGTTGAGCAAAATCGGCCTAGCCGTTAAAGATGAGTTGAGCACACAAAAGTCTATAGCGGAAAAAAAACAACAAAGGGCCATAATTCTGCCAAAATTGGTCGCGTCCAAAATATAATCCTTTACGATCATCTACACATTAAAGACGTTCGCATTTTATTTTTTATTCAACGACAGATTTTCTTAAAAATTTGCACAAACATGTGTCAATGTGTCCTCAAACTAAAACAGTCTTAAAAAATAGGGATCACATGCCTTGTTCCGGAAATATTGGCTTATAAAAACGGTGTCTATCGAAGTCTTTTTTTAGTTTGTGTGACTAGCAGTGTTTAATTATATAAAGCGTTCATGTTCAAACAAGGACGGAGATTTTTAAATGCATCTATGTTTAATGTTTCGTTTGGCAATATACAAGTGCAGATTAATGATAAAACGCGCTTTATCTATAGTTACCATTTAAAAATGATTTTTAATGGGCTCTTAAAGAGGTTAATTATGCATTTAATATGCCTTTGAAAACATCAATAAATAATCAAATATACGAATATATTTTGTTCCAAACGACATATTTTGTTAAAAAATCCATAATCATGTGTCATTGTATGCTGAAACTAAAACAGTCTTAAAAAATAGGGGTCACAGGCCTTGTTCCGGAAATATTGGGTTTTGAATACGGTACCTGTCGAAGCCCCTTTTTTCAGTTGGATTTTTTTATCAACGTTTAATGTATATAGGAGAGCTTTTTTTCAAACAATGTTATGGTTCTTTCAACTAATATGTTTTAAATGTCTTGTTTGGCAATACACAAGTGTATTTTTAATAAAAAACGCGTTACCAACAATTACTGTTAAAATAATGAATTTGACTGGACACTGATGTAGGTCAAATGGGTACTAATAATACCTTCTGAAACGTCATTTATTATGCATCAATATATTTTGTTCCAAACGACAGATTTTCTTCAATTTTCGCACATACATGCACCAATGTATACTGACACCAAAACATTAATAAAAAGAATGGGTCACCGAACTTGTTTGGGAAATATTGGACATTAAATAGGGTACCTGTGTAGCCTTGTTCATGTTTCGTGTTTACGTAAACAACGTATCAATTGCCAAAATAGAATGTAGATATTTTTATGGATCTTTTTTTACGTGTGTTTTTGATTTTTATCATGCTTTATGAACTTTTAACTTTTGACTGGAACTTAATGACTTACACAGATTTATAACTATTGATTGAAATTAGTATATTGTAACCTATATATAGTAAAGAAATAATGAAGCAAAAAGAGAAATTAATCCAATTATTGTCTTTTTGTTGGGAACGTCTTTAAGGTTCTTCAGCTGTGAAAGTTTGATCGAAATATGCACAGCAGTTAAAGAGGAGTTGAGCACAAAATATTTCGGGATGTAACAACTTAACTTCTCTCCCGTTAGTACGGACAGACGGACAAGTGGAACTCTTAATGCCTCCTACATTCTTACTTGCAGGATACACGTTTTTGTTGTTGTTTATAAACAATGATTATTGCCAGAATACATGCTTGTAATGGGAGAAAGGGGCTGGGGTTGGTAGCTTTTTTAATTTGTTTGTTGGTATTTTTTCGTACTCACGAAATACAACACTATTTTGCCGAAAAAGGATATCTGGAAAGTATTCCATTTCAGTGTACATGCATATGTCGCCGGAGGAAGACAACAGACAATATTTTATTTATTAAGTAAAATTCAAATAATTAACTTATTTGGATAACGTCTATAACTAGATATCTACAAAGGTGCTAATTTAAAAAAGGGAACAGCCCGCAATGTAAAACGTTCTTAATAGGTGGAGTGATATGCTACTATATATTTGGTGGATAAATAAGAGAAGTTCTCGCAACTAATTTCAAGGATTGAAATAGAAGATTCTTTCAGGGATTGAAATAGAAGACAATTGCAATTTGTAACACCACTAAGAAGATTTTACTTCTTTTACTACGTATTTTACATAAAGGGCTGTAAAGATTCGCAACCGTTCACGCGCCATTATTGGGCTTCATACGGCCCAATGCATGTTAAAGTGGGACTGCACGATTATCATAGATTTATTACAGATCCCCAACCGTTCACGCTCCATTATTGGGCTTCATACGGCCCAATGCATGTTAAAGAGGGACTGCACGATTATCATAGATTTATTACAGATCCCCAACCGTTCAGGCGCCATTATTGGGCTTCATACGGCCCAATGCATGTTAAAGAGGGACTGCACGATTATCATAGATTTATTACAGATCCCCAACCGTTCACGCGCCATTATTGGGCTTCATACGGCCAAATGCATGTTAAAGAGGGACTGCACGATTATTATAGATTTATTACAGGTCCCCAACCGTTCAGGCGCCATTATTGGGCTTCATACGGCCAAATGCATGTTAAAGAGGGACTGCACGATTATCATAGATTTATTATCCCCAACCGTTCACGCTCCATTATTGGGCTTCATACGGCCAAATGCATGTTAAAGAGGGACTGCACGATTATCATAGATTTATTACAGGTCCCCAACCGTCCACGCGCCATTATTGGGCTTCATACGACTGAATGCATGTTAAAGAGGGACTGCACGATTATCATAGATTTATTACAGATCCCCAACCGTCCACGCGCCATTATTGGGCTTCATACGGCCCAATGCATGTTAAAGAGGGACTGCACGATTATCATAGATTTATTACAGATCCCCAACCGTCTACGCGCCATTATTGGGCTTCATACGGCCCAATGCATGTTAAAGAGGGACTGCACGATTATCATAGATTTATTCCGGGTCCGTTAAGATCCCCAACCGTTCACGCGCCATTATTGGGCTTCATACGGCCCAATGCATGTTAAAGTGGGACTGCACGATTATCATAGATTTATTCCAGGTCCGTTAAGGTCCCCAACCGTTCACGCGCCATTATTGGGCTTCATACGGCCCAATGCATGTTAAAGTGGGACTGCAAGATTATCATAGATTTATTACAGGTCCGTTAAGGTCCCCAACCGTTCACGCGCCATTATTGGGCTTCATACGGCCCAATGCATGTTAAAGAGGGACTGCACGATTATCATAGATTTATTCCGGGTCCGTTAAGATCCCCAACCGTCCACGCGCCATTATTGGGCTTCATACGGCCCAATGCATGTTAAAGTGGGACTGCACGATTATCATAGATTTATTACAGGTCCCCATCCGTTCAGGCGCCATTATTGGGCTTCAAACGGCCCAATGCATGTTAAAGTGGGACTACACGATTATCATAGATTTATTACAGATCCCCAACCGTCCCCGCGCCATTATTGGGCTTCATGCGGCCAAATGCATGTTAACGAGGGACTGCACGATTATCATAGATTTATTCCGGGTCCGTTAAGATCCCCAACCGTTCAAGCGCCATTATTGGGCTTCATACGGCCGAATGCATGTTAAATAGGGACTACACGATTATCATAGATTTATTACAGATCCCCAACCGTCCACGCGCCATTATTGGGCTTCATACGACCCAATGGATGTTAAATAGGGACTGCACGATTATCATAGATTTATTACAGATCCCCAACCGTTCACGCGCCATTATTGGGCTTCATACGGCCAAATGCATGTTAAAGAGGGACTGCACGATTATCATAGATTTATTACAGATCCCCAACCATTCACGCTCCATTATTGGGCTTCATACGGCCCAATGCATGTTAAAGAGGGACTGCACGATTATCATAGATTTATTACTGGTCCCCAACCGTTCAGGCGCCATTATTGGGCTTCATACGGCCAAATGCATGTTAAAGAGGGACTGCACGATTATCATAGATTTATTACAGGTCCCCAAATGTCCACGCGCCATTATTGGGCTTCATACGGCCCAATGCATGTTAAAGAGGGACTGCACGATTATCATAGATTTATTACAGATCCCCAACCGTTCACGCGCGATCATTGGGCTTCATACGGCCGAATGCATGTTAAAGTGGGACTGCACGATTATCATACATTTATTACAGATCCCCAACCGTTCAGGCGCCATTATTGGGCTTCATACGGCCAAATGCATGTTAAAGAGGGACTGCACGATTATCATAGATTTATTACAGATCCCCAACCGTCCACGCGCCATTATTGGGCTTCATACGGCCCAATGCATGTTAAAGAGGGACTGCACGATTATCATAGATTTATTACAGATCCCCAACCGTCCACGCGCCATTATTGGGCTTCATACGGCCGAATGCATGTTAAAGAGGGACTGCACGATTATCATAGATTTATTACAGGTCCCCAACCGTCCACGCGCCATTATTGGGCTTCATACGACCGAATGCATGTTAAAGAGGGACTGCACGATTATCATAGATTTATTACAGATCCCCAACCGTTCACGCGCCATTATTGGGCTTCATACGGCCAAATGCATGTTAAAGTGGGACTGCACGATTATCATAGATTTATTCCGGGTCCCCAACCGTTCACGCGCCATTATTGGGCTTCATACGGCCAAATGCATGTTAAAGAGGGACTGCATGATTATCATAGATTTATTACAGGTCTGTTCCGTTACCCACTGAAAACGCTTTAAATGACATAATAACATCAACATCGACAAAATCTATTTTATTTATCGAAAAATACAAATATATAGTTTCTGTCGATATAGACCCGTTTATCCTACAGCAACGGCTATATTCGGTTCTGAACAAAAAAACAAGAACTGTGCATGAACCAACAATCAGTCTTACTCATCGAGATTTTTATATACATTTGCTATAAAGCCTATAAAAGTTTGCTGTGCAGCAAAGTATTATCATACGGTTAGTTTTAAATTTCTCTCCTAATACGCATTTCTGAACAGAGTGATTCTATACATGTATTAAAATGTTATGTTAAAAATATACTTACACCATACGAATAAATGAATGGTTTTACGTTATAATTTTCGCACAAAATCGTACCGTCCCTCATTAACATCTAAATACAAATTAATTATTAAACGCAATCTAGGGAGACCATTGAACAGACCTTGGACCAATGCACCTGGTTCTTGCATGTAACACCGCCGCATAATGCTTATCACTTATGCTAAGTTGTTTGAAAATCCATCCCTGCTGGACAATATTATGCTCCGGACAGAGTCTATGGCTTAAATTGTTATAATTTGACATATGACCTTTAAGTGTGATCTTGACCTTGGACCTAGGCACCTGGTTCTTGTGCGCGACACACCGTCTCACAATGCTCAACACTTGTGCCTAGTTATTTGAAATGCCTTCTATGCTGGACAAAATAATGCTCCGG
>JAPFQT010000034.1:172500-180000 GCA_027627225.1 Congeria kusceri
GGGTCACCGAACTTGTTTGGGAAATATTGGACATTAAATAGGGTACCTGTGTAGCCTTGTTCATGTTTCGTGTTTACGTAAACAACGTATGAATTGCCAAAATAGAATGTAGATATTTTTATGGATCTTTTTTTACGTGTGTTTTTGATTTTTATAATGCTTTATGAACTTTTAACTTTTGACTGGAACTTAATGACTTACACAGATTTATAACTATTGATTGAAATTAGTATATTGTAACCTATATATAGTAAAGAAATAATGAAGCAAAAAGAGAAATTAATCCAATTATTGTCTTTTTGTTGGGAACGTCTTTAAGGTTCTTCAGCTGTGAAAGTTTGATCGAAATATGCACAGCAGTTAAAGAGGAGTTGAGCACAAAATATTTCGGGATGTAACAACTTAACTTCTCTCCCGTTAGTACGGACAGACGGACAAGTGGAACTCTTAATGCCTCCTACATTCTTACTTGCAGGATACACGTTTTTGTTGTTGTTTATAAACAATGATTATTGCCAGAATACATGCTTGTAATGGGAGAAAGGGGCTGGGGTTGGTAGCTTTTTTAATTTGTTTGTTGGTATTTTTTCGTACTCACGAAATACAACACTATTTTGCCGAAAAAGGATATCTGGAAAGTATTCCATTTCAGTGTACATGCATATGTCGCCGGAGGAAGACAACAGACAATATTTAATTTATTAAGTAAAATTCAAATAATTAACTTATTTGGATAACGTCTATAACTAGATATCTACAAAGGTGCTAATTTAAAAAAGGGAACAGCCCGCAATGTAAAACGTTCTTAATAGGTGGAGTGATATGCTACTATATATTTGGTGGATAAATAAGAGAAGTTCTCGCAACTAATTTCAAGGATTGAAATAGAAGATTCTTTCAGGGATTGAAATAGAAGACAATTGCAATTTGTAACACCACTAAGAAGATTTTACTTCTTTTACTACGTATTTTACATAAAGGGCTGTAAAGATTCGCAACCGTTCACGCGCCATTATTGGGCTTCATACGGCCCAATGCATGTTAAAGTGGGACTGCACGATTATCATAGATTTATTACAGATCCCCAACCGTTCACGCTCCATTATTGGGCTTCATACGGCCCAATGCATGTTAAAGAGGGACTGCACGATTATCATAGATTTATTACAGATCCCCAACCGTTCAGGCGCCATTATTGGGCTTCATACGGCCCAATGCATGTTAAAGAGGGACTGCACGATTATCATAGATTTATTACAGATCCCCAACCGTTCACGCGCCATTATTGGGCTTCATACGGCCAAATGCATGTTAAAGAGGGACTGCACGATTATCATAGATTTATTACAGGTCCCCAACCGTTCAGGCGCCATTATTGGGCTTCATACGGCCAAATGCATGTTAAAGAGGGACTGCACGATTATCATAGATTTATTATCCCCAACCGTTCACGCTCCATTATTGGGCTTCATACGGCCAAATGCATGTTAAAGAGGGACTGCACGATTATCATAGATTTATTACAGGTCCCCAACCGTCCACGCGCCATTATTGGGCTTCATACGACTGAATGCATGTTAAAGAGGGACTGCACGATTATCATAGATTTATTACAGATCCCCAACCGTCCACGCGCCATTATTGGGCTTCATACGGCCCAATGCATGTTAAAGAGGGACTGCACGATTATCATAGATTTATTACAGATCCCCAACCGTCCACGCGCCATTATTGGGCTTCATACGGCCCAATGCATGTTAAAGAGGGACTGCACGATTATCATAGATTTATTCCGGGTCCGTTAAGATCCCCAACCGTTCACGCGCCATTATTGGGCTTCATACGGCCCAATGCATGTTAAAGTGGGACTGCACGATTATCATAGATTTATTCCAGGTCCGTTAAGGTCCCCAACCGTTCACGCGCCATTATTGGGCTTCATACGGCCCAATGCATGTTAAAGTGGGACTGCAAGATTATCATAGATTTATTACAGGTCCGTTAAGGTCCCCAACCGTTCACGCGCCATTATTGGGCTTCATACGGCCCAATGCATGTTAAAGAGGGACTGCACGATTATCATAGATTTATTCCGGGTCCGTTAAGATCCCCAACCGTCCACGCGCCATTATTGGGCTTCATACGGCCCAATGCATGTTAAAGTGGGACTGCACGATTATCATAGATTTATTACAGGTCCCCATCCGTTCAGGCGCCATTATTGGGCTTCAAACGGCCCAATGCATGTTAAAGTGGGACTACACGATTATCATAGATTTATTACAGATCCCCAACCGTCCCCGCGCCATTATTGGGCTTCATGCGGCCAAATGCATGTTAACGAGGGACTGCACGATTATCATAGATTTATTCCGGGTCCGTTAAGATCCCCAACCGTTCAAGCGCCATTATTGGGCTTCATACGGCCGAATGCATGTTAAATAGGGACTACACGATTATCATAGATTTATTACAGATCCCCAACCGTCCACGCGCCATTATTGGGCTTCATACGACCCAATGGATGTTAAATAGGGACTGCACGATTATCATAGATTCATTACAGATCCCCAACCGTTCACGCGCCATTATTGGGCTTCATACGGCCAAATGCATGTTAAAGAGGGACTGCACGATTATCATATATTTATTACAGATCCCCAACCATTCACGCTCCATTATTGGGCTTCATACGGCCCAATGCATGTTAAAGAGGGACTGCACGATTATCATAGATTTATTACTGGTCCCCAACCGTTCAGGCGCCATTATTGGGCTTCATACGGCCAAATGCATGTTAAAGAGGGACTGCACGATTATCATAGATTTATTACAGGTCCCCAACCGTTCAGGCGCCATTATTGGCCTTCATACGGCCCAATGCATGTTAAAGAGGGACTGCACGATTATCATAGATTTATTACAGATCCCCAACCGTTCACGCGCCATTATTCGGCTTCATACGGCCCAATGCATGTTAAAGAGGGACTGCACGATTATCATAGATTTATTACAGGTCCCCAACCGTTCACGCGCCATTATTGGGCTTCATACGGCCCAATGCATGTTAAAGAGGGACTGCACGATTATCATAGATTTATTACAGGTCCCCAACCGTTCACGCGCCATTATTGGGCTTCATACGGCCCAATGCATGTTAAAGAGGGACTGCACGATTATCATAGATTTATTACAGATCCCCAACCGTCCACGCGCCATTATTGGGCTTCATACGGCCGAATGCATGTTAAAGAGGGACTGCACGATTACCATAGATTTATTACAGGTCCCCAACCGTTCACGCGCCATTATTGGGCTTCATACGGCCCAATGCATGTTAAAGAGGGACTGCACGATTATCATAGATTTATTACAGATCCCCAACCGTTCACGCGCCATTATTGGGCTTCATACGGCCCAATGCATGTTAAAGAGGGACTGCACGATTATCATAGATTTATTACAGATCCCCAACCGTTCAGGCGCCATTATTGGGCTTCATACGGCCGAATGCATGTTAAAGAGGGACTGCACGATTATCATAGATTTATTACAGGTCCCCAAATGTCCACGCCCCATTATTGGGCTTCATACGGCCCAATGCGTGTTAAAGAGGGACTGCACGATTATCATAGATTTATTACAGATCCCCAACCGTTCACGCGCCATCATTGGGCTTCATACGGCCGAATGCATGTTAAAGTGGGACTGCACGATTATCATTCATTTATTACAGATCCCCAACCGTTCAGGCGCCATTATTGGGCTTCATACGGCCAAATGCATGTTAAAGAGGGACTGCACGATTATCATAGATTTATTACAGATCCCCAACTGTCCACGCGCCATTATTGGGCTTCATACGGCCCAATGCATGTTAAAGAGGGACTGCACGATTATCATAGATTTATTACAGATCCCCAACCGTCCACGCGCCATTATTGGGCTTCATACGGCCGAATGCATGTTAAAGAGGGACTGCACGATTATCATAGATTTATTACAGGTCCCCAACCGTCCACGCGCCATTATTGGGCTTCATACGACTGAATGCATGTTAAAGAGGGACTGCACGATTATCATAGATTTATTACAGATCCCCAACCGTCCACGCGCCATTATTGGGCTTCATACGGCCCAATGCATGTTAAAGAGGGACTGCACGATTATCATAGATTTATTACAGATCCCCAACCGTCCACGCGCCATTATTGGGCTTCATACGGCCCAATGCATGTTAAAGAGGGACTGCACGATTATCATAGATTTATTCCGGGTCCGTTAAGATCCCCAACCGTTCACGCGCCATTATTGGGCTTCATACGGCCCAATGCATGTTAAAGTGGGACTGCACGATTATCATAGATTTATTCCAGGTCCGTTAAGGTCCCCAACCGTTCACGCGCCATTATTGGGCTTCATACGGCCCAATGCATGTTAAAGTGGGACTGCAAGATTATCATAGATTTATTACAGGTCCGTTAAGGTCCCCAACCGTTCACGCGCCATTATTGGGCTTCATACGGCCCAATGCATGTTAAAGAGGGACTGCACGATTATCATAGATTTATTCCGGGTCCGTTAAGATCCCCAACCGTCCACGCGCCATTATTGGGCTTCATACGGCCCAATGCATGTTAAAGTGGGACTGCACGATTATCATAGATTTATTACAGGTCCCCATCCGTTCAGGCGCCATTATTGGGCTTCAAACGGCCCAATGCATGTTAAAGTGGGACTACACGATTATCATAGATTTATTACAGATCCCCAACCGTCCCCGCGCCATTATTGGGCTTCATGCGGCCAAATGCATGTTAACGAGGGACTGCACGATTATCATAGATTTATTCCGGGTCCGTTAAGATCCCCAACCGTTCAAGCGCCATTATTGGGCTTCATACGGCCGAATGCATGTTAAATAGGGACTACACGATTATCATAGATTTATTACAGATCCCCAACCGTCCACGCGCCATTATTGGGCTTCATACGACCCAATGGATGTTAAATAGGGACTGCACGATTATCATAGATTTATTACAGATCCCCAACCGTTCACGCGCCATTATTGGGCTTCATACGGCCAAATGCATGTTAAAGAGGGACTGCACGATTATCATATATTTATTACAGATCCCCAACCATTCACGCTCCATTATTGGGCTTCATACGGCCCAATGCATGTTAAAGAGGGACTGCACGATTATCATAGATTTATTACTGGTCCCCAACCGTTCAGGCGCCATTATTGGGCTTCATACGGCCAAATGCATGTTAAAGAGGGACTGCACGATTATCATAGATTTATTACAGGTCCCCAACCGTTCAGGCGCCATTATTGGCCTTCATACGGCCCAATGCATGTTAAAGAGGGACTGCACGATTATCATAGATTTATTACAGATCCCCAACCGTTCACGCGCCATTATTCGGCTTCATACGGCCCAATGCATGTTAAAGAGGGACTGCACGATTATCATAGATTTATTACAGGTCCCCAACCGTTCACGCGCCATTATTGGGCTTCATACGGCCCAATGCATGTTAAAGAGGGACTGCACGATTATCATAGATTTATTACAGGTCCCCAACCGTTCACGCGCCATTATTGGGCTTCATACGGCCCAATGCATGTTAAAGAGGGACTGCACGATTATCATAGATTTATTACAGATCCCCAACCGTCCACGCGCCATTATTGGGCTTCATACGGCCGAATGCATGTTAAAGAGGGACTGCACGATTACCATAGATTTATTACAGGTCCCCAACCGTTCACGCGCCATTATTGGGCTTCATACGGCCCAATGCATGTTAAAGAGGGACTGCACGATTATCATAGATTTATTACAGATCCCCAACCGTTCACGCGCCATTATTGGGCTTCATACGGCCCAATGCATGTTAAAGAGGGACTGCACGATTATCATAGATTTATTACAGATCCCCAACCGTTCAGGCGCCATTATTGGGATTCATACGGCCGAATGCATGTTAAAGAGGGACTGCACGATTATCATAGATTTATTACAGGTCCCCAAATGTCCACGCCCCATTATTGGGCTTCATACGGCCCAATGCGTGTTAAAGAGGGACTGCACGATTATCATAGATTTATTACAGATCCCCAACCGTTCACGCGCCATCATTGGGCTTCATACGGCCGAATGCATGTTAAAGTGGGACTGCACGATTATCATTCATTTATTACAGATCCCCAACCGTTCAGGCGCCATTATTGGGCTTCATACGGCCAAATGCATGTTAAAGAGGGACTGCACGATTATCATAGATTTATTACAGATCCCCAACCGTCCACGCGCCATTATTGGGCTTCATACGGCCCAATGCATGTTAAAGAGGGACTGCACGATTATCATAGATTTATTACAGATCCCCAACCGTCCACGCGCCATTATTGGGCTTCATACGGCCGAATGCATGTTAAAGAGGGACTGCACGATTATCATAGATTTATTACAGGTCCCCAACCGATTATCATAGATTTATTACAGATCCCCAACCGTCCACGCGCCATTATTGGGCTTCATACGGCCCAATGCATGTTAAAGAGGGACTGCACGATTATCATAGATTTATTACAGGTCCCCAACCGTCCACGCGCCATTATTGGGCTTCATACGGCCAAATGCATGTTAAAGAGGGACTGCACGATTATCATAGATTTATTACAGATCCCCAACCGTCCACGCGCCATTATTGGGCTTCATACGGCCGAATGCATGTTAAAGAGGGACTGCACGATTATCATAGATTTATTACAGGTCCCCAACCGTCCACGCGCCATTATTGGGCTTCATACGACCGAATGCATGTTAAAGAGGGACTGCACGATTATCATAGATTTATTACAGATCCCCAACCGTTCACGCGCCATTATTGGGCTTCATACGGCCAAATGCATGTTAAAGTGGGACTGCACGATTATCATAGATTTATTCCGGGTCCCCAACCGTTCACGCGCCATTATTGGGCTTCATACGGCCAAATGCATGTTAAAGAGGGACTGCATGATTATCATAGATTTATTACAGGTCTGTTCCGTTACCCACTGAAAACGCTTTAAATGACATAATAACATCAACATCGACAAAAACTATTTTATTTATCGAAAAATACAAATATATAGTTTCTGTCGATATAGACCCGTTTATCCTACAGCAACGGCTACATTCGGTTCTGAACCAAAAAACAAGAACTGTGCATGAACCAACAATCAGTCTTACTCATCGAGACGCTTTATATACATTTGCTATAAAGCCTATAAAAGTTTGCTGTGCAGCAAAGTATTATCATACGGTTAGTTTTAAATTTCTCTCCTAATACGCATTTCTGAACAGAGTGATTCTATACATGTATTAAAATGTTATGTTAAAAATATACTTACACCATACGAATAAATGAATGGTTTTACGTTATAATTTTCGCACAAAATCGTACCGTCCCTCATTAACATCTAAATACAAATTAATTATT
>JAPFQT010000034.1:785000-955000 GCA_027627225.1 Congeria kusceri
AATATTCTTTTCAGATTCGTATTTTTATTTGGGTTAAATAAAAGCTCGCTCTTCTTTCATTTCTGTCGTTTTCCAATGGGTTAATAAATTAACTGTATCAGCTAGACCCTTGCTTAAAATAGGCTATACCAAAATGCAATTCTTATCATGTTTTATGAAACTTGTGAAAACAACGGGCTCTTTGTTAAAAAATATATCAACAGACACTGGATTATATATATATTATCAAAAGCAATGTCTGTATTATACGCTATATTTTTGCTCTAAATGGTTCATTAGTGAATTAGCATAAAAAAATTGCCTACCAACCAGCTACCTTGGGTAGGCTATGGCAAACAAACAATTTTTTAAGGTTGGCCCCAGCTTAAAACTGCAAAATTACGGAGTTTGTATATGTCTGCAATTCCCGGTCTCTTCCTCTGAAATGCGTTTCTATACAATATACAATATACATCCGTATTAACTGAATTCTAAAATTGTTTTGCTAATTAAATATGACAGCTTCAGACATTAAAATGCTCTAATCGATTTTGTATATACATGTGCGATATATGAACTTTGTATACAACAACAATTAACCGAAGTATCAGTACATGAACATTTTGGACACCCCTCGTATATTTCCTGTATAATTCCGTGCATTATTTAATGAAGCTATACAAACATTATAGGTGCTCACTCTTGCTGGAAAATGCCAGTCATGTGACGATACTTTCAATTCAGCATGACAACACAAAATTGTCACAACTAAACGATGCAACGACGTGACATACCCAAACGATGCAACAATCAACGACGTGACATAACCAAACGATGCAACGACGTAACACAATCAAGCGACGCAACGACGTGACATAACCAAACGACACTGTTAGACTACAGCCCGAATGCAGTTGATCAACAGATCACAAAATGTACGTACTGGCGCAGTGCCTGAATCCGCCTCTGTCCTAAATTCGCCACCCCATCCACATCAGTGTTTGTATCACAGAGATTACTTTTTTGTTGATTTCTATGGATCAATCAGACGTTTTCCTGAACACTGCTGACGAATTTTCTTCTCGATATGTTGAGTAATTCAATATTTAAAGCAATTGTTTTGTCAATGACCCCTAAATGTAAATGAATTGCACGGGGGGAATCGATCTCATACTGCGCACGCGCAATTTGGAAGCACCGCGTGGTATCCACATTAAAATTTAATAATTGTGTATTAATATTATGTCCATGTTAGTATGTGCAACATAAAAAAACATCAGATATTTATTGGCAATAAATACAATTAAATGCGGAAAAATTGCATGCACAGCACATTTAATAGAAGTCACTTTGGTAATATCTCGCCGCTTAAAAGCGCATTACTTACCCCCCCTCCCCTTCACCCGCAGGGCCTCAGTTTCAGAGCCATATACAACTGATTTTTATTATATTATATTATTAGAAATATAAAGAAGTTTTTTTTTTTAAGAAAATTGAATAATGTATTAACAACAAACACCGAACTGCTTAATAACAAAGCTTCACTTAAAACTATAGTCAAATGTAGAACAGTTCTGTATCTACGATTTTTCACCGAGCGTCTTCGGATCACCATGTCTTTTTACAAACACTTGAAAACGATATCCGAAAAAGAAAGGTTTTTTTTTGGTTTTAAACTCAATAGAAATTGCTTGCAAACAGATTACATAGAAAAATATCAATTTCAAGCAATTTTAAAGAGGGGTGGCGGATTTAGGCACTCCACGCTAACTGTTTTTACAATGTTCGACTCTTCAATCTCGCTAATTATTTTGTCTATGCCAAGTACTCGAAATGTAACCAAAACACGCGAGCAAATGCACATTAAACCTAACTTGATTTATGTTAATGTTTGTTTTGATTGGTTAACCACTTTTGAAAATATCGTAAAAATACACCCCAAATGTGGCGGATTTAGGCACTGCGCCAGTATAATAATTGTAGTAGTGCAATGTTTGTTCTTCCACAATCTTTAACCATTATTTTCCTCACCATAAACTGCTGACCTTAAAATTTGGAGCACAATTTTCCGACGTAAAAATAAGGAAAAAGTGTTAATTATAGGCACGATATACATCACTTCCTAAATATTAACGAATCTACATATAGACATATAACTGCAAAGCACACGAGGTGTGTCCGAAAAAAAAACCCGTGTAAAACACGAATGAAATAAAACATACCGGTATTCACTAAACCGTTTTAATAATCTCGGCATTAAACTATATGCTGTTACTTTAAATAATACACACACACGCACGAAATATCGTTGCATTTGCACAACAGTAAATAGCGTAATGTTATCAACAAACGTACATGGTATAACCGAAGCGAGGCAAGTAGCATCAATATAGACTTCGAAATAACGTCAACGTCCAATTACAAGAAAAGTGCGCACCGTGACAGTCTATTTAACTACAATCAGGCGACACAGTGACGTAACACAATCAGGCGAAACAACGGCGTGATAAAACCCGGTGACACAACGACGGACCACAACCAGGCGACACTACGACGTAACACAACCAGGCGACAGAACCACGTAGCACAACCAAGCAACACAACGACGTAAAACAACCAAGCAAAACAACGACGGAAAACAATCAAGAAACACAACTACGGAAACCAACCTGGTGACCCAACGCCGTTACACAACCACTGATACAACGACGGAACATAACCAGGTGATACAACGACGAAACACAACCACGTGACACAATGGCGGAACCCAACCTGGTGACAAAACGACGAAACACAACCACGTGACACAATGACGGAACCCAACCTGGTGACAAAAATAGCAGAGCACAACCAGGCGTCAAAATGACGTAACACAACCAGGTGACACAATGACGGAACACAACCAGGCGACACAACGACGTAACACAACCAGGCGAAACAACGACAGATCACAACCAGGCGACACAACGACGTGACACAACCAGGCAACTCAACGACGTAAGACAATCGGGGGACACAACGACGTAACAGAACCTGGTGACACAACGTTGTGACACAAACAGGCGACAGATCACAACCAGGCGACACAACGACGTGACACAACCAGGCGACACAACGACGAGAGACAAACAGGCGACACAACGACGTAACAGAACCTAGTGACACAACGACGTGACACAACCAGGCGACACAACGACAGATCACATCCAGGCGACACAATGACAGATCACATCCAGGCGACACAACGACAGATCCCGTCCAGGCGATACAACGACGTGACACAACCAGGCGACACAACGCCATATCAAATCTAGGCGACACAACGACGTGACACAACCACAATTTATTTTAAGTTCCATGGAATTCTACCAGCCATTTACTGTGAAATGGCGGCGTTCAGAACTTAAGCGTAATGGACAGACGAAAGGACGGACTGACGAGTAACGACTAGGAGTATGGATATTACACTAAGTAATTATCACGAATAAAAACATTTTGTGGCATATAGAAAATATATTTTTTTTAAATTCATTATTCAGTTTTGGAAATGGTATTGTTAGGAAAAAACGAAATCGAAAACTAAGCATTGTCCATTATGTCCTCAAGCCTTTTCATTAACACAAGTTTAAAGCGAAATGTTATGTCCCATAAGAATGTATGTATTAAACATGTTCACGAGTAGAGTGCTGGGATAGATAAGTGAATTGTTAACCAGGGTCCTATTGTTCAAAAATTCGAAAGCATGTTATAACAGGATTAACTTTGTTTCTTTATTTTCATAAGGAAATAAAGTGTACATAATAATGTGGTAAAGACGTGTTACATTTTGAATGAAAAGTTTGTCAAATAATCACAACAAATAATATAGTGAGTAATAAAATAATGTTATAATTGTAATTTTTATCGATGAAATAAGAGACTTAAGCCAGTTTCCCTTATGCCAAATCGAGAAAGTGGAGCCAGTTACCTAACAACAGAACATAACAGAACAGAACAGAACAACTCTTTATTTGTTTCACAGATTACAAAACATAAATATTTTGTAATAACATTTGAGCATATATAAACACAAAAAGGCATACAAAAATACACAAACAATGTTTAGTGCAACACTTCATGTGGGAAAGTGATCACGATTAGATGCTTCCTTTAATAGCAAAAAATAATTTTAATGGAAGAAATTGTGCAGAAAGGAAGTAATTTAACAATACATATCACATCGTGTAATATATTAAACTTTTTTTTATACACTGACATAACGCATATTTATGTAAGTTTATCATGCAAATTTATTTGAGCTTAATGTAGTTTTATTTAATAGGAAGATATACATCTATTTAGAAAGATGAACATCGAGATTTCAATTTCAAATAATTTCTAATACCACAAACATCGTATTATTTGTTGTCACAAACACTAACAAACTCATGGAATAAAAACAACAACAAACAAAATAATTATGCTAATAATGATAATAATAATGGTGATGATGATAATAATAATTATAAACAATAATAATAATAATAATAATTAATGAACAGAAGCAGGCCATTGAGTTCTTCGTCGCAACGCAGGTAAGAGTTGCAGTGAAAAACAACTGCTGGTAAGTGACGGTTCGTGCCATTGTTTCCGTCGAAAGCTTGGTACACCTGTACAGGTATATACGGAAGAGGAAGAGACAGAAGTCAGTTGCTTCCGGTTTGTAGACTTCTGGTATACGATTCAGCTTGACATTATCAGCATTTAATGCACGACAGGATGTTTCCAATTTAAACATGGGACATTTCGAAAGACCAATTAACGTACCGTCGTCGAACGTGGGACATATGACACAGGGCAGACGTGGAACGGGAATTCGTGCAGACGACATTTCCGCACAAGTTCACAACGAGGCAGGAATCGCAGGGGTTTATGAAACGAACGTTGGAGGGGTCGGGTGTCGTGAAGTACAATAACAAATAGCGATAGTATACTTGGTTAAAATTACAAACAATATTGATACACGGTAATATTCAACCATGCCGATTTGGAACTAAAATGCTAGGCACAGTACTTTATTCGTTGAATATTAGTAAGCTATACTCGTATCGTTGTGCCAAAAGTAAGTAGGTTTACCTGCCAAATATGTTAAGTTAATGTATATAAAATAGATATTGCGGTAATACAACAAACAAACAAGAGCCGTCAGTGGACAACGCGCTCTTCTATTCAAAGTATTTTAGTTGGTAAATATTTTGGAAAGTTAAAGGGGCATAAATGTGTTGAAATACATAGCTGAGTTATGGAAATAATTTTATAAATTTATTCAAAATTTTAAGTGAAAACTATATACAATTTAAAAATTATAAGACTTTGAAACAAAAACTTTTAACCCCAACAACTTACATGTAATCAGGGGGCATAACTCTGTCAAAACAGAGTTATGTGGATTGTGGCACCTGATGCTGTGGTTAATGACAAAGGTATATTCCAAGTTTCAACTGAATAGTCTGTCAAGTTTTGGAGTTATACATCTTTTGAATATAAACTTTAACCAGAAACTATATGTGAAAAAAGGGGGATAACTCTGTAAAAAAACAAAACAGAGTTATGGGGAATGTTGCACTTGATGTTGGAGTTGATGACAAAGATATATTCCAAGTTTCAAGTGAATACCTTTTGTAGTTATGTAGTACATTATGTGCAGTCATGAATAAAGATCTTACTCTTAGTAATCGTCACGAATAAATATCATAAAGCAATTGTTGTAAACAAGAGCTGTCAGAGGACAGCACGCTCGACTATCCGAAGTATTTAAGTTGGTCAATGTATAAGACTTCTGAATATAAACTTTAACCAGAAAACGTAAGTAAAAAAGGAGCATAACTCTTTTAAGATACAACACAGAGTTATGGGGAATATTGTCCCTGATGCTGCAGTTAATGACAAAGGTGCATTCCAAGTTTAAGGTGAATAACTTTGTAGTGTCGAAGTTATAAGACTTTTAAATATAAACTTCAACCAGAAAATCATTTTAAAAAGAGGCATACCTCTGTCAAAATACAAAACAGAATTATGGGATATGTTGCACCTGATGTTGGAGTTACAAATGTACAATTAAAGTTTCATGTGAATAACTTATGTAGCTTTGAAAATACAAGACTTTTGAATATAAACTTAATCCAGAAGACCCTGACCCCACCCACCCCAATGTATTAAGTTTCATTAAAATATCTCAATGCGTTCTGAAGTTTTTGAGCGGAAACCGTTTTTCTATTTTTAGTAACAGTGACATTGACCTTGATCCCAGCCACCCCATATGCAATCCCAAGTGAGGCCTTGCTATAAGGTATCTATGAATGAAGTTTCATTACAATAGCTCGATCCTTTCTCGTGTTATAGAGATATGGAGTTGTTGCACGCAAACTTTAACCTTTATTTTTAAGTTCAAAAAGTGGTATAATTCTGCTAAATTGCAGGTCAGAGTTATGGGCCCTGGTCAGTGATCTCACATGATGATCCTTCATAATGTGAAGTTTCAATTGAATATCTGTAGTAGATATAGAGATATGGAGTTGTTGCTCGCAAACCTTAACCTAGGCATTACGCCGACGCCGACGAACGGGTGAATAGTATAGCTCCAACTATTCTGTGAATAGTCGAGCTTATAACATGAACAATATTATCTATGCTTTCTATATGTTCAAACGTTCAAGCACTGCGACAAAATGCACTTGAATGCATTACACAAATAATCAGTAACAAACCCACGACTTCTGATTCCGACGTTTACAATTATGGTAATTGCCCTTTCTCTTCCGAAATCAGGTCATTTTTTCTGTGTTTCGGGCAACCCTATTCACCTAGCGAAAACCCACCGACCCAAAAGTTTTTATTGAAGATTGTTTTTTATGTGAAATCCGTATTTCCGTATATAATGTGTCTTTAAAAAAGTAAAAACCAACTTAAACCCGACCCTACCTAACTTTTGTGAAACCGTTCGCCGAAAAACACATTTTTGTTTGGCCTCACTATAAAACTCTATTTTTGACATTCATGCTTGCTTGTAGGTATATTGTAATCAAATTAAGATTTCTAGAAATAATCATGAACCTGACATATAAGAACTTATTCACGAACCTGTTCATAGACTTAAGAATAACGAATAGACTCACACACAATAAAAATACTACGCAAATATGCTGGGTACCAATGTCGCTATTGTCATTCAAGAGTATATGTTCGATTTTACAACAGATATATTTGCATAAATTAAACAACTAAAAATTAATTTCCATATACTTCGATCTAAAATGAAAGAAAAGTTAATATGAACTGTTGTTGAAAAACGCATAGTTAACTACTTTTTAATCAAAAACTAGTTTTAGGCTGTACAGACAGAAACTCCAATACATGTATAAACGTTTACTCTACAGTTATTTTAGGTTACACAACACTAATAAACGATGCAAAAGTCGAAAATCGTATGTGTTGACTCATTCGATATTGTATTCGTCACGTTTATGTTTATATGTCTGCTTTCAAGTTATTTTGTCACTTTCATCTGTTTACTAGTATTCTTAAATAATTGATATGAATGATCGTACATGCACACTTTTACAAATCGTTCTAAATAAAGAACTCTGTAATTTGAGTTGCTGAATACCTAGACAGATTCAATTAAACAGTTTTCTTTGAACAGAACAGTTTCAAGAATATTCTTTATTATTACGTCTTAAGTCTAAGAATAGATTGGCGAATACGGGCCCTGGATGCCGACATATATGTTGACAAAACTGCGACTGTTTTTGTTATAACAGTAACATTTTCACCAGAAACCAATTCTACATGTGGTTATTTAAAACGGTATCTAGTTATTTTTGTCACCAGTTACAATCAATGCTGTCCAATCCAATAGCAAAAGCTGTCGGAAGACAGCACGCTCGACTTGTCTTGAACTTGTCAGAGTAACTAGCATTTTTCTAAAACAAACTGTTTGAAAAGTAACGGCCAAACATGTTTCTAGTTTGAATAAAATCCCTCAAGCCAATCAAGAGATACAAGCTTACCGAAAAACTTTAACCTACCCAAATAAGTGTAATAAGTTACCCAAATAAATTCTACAAAAATACCCATAATTATGACACATTTTAACTAGAGTTACGAAACTCGGCCTATGGGTTTATTTTAATAATAAATGGTTAAAGTTTGAATAAGTAATCCCTCAAGCCATTCCTGAGAAACTAGCTTATCGAAAATCGTTAACCTAGGCGGACGACGACGCCGACACCGACGCCGGGGAGAGTAGAATAGATTGCCTTTTCATCGTAAATTCGAGCTTAAAATTAAAATTAATTATCAAAAAACATAAATGCGATATTGTATTTTTGTTAAATATGGAATGTCTTAACGATTGTTATACCAAACACATCTGTAGATTTGGTAGAACATACAGCAATCATTATCAAGCTTAAAGATCGTACTCGAAGTAATCAACACGAATGCACATCGTACACTAAGTAATTAACGTGAATAAAAATCGTGCACTAATTAATTAACACGAAAAACGATCGTAATCAACACGAATAAAGATAGTTATTTCAGTAATCCTCAAGAATTAAATAGAACACTAAGTAATTATCACTAATAAAAGACCGTTCACCAAGTAATCGTCACGAACAAAGATCGAACACTAAGTAATAATAACTAATTAAGGTCGTACACTAAATAATAATCAATAATAAAGATTGTACATAAAGTAATTGCCACTAATAAAGATCGTACATTACGTAATAATAACTAATTAATTTCGTACATTAAGTAACTATCACTAATAAAGATCGTACACTCAGTAATCCTCACGAATAAAGATCGTACACTCAGTAATCCTCACGAATAATGATCGTACCCTAAGTAATCCTCCGGAATAAAGATCGTTCACTAAGTAATCGTCACGAATGTTGACATATAAAAGTTGGACAATTTTAATTCCTGAGTAAGTAACTCTTTATGTTTATTTTTAACTTTGTTTATAAATAAAAAACAACAACATAACTTTCTACAATCTCTCGTATACAAGACAACTATAGAGTGTGTGTTTCTCAGAAAGAGACGAGTCGCCAAGTAATCCTCCGGAATAAAGATCGTTCACTAAGTAATCGTCACGAATGTTGACATATAAAAGTTGGACAATTTTAATTCCTGAGTAAGTAACTCTTTATGTTTATTTTTAACTTTGTTTATAAATAAAAAACAACAACATAACTTTCTACAATCTCTCGTATACAAGACAACTATAGAGTGTGTGTTTCTCAGAAAGAGACGAGTCGCCATACTAGCATTTGAAATATGAAAATTCTGTGAGCAAACACCTTTGGTTTCGCTGCCAATATCGGAGTCTTCCTAGGCTACATTTTATGAACAACAAAACAAAAACATGTATACTCGTGGCGATTTTTTTCGGTTCTGTCGTGGGAAGAGAAACTATTTTAGTTTCTGGCAACCAGATCACAAGATACTTCAATGTAAGTTGAGTAAATCAGCAGCAGAATCAAGTACCGGTAAATCGCGGTTGGTTCTTTCGCGGCGGGCAATCCCAGGGGAATTTGACTTATTGTATTTTGGGGGATCTAAAACGGAATTCCCCACCCTAGAGCCAAACGTTTGTGTCTAATTCCCCACAATAGGGGATGCTTAATTTGTGTATCAAATAGCCCGGAGGCCAATATTACCGGGATCTAAAATCCGAACAAGGTATATTTTCCGGGACTTGCAGGATTATAGGAATATCTTCAGGTATTTTGTACATAATTAACAGGAAAACCAGACACTAATGTTTTTGTTATTTGTAAAGATAATAAGTTTTTGTTACATGCAAGGGTGCTAGGCAGTCACAAGAAGTCAACACCTCTGTGTCACAATGACCACAACTCACGTGCATTTGATCATAATATAATCATCTTGGAAATATTTAACAAACTAACATTATTTCCGTTTGTCAAACTCATATAGTATGATGCTTCATGGCATGCCACATACTAAAGGTTTTTAAAGTGTTCCTTTTTTAAATCTATATTTAGATAATTCCTGTGAAGTTTGGTAAAAAACTGCCCAGCGGTTTAGGGTGAGAGGTTGTTTGAATGAAAATATTGACGCACGACGGAAAACGGAATGAAGGTGATTATAAAAGCTCACCATGAGCACTTTGTGCTCAGGTGAGCTAAAACACGCATTTGGACGGGCGTAGCTATGTTATTTTTTTTTTCAAAACACGGACGCGGGTCAGAAAAAAATTGTGTTTACTTCGCAACAAAAAAATCATAATCAATTAAAACCATTCAACTGGTGTTCTTTGGACTATCGTGCACGTGCTGTCGTCGAGAAGCTTGTCGCTCGTGTACCAGTCTATTTCAGATGTTTCAATCCCACATTAGACACGTGACAAGCAGCAGACGCGCAGACAACAATTCGTGCAGACGACAGTTCTAGAAATTAGAAGGAATGATGTAGGCTACCGTGAAGAAGCGGAAGGTAGGGAGGCATCGGGAGTTTTGTCGCATATGACAGGAGGCGCTATGCATGATCATATTTGTCATTAATAATATTTTTCACACACCTGTGAAGAAAAGGATATAATTTGTTACATTTGTAAGTGTGAAGAACGTGCTTGGCCAAAAACGGTGTATCTTTGAGGATCACAGAAGAATCACAAAATAATAGGATTTAATTGCATATCAAAAGTTGTGTGCGATAAAAACTTCGCAGAACATGTCAAGACTAAGACTGTGCAGTGTAAAGAATAAGACTGTGCAGTGTAAAGAATAAGATTATGCAGTGTAAAGAATACGATTGTGCTGTGTTAAGAATAAGATCTCGATTGTCACACTGGGAAGAATCGGATACTATTTTTCACAGATGTGAAAACATGATTTGTGAAAAATATGGTCCTGCAGCGCTAGAGGACCTACAGAGTGCAGGGCCACGGGGTGAAAACATGATTTGTGAAAACTATGGTCCTGCAGCGCTAGAGGACCTACAGAGTGCAGGGCCACGGGGTGAAAACATGATTTGTGAAAACTATGGTCCTGCAGCGCTAGAGGACCTCCAGAGTGCAGGGCCACGTGGTGAAAACATGATTTGTGAAAACTATGGTCCTGCAGCGCTATAGGACCTACAGAGTGCAGGGCCACGGGGTGAAAACATGATTTGTGAAAACTATGGTCCTGCAGAGCTATAGGACCTCCAGAGTGCAGGGCCACGGGGTGAAAACATGATTTGTGAAAACTATGATCCTGCAGCGCTATAGGACCTCCAGAGTGCAGGGTCACGGGGTGAAAACATGATTTGTGAAAACTATGGTCCTGCAGCGCTATAGGACCTCCAGAGTGCAGGGCCACGGGGTGAAACATGATTTGTGAAAACTATGGGCATGCAGCGCTATAGGATCTCCAGAGTGCAGGGCCACGGGGTGAAAACATGATTTGTTAAAACTATGATCCTGCAGCGCTAGAGGACCTCCAGAGTGCAGGGCCACGGGGTCGACGGCTGCCCTTTTACATTGACAAATTAATCACAAACAGTACTTCGTAACATTTTAGATGATATGTGTATATTTCATTGAAACGATTTGACCATTAAGGGACAAAATAATGTGCATGGAGTATGAAACAATGAACAGTAATGCCGGGTACATGTTATAAAGGCGCGTCAGATTAAACAGTTTTTCCCACACGACGAAAAATTGCCAATACATTTAAAAGAAACATGTCAACTTTGTACATGACGAATGTCAGATTGATAAACGTGCAACATTCATACACTGAGTGTGTAATTTCCAGACGACAGCCATAATTAGTTTCAAAATGACACGCGCAGTTTTCTAAAGACAAAAAAGACAATATTTCGTTGTTAAATAGCAAATAAACAACTCGAAAAAGTCGTAAAATATACTTTGCATTGTAATTGCAGAATATGTTGTCATGTCATGTTAGAATCAAAATAATTTTTGCTTAATCGTTGTTTATCGTTCAGACCCGTGTGCGAATATTCGATTCGATTAAATTTTCGATTTATCGTTGTTTATCAGCAAATAAACAACGATTTGGAGTTCTGATGCGTAGGAATTAAACCACGAGCGCGTTGTTCAATAGCCACGCATCAGAACGACAAAGAGTTGTTTATTGTCCGTTAAACAATGATAATGCACACATTATTTCGATGAATTGACAAATATAATTGCAATTGTAATGAAAACTATATTTTTCTATGCTCCGATAGTGTTGTTCTTTGTTTATAGAAAAATAAGCGAGTAGCATCAGAACTCGAAACCGTCTTTATTTACAGATTATCGACTCTAAATCACAAATTATTTCTTCATTATACATGAATTCGTGGCGCCAAACAACTTGTGACCAAACTTACCGAGTATTTTCTCCACAGTTTATGCACTATCAATGTTACAATATACTAATTCCAATCCTTATGTAATTTAATGTAAAAGCGATAACTTTAACCCAAAATAAATGCAACATTGTGCACATAGGGACCCTCATAACCATACCTTTTCTTAAAGAGCATTCTAAGCTGAATTGATTTAAGCAATAAAAAGGGTATGTTATGTAATATGTAAGAAAGAACTCGACACTAAACAAAGATTACTGTTTTGTCACCATCTTTTTACCGGCTACTTTCTAGTTCAATGTAACCCGTCTAAGCGCAAGTGTCATACTGTAGTGTCCAATCTTAAAACATATCAGTGATTTATTTGTGCATACCAATGCTTACCCTACCAACATCTAAAAAAATATATCAAAGCAAGTGTCTCAATCTAAAAACATGTCTTCGAGTTAAGCTTGTTGATTTATTTAGAGAGGACAGCCCTTCACGACTTATTTATTTCGTGTAATGTGACCCCAACATTTCCCCCCCCCCCCAGGGGGGGAGGCGGGCAAACCCAGGGCAATTTGACTAATTTTATTTTGGGATATATAATTTATAATTCACCACCCTGTGGGATGCTTAATTGGTGAATCAAACGGCCCGGGGGCCAATATTACCGGGGTCTAAAATTTTAACTAAGTCTATTTCCCGGGACCCGGAATTATTCGGTGTGTCAATTTCCGCCTGTCGGGAATTGCGTACAGTCTAAAATCGCGTATATGCCCGCCGCTCGCCCCTGGGAAAAAATATTGATAGGTGCATTAAGTTTATACAATTTACTTACCGGTAGAGATATATTTGACAAGTGTATCAAAGATAAAATAAGAGGGCCAAATGGCCCCGGGTCGCTCACCTGAGTTGACTGAACCACAATAGCTCGTAAAAGTTTAATAGCGTATTCAGAGATGTGACCACTGGCAGCAATGTTTTTAGTGAATCAAAACAATTTGAAGTAATTTAATAAATGGTAGAATATTTATGTGAAATAATCTAAAAATCCAGCAAGCAGTTTCAGACAAGAACATTTTCAAAATGAATGTCAACCAAGGAACATTTGTGCGAATTTATTTTGAAATTCCGGTCGGTGGTTTCTGACAAGAAGATTTTCAAAGTTTTCTATATAACATATAAGGACAACTGCCCAACCCATTGCCTGTCATAATTTTTACAAATCAAAATGATTTGAAGAAATTTGGTAGAGGACCACCCAAGGAACATTTCTGTAAAATTATTTTGAAATCCATTCAGAGGTTTCGGACAAGAAGTTTTTTTTTTCAAGTTTTATATATAGCCATTGAAAGAAAACTGCCACGATCCCCCAGTGGCCATGTTTTTTAACGAATCAAAATGATTTAAAGAAATTTGGTAGAGGGTCACCCAAGGAATATTTATGTGAAGTTATTTTTAAATCTGGTCAGCGGTATCTGAGAAGATTTTCAAAGTTTTGTAGATAGTTATATAAGAAAAAAAATTCCCCAGCACCTGGCGGTCTTTTTGTTAACGAATCAAAATGATTTGAAGAAATTTGGTAGAGGATCACAAAAGGAACATTTATGTGAAATTATTTTGAAATCCGGCCAGCGGTTTCTGAGGAGAAGATTTTCACAGTTTTCTAAAGTTTTCCAGTTTTGTAAGTTTTTGGTTGCCATGGCAACCATAGTTTTCTAGATATTCAAATGAATTGAAGGACTTTGTTAAAGAACCATCCCAGGAACTTTCCTGCTAAGTTTGCTTAAAGTAAACATATTGGCGACGACGACGACGACGGACAACGACGACGACGGACAGTGACTGACTAGAATAGCTCACCCTTAAGCACTTTGTGCTCGGTGAGCTAACAACAACAACATATAATGGTAAAACACGTGACCATATGTTTTATGGAGAACTTAGTTTTGTAAATACTTCACCGCTGTTTCACAATCATGATTTTGTTGTAGATGCAAATGCACATATAATAAATCCTAGCGTTATGTTAACAATATTTTAACATGGAAACAGCACTTGATCCTGTTCACATTTTAAGTTTCATTTAACAAATCGAAGTTGTCGTTTGTGAAGTTTAACATATCATTTGACCCAACATAAAAATGTATCGATTCGCGATTAAGTTTTTTGTCAGCATGTAAAAAAACTTTTTTTAATTTACTTGAATAATATAATATTGTTGATAAATTGCTTAACAGAAACCGCAATATTTTATAGAGAGAACACAAAATAATGCGTATGTGAAACATCTGCATAGCAATGATAACAATATATTTCCTGTATAATTCCGTGCAGTATTAAATGAAGAAGTACAAACATTAAAGGTGCTCACTCGTGCAGGAAAATGTGACACAACCAAACAATGCAACGACGTGACACAACCAATCGACCCAACGACGTGACACAACCAAAAACCAAACGAAACAACGACGTGACACAACCAAACGATGCAACGACGTGACACCACCCAACAATGCAATCACGTGACACAACCAAACGATGCAACCACGTGACACAACCAAACGATGAAATGAAGTGACAGAATCAAGCGATGCAACGAATTGACACAACCAAAAGATGCAACAATGGCAAAACCAAACGATGTGACACAACCAAACGATGCAACCACGTGACACAACCAAACGATGAAATGAAGTGACGGAATCAAGCGATGCAACGAATTGACACAACCAAAAGATGCAACAATGGCAAAACCAAACGATGTGACACAATCAAATAATAAAAGTTAATCGATTGAAACGTTTTCTTTGATTTCAGGTAAAATAATTATTTATTAAACAATCTTTTAATTGAATAATGGAACAAAGAGTATAGTTTTTTTCAACTACACGAACAATAATTTAAGGAACATTTTTTATAATGGAGCAATAGAAAGAAAGCGGATAACCTCGCATATTAGCAGATAATTATATACTCAACCACCAAAAAAAAAAAGAACCCTGACACTTCATAATTTGATACATTCTTTTTAAGTTAAACCGATATTAAGCAAGTGCAGTAAAGAGGAGCATAACTCTGTTAAAATACAAAACAGAGTTATGGGGAATGCTGCAACTGAAACTGGAATTGGTGACAAAGGTGTATTCCAAGTTTCAGGTGAATAACTAACGTAAGATTCGTAGAATTGATTTCATAAGACTTTAACTAAAACATGGACCAACATTTACACGCGTTAACCGCGGCGAGTAGGAAAGCTCAACAACTCTTCAAATATTCGAGCTATTATCAGTGCTCCGGATAAGCTTTTGGTCTTTGTGTAAATGTATGCTTACCTCTGCAAATTTGGGAGTAAATGTACACTCTCTAGAATTGGGGGGGGGGGGGGGGGGTAAATGTACACTCTATGAAGGATTAGCGGGGTTAAATTTGCATCCAATAATACATTACGATACTACTATTACTACTCTGTTGTTGCTACTGCTTCTGCTGCAGCAACTGCTGCTACTACTACTACTGCTACTGGTGCTACTACTGCTAGTACTTATACTACTACCTTCTACTACTACTGCCACTACTACTACTACTACTACTACTGCTACTACTACTACTACTACTACTACTACTGCTACTACTGCTACTGCTGCTGCTACTGCTACTGCTACTGCTACTACCACTACTACTGCTACTAGTAATAATAATAATAATAATAATAATAATAAAAATAACAGCAACACCACTTAAATACCACAATGTTACAATTGAGAATTCAGAACATTTTAAGACTGTTATTGCTGGAAATAACAACTGCACATTTAGGTAGGCAAGCCTGTCCATATTTTCCTTTTTTACTTTCAGAGCGAACATCGGAAAACATTGTACGTAAATGTACACCCAATTCTATTGTTCTGTGCGTATTTTCAAAATTTCTGTGAGTAACTTACGCGTGTACGCGCCTTATCTGGGACTCTGGTCTAAAACAACAATCATATAACTGTTTATAAAAGATGTTGTTTAAAAAAAAACATTCTTAGTAGCGAATATTACAGAAATAAATGATTTAATAAACGCATTTTTCTATGCTGAACTAAAATTTTACCCGTAAAATACATAAAATACAAATAAATTATCATAAGCCAAATTAATTTATATTGGTATAATATTATTTTACTCAATCAATATTTTAAATAATTTTTTATTCGCTGCTAAAACAATACGACTATTTAATTCTATACAAATCTGAACTTCAAATGAATTTAAATTGTTTTGAAAGCATTAACACTAAATAGTACAATCAGGTCGCGTAGCCTAAGGGAAGCAACTGCTCTAGGAACTCATCACGAAGTAGCATCGAGTTGTCTTCCGTGCCATTTATGTAGTGCGTTCTCCAACACAATATTAAAGTAAAGAGCCGTATTATAATATTATAATACCTGAATTGTTTTTATTCTTATGATTTTTATTATTTTCCATAATTTGCTTGACTGTTCAATTATGAGCTAGTTACTAGCAGGCATTACTTTTATTGCAGTTAAACAAAGTGCAACGTTTTATCGAAAACGCATCGGGTAATACGATGAAGTCGTATGAATTAAAGGACCAATTTCACAGTTTTTTGTTGTGAGAAATAGTTATCAAAAACTGACTTTTGTTTGTCCTATAAAACATTTATTGTTCATATTTCACCATTTGGAATGCAAATTGATCGTGCAGAGTTAAACGTTTGACGAATATGTGTTATTTTTCGAGGAGAATTTGCTACCTGGTAGACATACCCTAGTAAATTTTTGCACAAAAAGGCAGAACAAATATCAAAATAATTATGTTTTGCAACCAAAACAGAATAGCAGACAAACGTTTTGATACGCAGATTCTACACATTTCTGATTTGAAATTCCATTTTTGGAGAAATATTGTCCAACCCTAAACTACGAAACTGTCCCTTTAAATCGATATATACGAATTAATTAATCGTGACAGTAAACGGCATAACATGAATTATCTAAGGAGTTGTTAAGGTCATTTTAAACTATGATGTGACATACATTTGGTGAATATGTATTTGTGGTTGTTTGTCTGCAAAATCTGACTGATTAAAAACTCCAGCAAATCCAACCCCAAATAAAAACTGTATAAACTGCAATAACCTATGCTTAGGCATTATTGCCTACATGTATTGTATATGGACACTATTAAACAGCAGCCCCAATGCAGTTGACTCACAGATCATAAGAGGTACGTGTATATTAATTGTAGTAGTACAGTGCTTGTTCTTCCATACTCGTACAGACAATTTTACTTCACAATAAACTGCTGACATTACAATTTGGCACACACACTTTTTGAGACGTAAAGTAAAGACAAGAGGGCCACGATGGCCCTAGGTCGCTCACGTGAGTTTAAGGCATCCCAGTTTTGACCCCAGGGGCATCATTTGAACAATCTTTGTAGAAGACTGGTATGCAATGTTACATACCAAATATGAAACCACTGGGCCTTGCGGTTTCACAGGAGAAGATTCTTGAAGTAATTTTGCTAGTGAAGTCGATACAAACAATGTGACCCCCGGGGCGTCGCCAGTTTTGACCCCAGGGCATCATTTGAACAATCTATGTAGAAGACCCCTATACAATGTTACTAACCAAATAACAAACCTCTGGGCCTCTGCGGTTTCAGAGAAGAAAATTTTCAGAGTCATTTAGCTTTTAAGTCTATATAAACAATGTGACCCCCGGGGCGTGGCCAGTTTTTACCCCAAGGGCATCATTTGAACAATCTTTGTAGAGGACCACTATGCAATGTTACATACCAAATATGAAACGATTTTTGCAGTAATTTTGCTATTTAAGTCTATATAATCCACGTGACCCCGGGGCGTGGATAGTTTTAACCCCAGGGGTATCATTTGAACAATTTTTGTAGAGGACCCCTTTACAATGTTACCATCCAAAGACCAAACCTCTCGACCTTGCGGTTTCGGAAGAGAATACATTTAGCTATTTAAGTCTATAGAAACAATGTGACCCCTGGGGCGTGGCCAGTTTTGACCCCATGGGCATCATTTGAACAATCTTTGTAGAGGACCCCTATATAATGTTAACAACCAAATACCAAACCTCTCGGCCTTGCGGTTTCGGAGAAGATTTTCAAAGTCATTTAGTTATTTAAGTCTATATAAACCATGTGGCCACCGGGGTGTTGCCAGTTTTAACCGCAGGGGCATCATTGGAACAATTTTTGTAGAGGACCACTATGCAATGTAACATACCAAATATGATACATCTGGGCCTTGCGGTTTCAGATGAGAAGATTTTAAAAGTAATTTTGCTATTTAAGTCAGTATAAACAATGTGACCCCCAGGGGCGTGGCCAGTTTTGACCCCACGAGCATCATTTGGACAATCTTTGTAGAGGACCACTAGAGGATGCCACATACCAAGTATGAAACCACTGGGCCTTGCGGTTTCAGAGAAGATTTTTGAAGTAATTTTGCTGTTTAGGCCAATATTAAGAATGTGACCCACAGGGCGTGGCCAGTTTTGACCACAGGGGCATCATTTGAACAATCTTTGTATAGGACCACTATACAATGTTACAAACCAAATACCAAACCTCTATGCCCCTGCGGTTTCAGAGGAGAAGATTTTAAAAGTCATTTTGCTATTTAAGTCTATATAAACCATGTGACCCCTGGGGCGTGGTAAGTTTTAACCCCAGGGGCATCATTTGAACAATCTGTGTAAAGGACCACTTGAGGATGCCAAATACCAAATATGAAAGCTCTCAGCTATGCAGTTTAAGGGGAGAAGATTTTTAAAGTTTTCACTTTTTAAATCTATTTTTAGCTCTGGTGAACTACATATGCAGCGGACCGAAACGATTTGAACAATTTTGAAAGACGGTCACCCAATGATTATTCCTGTGAAGTTTGGTGAAAATCTGCCCAGCGGTTTAGGAGATGTTGTTTGAATGATAATGTTGACGCACGACGCACGACGGACAAAAGGTGATCACAAAAGCGCACCAAGAGCATAATGTGCTCAGGTGAGCTAAAAAGTGTTAATGATGTGTACGATTTTAGATACAACACTTCATCAATGTTAACTAATCGTCATATATACATATAATGGCAAAGCACAAGAGGTGTGTGCGAAAAATACACGTAAAACACAAATATAATAAAATTCCCGTATTCGTTTAACTGTTTTCATATTCTCGTCGATATACTGTTCCTTTAAATTGCACACGCACGAAATATCGTTGCATTTGAACAACAATCAATAACTCTATCGAATCAACATGCGTACATAGTTTAACAGCAGCGGGACAAGTCGCGTCAATATAACCGTAACCGTAGCCTAGTGATTAGGGCGTTCGCATACGGAGCGGGAGGTTGAAGGTTCGAGTCTCGCCCAGGGCTTGTTCTGATATGGCCGGTTGTCTACCCAGCAGCCAGTTTAATCGAAGGGTACCGATTGCCTTTCTGCCAAGCGCCCGGCATATAGGATAGAAATTGGGAGTAAAGGTGTTTATCAGTAAAGGTGTCTCATAAGTCAAAACTGGATGGCCCTTAATCGCTAGAGATGATACAGTAATAAAAACACTTTACTTTATTTTATAGACGTCAACATAACAGGAAACATGCGCACCATGACAGTTTATCCAACCAGGCGACACAAACAGCGTAAGACACCCAGGCGGCACAACAGCGTAACACAATCAGGCGACACAACAACATAACACAACTAGGCGACAAAACAGCCTAACACAACCAGGCGACACAACAGCGTAAGAAAACCAGGCGAAACAACAGCGTAGGACAACCAGGCAACACAACGACGTAACACAACCAGGCAACACAACAGCGTAAAACAATCAGGCGACACAACAGCGATACGCAACCAGGCGAGACAACAGCGTAAAACAATCAGGCGATACAACATCGTAACACAATCAGGCGACACAACAGCGTAAAACAACCAAGAGAAACAACAGCGTAACATAACCCAGCGACACAACAGCGTAACACAACCAAGCGACACAATAGCGTAACAACCTGGCGACACAACAGCGTAAACCAACCAGGCGACACAACAGCGTAACACAACCAGGCGACACAACAGCGTAACACAACCAGGCGACACAACAGCGTAACATAACCAGGCGACACAACGACAGAACACAACCAGGCGACACAACGACGTTACACAACCAATCGATACAACAACGTAAAACAACCAAGCGAGACAACAGCGTAACACAACAAAGCGACATAACAGCGTAAAACAACCAAGCGACACAACAGTGTTGCACAACAAGGCGACAAAACGACGTAACACAACTAGGCGACACAACGACGTAACTCAACCAGGCGACACAACAGCATAACACAACCAAGCGACACAACAACGATAACCAACCAGGCGACACAACAACGGAACACAACCAAGCGTCACAACGACGGAACACAGCCAAGCGACACAACGATTGGACTCAAACAAGAGACATAACGATGGAACTCAACCAAGAGACATAACGGCCGGACACAACAAAACGATACGATCTTGGGTCTCAACCAAGAGACACAACGACAGAACTCAAGAGAAACAACGACACAACGACGGAACTCAATCAAATGACAAAACGACGGAAAACAACCAAGCGACACAAAGGCTGGACACAACAAAGCGACACAAGGGCCGGACACAACCAAGCGACACAACGACGGAATTCAACGAAGAAACACAACGACAGAAGTCAACCAGGCGTCACATCAACGGGATACATCCACGCGACACAATGACGGAACACAACCAAGGACACGAAGGCCGGACACAACCAAGCGAAACAACGACGGAACTCAACCAAGCGTCACACCAACCGAATACATCCAAGGGTCACAACGACGGAACTCAACCAAGCGACACAACAATGGAACACAACCAGGCGACACAACGACGGAACACAGCCAAGCGACACGACGACGGCCGGACACAATTAAGCGGCATAACGTTTCATGAACCTAGCTTGTGCACATTTTGAGTTATCGAAGGATCAAGGCTTTCACTGACAGACGGACGGACGGTCCACTATGACTTTAGATTGTTTTTACAATGCTCACTTTCTTCGTTGAATTTTACAACATCAAAATCATACACGAAATAAAGTTGCAGCATGATAGTTCTATGTGCTCAATTACCGTAACTTCTGTTCCAACATCATCATGTCGCAGTGATGTAATTTATGTGATATCCGCCTTTCGATCGGAAGATCGTGAGTTTGATTCCTACTCCGGGAGCCTTCGAATTATCTTACTTAAAACTCAACGCGTATTGGTTCTTCCCAGGAAATGGACTTGAAAGTGTCTCAAAAAGTATTTGAATTTCGACACTCGATCTTTAATATCTAAATGTAATTTTAAACTAAACTTGACAGTCCATAATGACATTAAATTATGTTTGTACAATGCTGACTTTCTTTGTGAATGTTTTTCCAATTAAAATCAGCATAGGAGAAAAAAGTAGAGTAACTCTTGTTGTTGTACAAATACTTGTGTTGCCAAAGCAACCACAATTTAGTAAGACGTAGAAGGAAAATTGGCTTAGTATGTATTAATTTTCAACTTATTATAAATTATTGTTTACACAACTGTAAATTTAAAATGCTGTATATAAAACAAGAGCTGTTTGTAAAAAAGTAATGCCCCCGCTAGGTTAAAATGGCTAAGAAGGCTAATTTAGATAATCAAGGGCCATAACTCCACAGATACTTCGACGATTTGGTTAATTATCTAACTTTACGGAGATAATACGCCTACAAAGATTTTAACGAAGTTTGGTGAAGATCGGCTATGAACTGTCGGATTTAGAGAATATAAACGGCTAAAAAGGCCAATTTTAGATCATTCAATGACCATAACTCCGCAATTCCAGGGCCGATTTGGCTGATTATTGAACTTGATCAGATATTATTATAACAAACATTTTCATGAAGTTTGGTTAAGATCGGATGAAAGCTGTTGGACTTAGAAAGCCGAAACGACTAAAAAGGCCAATTTCAGATAATTAAAGGACAATAACTAAAAAATGTCTGTGGCAATTTGGCCGATAATTGAACATGACCTACCGTAGACCGTATATATTATTATTAGGGATGTCAACGAATAATCGAATATTCGAATATTCGAATACGTGACCGAATACTCGAATATTAAATACCGACAGACAGACCGACAGACATTAGCAAGCCATCTTCGAAGGATGGGGGGGGGGGGATCATAATAATAGCTTTCAAAAATTGGAACTAAATATTTTAAAGTAAACTTATAATGTTTCTGGAATAGGGCTTCATATTCCCTTTATACAATGTTGCTAAGATACGTATGTCTCATGATCTGTACAATAGTATCGGATTGGTAATAAATTAAAATTATTATTATCATTACTGTATTATTATTATTATTATTATTATTATTATTACCGATGATGATACTAAGAAATTTTTAAACTAATATTCTAACACGATACTCGTTAATTTTTCTATAGAAAAAGAACAAACTTATCGTTAATAAACTACCAAATTAACAACGCAAAGAGAAGTCCCGATTCTGAGCGGAGTATAGTAAAAAGTAGTTCCAATTACAATTGCAAAAATATATGTCAAATAATATTAAAATCGAAATAATTTTCGCATTATCTTTGTTTATCGGATAATAAACACCTCTTTATCGTTCGGATGCGTGCATATTAAACAACACTAGCTAACGCCCTCGTGGTTTAATTTCTTCGCATCAGAACTCCAAATCGTTGTTAACTGGCCGATAAACAACGATAAATCGAAAAGTATTTCTTTAATCGTTCAGAACGTGTAATAGGGTTGTCCTCGTGCACAGTGTACATGTACAGTCATGAAAGTTGCCCGCTCGATCGATTACAGCATAGCACGAGGAAATCGTGAAATTCGCGTGTCATACAGAAAAGCTATTTTTAGCTTCCGGCAGTTTCTGGTTTAAAATATGATGTCTACAAAAGACATATGGGATCGTATTCTAGAAACATCTTAAGTTTACCTTATAGTATTGTCACTTAAGTTTTGATTTTTGTATGTACTTAAAAAACTACATGAAATCAAATTAAAGCGAAGTTAATAGTAGTAAATAATTAGTTGGAAAGTAGTGAATTCTAAGCAAGATTTCATGTACATACGGAATAAAATGCTAAAGACAAATGATGATCTTTAGGCTTAGGATAAGATTTTACTTAAGGTGTTTCTGAAATATGTACCATGAGGTCATAATTAGATAGATTCCTAAGTAAAAATAAGCAAAAATAACAATATGAGTTTGAAACACTATGCTTCGGAACATGTGCATGCTGACAAATACATTAATAACAAAAGCTGTTTGTAAAAAAGTTATGCACCTCTAGGTTAAAATAGCTAAAACGGCTTAATTTAGATAATCAAGGGCCATAACTCCACAGTTACTGGGACGATTTGGTTGATTATCAAACTTAACAGAGATAATACACCCACAAAGATTTTCACCAAGTTTGATGAAGATCGGCTATGAACTGTTGGACATAGAGACAGAAACGGCTTAAAAGGCCATTTTTATATACCGGTAATTTAAGGGCAATAACTCCACATTTCCTGTGACAATTTGGCTGATTATGGAACTTGACCTAGATATTATTATTACAAACATTGTCATGAAGTTTGGTGAAGATTGGATAAAAAAAACTGTTGAACTCAGAGAGCGGACACGGCGAAAAAGCCTAATTTTAAATATTCAAGGGCCATAACTCCACAATTCTTGGGGCGATTTGGCTGATTATCGCACTTGACCTAGATATTATTATTACAAACATTTCCATGAAGTTTAGTGAAGATCGGATGAAAACTGTTGGACTTAGAGAGCGGAAACGGCTAAAAAGCCAATTTTAGATAATTCATCGGCCATAACTCCACAATTGATGATTATAGAACTAGACCTAGATATTATGCCCACAAACATTTTCTTGAAGTTTGATGAAGATCAGATGAAAACTGTTGAACTTAGAGAGCGGAAACGAAGTTGTCTACCGACACACCGACATTAACTTTTTGTGACAAAATCTTCAAACAACGCATTTCTTTGCCAGAAAATCCAGAGGTAACATTTTTGAATAATGGGATTTTTCTGAATTTGCGACTACGACTTGTCATAAATACCAGGCTTATTTGAGTTCCGGATTTTAGTATAACTTGTTCCGATAGATTTCCGTAAGTTTGATGATTGTGCTATTACATGTATTATTATAGCTTTAAGTTTATGTTACCACTGTATTTTATACATTGTACTTCGTTCGCATACATTTCCTCAAACGAGCTATTTCACAATCCCATACTTACTAAAGACTATTCTTGAAATTGTTCTATTATAATAACGCTGTTAATGTGAGTAACACTTGGTACCTACCGGTATGCAAATTTAAGCATTCTTTATTCAGGCTAAATGGCATTAGTACTCGGCATATTTGCAAACGCATAATTTATTTCTAGAGACTAAGTCTATTCTTTACTTTTTAGTCGAATAATGGGTTCTTGAATACGGGCCAGGTCGCTTCCAACACTCATTTTAACTCGGAAAAGCTGTGGCCTCTTAACTGCAAATTAACATCGCACACGTTGTGTTGGTATTTTTTTTATTAAGAAATAATTTTTAATTAATCGTTGTTTATCGGTCAATAAACAACAATTTGGAGTTCTGATGCAACAAACAGTTGTTTATTGACCGATAAACCACGATAATGCGAAAATTATTCCGATTCTTACATGATTGAAGATATATTTTTGAAATTGTAATTGGAACTACTTTTTACTATGCACCGCTCAGTATCGGGATTACTTTTTGCGTAGTTATTGGGTAGTTTAACAACAATAATTTTGTTCTTATCTATAGAAAAATTAGCAAGTATCATGTTAGAATTTTTACCCAAGCTGGTAGGTGTACATGATCATACGTGTCTACGTTTTCAGATGGATTAAAATGATGAAGACTATGTTACGTCTTATGAAATAAGTTAAATGTCGTATTATTGTACAAAATAAACACTTGCTGAAAACTCAGAACATTTAAACGAGCAAGCCGCCAACAGATGGATATAAATGCCTGGAATTAACTGTTATAAAAGCATGTGTCAGTAATTAACAACAATCACAAATTCAATAAAATATGGATTATGTTTAAATTTGTTCCAAATTAGATTTAAATCTAGTTTATTACTGTCACTGTAAACAATTTCAACCCTTTTAATATAAAACAAATCAACTTGCATTTGTAGTTACTTCAATCAAATACATAAATAAAACCTCAAATAAATCAGGCAAGTACAGTTTAAGTGTTCACGGTCTTTGTCCGAATTACAAGTCCTCCAACAGGTTATTGAATGTTGAAAAAATAGTTTACTAATAAAATGTAAATTTAAAAATGTAATTTAAAGAGACTTGTTCACAGATTTTTCGCAATTTAAGTAAATGTCATTAAATGTCTTAACTGCAAAAAAAACAGCAGCATCTGGAGATATCTAAAACAAATATTATATAAAGAACAAGCGCTGTCAGAGGTCAGCGCGCTCGACTATTCGAAGTATTTCAGTTGGTACATATTTTTGAAAGTGGAAGGGACCTACATTTGTTGAAAAACAAAGCTGAGTTATAGCATTTATTTCATCAATTTATTCCAAGTTTCGAGTGAACACCTTATGTACTTTAGAAATTATAAGACTTTGGAACAAAAACTTTAAATCTGCTGCGTCACAGATTGGAAAATTGACAAAAATGGAAAAAAAAATGTTTCAAATCTAGAAAAACAATATATTATTAAATTGAACTGACTAAAATAACATAGTTGACACATTAACAAAAGTTCCCAACACCTTGGTTTAATCATTACAACGCATTCTTTCAATCCGATTTCAAAAGCGTTCGAGACGCTTTTTAACTATTTATAACTCGTAGGTTGTTGTTGTAAAATTATCACGTGATCCAAACAGCCAATTAATTTCGCTTCCGGAGTCCCGTTGTTTACAAAACATAAGTCCGAATTTACAAGTAGCGCTCCGTGCAAATGACTTTAGAGGCGCGGTTAGAGCATCCGCCTCTCACGCAGAGGACCCGGGTCCAATGCCCGCAAGTGCTCATAATTATTTATGTTCATTTCAATGCTGTTAGAAGTAATCTTTGTTTGCACGATATCTTTCAAATATTTTTGGTGAAATAAAGAGATATGTCAATAAACGTAAATAAAAAAAAATCATATACAATACTATATTATCTCTCGTTTTAATCAGCTATTGGAATCGCATCTGGCGTGTTAATAAACAGTCCGAAATTACCATTACTCAGTAGCACATACCGACTAGTCGTAGTCTATTTTTAGACGGGCTTTCTCAAAAGAGTCGTCTGCTATCATTTGCATTGTTATTATACTATTAAGCGGTGCTTCATTGACTGTATTTGATGACTATCATATTATTTACATTACAAACAACTTTTATGGCCTCCTTCATATCTGTCTAATCATCTGTGAAGTAGCAGAATTGACCTGAAAATCTATATAAAAAGTGGGCAAACCTCTGCCAAAATACAACAAAGTGTTAAAGAGATTATAGCAAATGATGCTGGAGTTGATTAAAAGGATGTATTCAAAGTTTCAATACATACCTTCTGTTGTTTGTAAATTATAAGACTTTTGAATAAAAACTTACACTGAAAATCTATGTGAAAAGGCGGTTAACTCTATCAAAATACAAAACAGGGTTATATGGATTGTGGCACCGGATGATGAAGTTGATGACAAAGGTATTTGCCAAGTTTCAATTTAATAACCTATCAAGTTTTGAAGTTATAAAACTCTTGAATAGAAAGTTAAATATAAAAAAGCTGTGTGCAAAAGGGACCTTACTATGCCAAAATACAGAACAGAGTTATAGGGAATGTTGCACCTGATGCTTGAGTTGATGGTTAAGGTATATTCCATGTTTCAAGAGAATAGCCTATGAAGTTTTGAATTTACAAGACATTTGAATAAAAACTAACGAAAATATATGTGAAAAAGAGGCATAATTCTGTTAAAATACAAAACTTTGTTATGGGGAATGCTAATATTTGAATATTAACTGTGACCAGAAAATCTATGTGAACAATGGCATAACTCTGTCAGTATACAAAACGGAGTTATGGGAATTGATGCTGGAGTTGATGACAAAGTTATGTTCCAAGTTTCAAGTGAATAACTTAAGTATTTTTGAAGTAACAAGACTTCTGAATAAAAACTTTAACCAAGATCAGACACCGACGCCGACACCGACGCTGGGGGTAGTAGGAAAGCTCACCTATTCTTCGAATAGTCGAACTAAAAACAGGAAAATTAAAAAAAATGCCATCGCCGGGATTCGAACCCGGGACCTTTGAGTTCAAAATTCTCGTGCCATTCGGCCATTCGGACTTATACATGTTGCTTGTAAGTGATACGCGTGTTTTCCAAAATACCGACGTAAACGCTTTATTATTTTATCCATTTGAATTCATGATTATCCATAAATGAAACGATATTTCCCAGATATTTCTTAGTCATGAGTGTTATTTCGCTTGACTGTATATGATGTATAATTTCTTTTTGAAATATATGACAAACATTTTGAAAATTGTCAATTTGCCAATCCGTGAACAGGTCCCTTTAAGCTTACATTATTATCCCATTTACTTCAATATAGGGGAAGCCACTGCTGCCTGGAGTTTGCACAGGAGTAAATTCCAGTTGTCTCCCTTGCAATGGACAGAATCCGTTTGTTCACTAGTTAATTTTCATGTTTGCTCGAAATTTATATGCATTCTGTTTCGGTTGCGAATACAATAATCATAAATGAATCGGTTTATAATATTTTAACTTTAATTCTATCATATTTTCTAATGAACATTGCTGAACCGCCCAACAGACTTAGGGAAAGACTAGCGCTCCAACATACTGGAGAAAGACTAGCGCTCCAACATACTGGAGAAAGACTAGCGCTCCAACATACTGGAGAAAGACTAGCGCTCCAACAGACTGGAGAAAGACTAGCGCTACAACATACTTAGGGAAAGACTAGCGCTCCAACAGACTGGAGAAAGACTAGCGCTCCAACATACTGGAGAACGACCAGCGCTCCAACATACTGGAGAAAGACTAGCGCTCCAACAGACTTGGAGAAAGACTAGCGCTCCAACATACTGGAGAAAGACTAGCGCTCCAACAGACTGGAGAAAGACTAGCGCTACAACAGACTGGAGAAAGACTAACACTCCAACAGACTTCGATAAAGACTAGTACTCCAACAGACTGGAGAAAGACTAGCGCCCCAACAGACTTTGTGAAAGACTAGCACTCCAACATACTGGAGAAAGACTAGCGCTCCAACAGACTGGAGAAAGACTAGCGCTCCAACATACTTAGGGAAAGACTAGCGCTCCAACAGACTGGAGAAAGACTAGCGCTCCAACATACTTAGGGAAAGACTAGCGCTCCAACAGACTGGAGAAGACTAGCGCTCCAACATACGGGAGAAAGACTAGCGCTCCAACAGACTTAGGGAAAGACTAGCGCTCCAACATACTTAGGGAAAGACTAGCGCTCCAACAGACTGGAGAAGGACTAGCGCTCCAACATACTGGAGAAAGACTAGCGCTCCAACATACTTAGGGAAAGACTAGCGCTCCAACATACTGGAGAAAGACTAGCGCTCAAACATACTTAGGGAAAGACTAGCGCTCCAACATACTGGAGAAAGACTAGCGCTCCAACATACTTAGGGAAAGACTAGCGCTCCAACATACTGGAGAAAGATTAGCGCTCCAATATACTGGAGAAGACTAGCGCTCCAACATAATTAGGGAAAGACTAGCGCTCCAACAGACTGGAGAAAGACTAGCGCTCCAACATACTGGAGAAAGACTAGCGCTCCAACATACTTAGGGAAAGACTAGCGCTCCAACAGACTGGAGCAAAACTAGCGCTCCAACATACTTAGGGAAAGACTAGCGCTCCAACATACTTAGAGAAAGACTAGCACTCCAACATACTTAGGGAAAGACTAGCGCTCCAACATACTGGAGAAAGACTAGCACTCCAACAGACTGGAGAAAGACTAGCGCTCCAGCATACTTAGGGATAGACTAGCGCTTCAACATACTGGAGAAAGACTAGCGCTCCAACATACTTAGGGAAAGACTAGCGCTCCAACATACTGGAGAAAGACTAGCGCTCCAACAGACTTAGAGAAAGACTAGCGCTCCAACATACTGGAGAAAGACTAGCGCTCCAACATACTGGAGAAAGACTAGCTCTCCAACATACTGGACAAAGACTGGCACTCCAACATACTGGAGAAAGACTGGCGCTCCAACATACTGGAGAAAGACTAGCGCTCCAACATACTGGAGAAAGACTAGCGCTCCAACATACTGGAGAAAGACTGGCGCTCCAACATACTGAAGAAAGACTAGCGCTCCAACATACTTAGGGAAAGAGTAGCGCTCCAACATACTTAGGGAAAGACTAGCGCTCCAACATACTTAGGGAAAGACTAGCGCTCCAACATACTGGAGAAGACTAGCGCTCCAACAGACTGGAGAAAGACTAGCGCTCCAACATACTTAGGGAAAGACTAGCGCTCCAACATACTTAGGGAAAGACTAGCGCTCCAACAGACTGGAGAAAGACTAGCGCTCTAACATACTGGAGAAAGACTAGCGCTCCAACATACTTAGGGAAAGACTAGCGCTCCAACATACTTAGGGAAAGACTAGCGCTCCAACATACTTAGGGAAAGACTAGCGCTCCAACACACTGGAGAAAGACTAGTGCTCCAACATACTTAGGGAAAGACTAGCGCTCCAACATACTTAGGGAAAGACAAGCGCTCCAACATACTGAAGAAAGACTAGCGCTCCAACATACTGGAGAAAGACTTGCGTTCCAACATACTTAGGGAAAGACTAGCGCTCCAACAGACTGGAGAAAGACTAGCGCTCCAACATACTTAGGGAAAGACTAGCGCTCCATCATACTGGAGAAAGACTAGCGCCCCAACATACTTAGGGAAAGACTAGCGCTCCAACAGACTTCGATAAAGACTAGCGCTCCAACAGACTGGAGAAAGACTAGCACCCCAACAGACTTGGAGAAAGACTAGCGCTCCAACATACTGGAGAAAGACTAGCGTTCCAACATACTTCGATAAAGACTAGCGCTCCAACAGACTTGGATAAAGACTAGCGCTCCAACACACTTAGAGTATCCCTATAGCTCCACAGTTAGAGGAAGACTATCACTCCAACAGACTTGGATAAAGACAAGCTCTCCAACAGACTTGGAGAAAGACAAGCGCTCCAACACACTTAGAGAAGACTAGCGCTCCAACAGACTTGGAGAAAGACAAGCGCTCCAACACACATAGAGAAGAGTAGCGCTCCAACAGACTTGGAGAAAGACAAGCGCTCCAACACACTTAAAGAAGACTAGCGCTCCAACAGACTTGGAGAAAGACTAGCGCTTCAACACACTTAGAGAAGACTAGCGCTCCAACAGACTTGGAGAAAGGCTAGCGCTCCAACACACTCAGAGAAGACTAGCGCTCCAACAGGCTTGGAGAAAGACTAGCGCTCCAACAGACTTAGAGAAAACTAGCGCTCCAACAGACTTGGAGAAAGACTAGCGGTCCAACAGACTTGGAGAAGACTAGCGCTCCAACAGACTTAGAGAAGACTAGCGCTCCAACAGACTTAGAGAAGACTAGCGCTCCGACGGACTTGGAGAAAGACTAGCGCTCCAACAGACGTGGAGAAGACTAGCACTCCAACAGACTTGGAGAAAGACTAGCGCTCCAACAGACTTGGAGAAAGACTAGCGCTCCAACAGACTTGGAAAACGTCTAGCGCTCCAACAGACGTGGAGAAGACTAGCGCTCCAACAGACTTGGAGAAAGACAAGCGCTCCATCAGACTTGGAGAAGACTAGCGCTCCAACAGACTTGGAGAATGACTAGCGCTCCATCAGACTTGGAGAAGACTTGCGCTCCAACAGACTTGGAGAAAGACAAGCGCTCCAGCAGACTTAGAGAAGACTATAGCTCCAACAGACTCAGAGAAGACTAGCGCTCCAACAGACTTGGAGAAGACTAGCGCTCCAACAGACTCAGAGAAGACTAGCGCTCCATAAGACTTAGAGAAGACTAGCGCTCCAACAGACTTGGAGAAGACTAGCGCTCCAACAGACTTGGAGAAGACTAGCGCTCCAACAGACTTGGAGAAAACTAGCGCTCCAACAGACTTAGAGAAGACTAGCGCTCCAACAGACTTGGAGAACGACTAGCGCTCCAACAGACTTAGAGAAGACTAGCGCTCCAACAGACTTAGAGAAGACTAGCGCTCCAACAGACTTGGAGAAGACTAACGCTCCAACACACTCATTTTGTGAAAAGAAAGCGCTGCAACATTCAATTAATTAATGTAAGATTAGCAACCCACCACACATACTTTGTGCAAGAACAGCGCTCTAGCACACTTATTTTATCCAAGACTAGCACGTCAACACACTTATTTTATACAAGACCAGCAATCTAACACAAAGACCAGCGCTCCAATTTACATATTTTATCCAAGACCAGTGCTCTAACACACTTATTTTATCCAAGACCAGCGCTCTAACACACTTATTTTATCCAAGACTAGCACGTCAACACACTTATTTTATACAAGACCAGCGATCTAACACATTTATTTTATCAAATACCAGCGCTCCAATTTACATATTTTATCCAAGACCAGTGCTCTAACACACTTATTTTATCCAAGATCAGCGCTCTAACACACTTATTTTATCCTTGACTAGTACTCCAACACACTTATTTTGTCCAAGACCAGCACTCTTACACTCTTATTTTATCCAAGACCAGCGCTCTAACACACTTATTTTATCCAAGACTAGCGCTACAACACACTTATTGTATCCAAGACCAGCGCTCGAACACACTTATTTTATCCAAGACCAGCGCTCGAATACACTTATTTTATCCAAGACCAGCGCTCTAACATACTTGTTTTATATTTACTGTCTGTAATTACAAAACTAATGCATGTACATTGACATAAAATGTTGTCATAATAAACACTCTGTTAACATTAATCGTTTTTACTACAAGTTGTACATGTGACTTGATTAGTTTGAAAAGTTAACCAGTTAACCGTATGTTATGCTCTGTAAACAACCGTCATTTTTGTATTTCTACATACATGTTGCATTTCAACGTGTTAATCAGGATGCATCATGTCTTATATGGTATGTTTCTCGGTCCGTACATAGGAAGACATATACCACAAATTAAACGCGTGGCACAAAACGCTGTGACCGCAATGATTCCCAGGCGTGGTGCAGGAACAGACAAGCGCCGTTTATTTCACCGTCGTTTTCGATTTGCGTAAACAAGCATCAAAAACAGATACATCAAAACTGAATACAGTTTGGTGTAACCCATGGTAAAATATTTAAAGAAAATTGTAGTAAAAAGAACATTTTTTTAACAACTGTGAACAACCTTAGCGACTGCCAGTTGGGAGGTATCTCCTCGGTGTTTTAATAATATTAATAATAAGCGATATTTTCCGACAAACATGATAAATAAAAATATCGTTAAAAAAAGCTTTTCGTGGACACAAATTTCATATTCAAAACATTTTCACTGGTAAACAATAAACAGTCAAAGCGTAAATCACATGCGTGCAAAATCTTCAATATTACGGTCATGAAACTGTTTTCATTTTATCAACGTGTTGGCTGTAAACTACCTGACGAAGACTACACATGTAGTTGTCATTTTTCGGCGTAGCTGTCTACGATCACTTTTGAATCAGATTTTCTTGCGATAATTGTGCAGCCGGAAAATTGAATGCCAATAGAATTGGGCAATTTTTCTAATTCTAGGGAATGCAAACTTCAAACAATGGCTTAACGTATACCAATAACTGTTGCATACTTTTGGGGATTAAAAATTTACATAATTGTTTACATAAGCGGTTAAAATGAAGTTATAAACATATCTTCAACATATACTCTAGAACTGAGGCTAAGTATGAACGTATTTTCTCATAGTATGCCAAAAACAGAATGCTATATTCATTCGCGTAACGAAATAACTATTTTGTTTAGCCTACATTTATATAAGCGTTACGCTCTATAAATAGCAATTGTGCAATGTTCCCATTCATAAATCTCATTCACAGTGTTGCCGTTCCATGTAGCCCATTGATTCTAGCGAGTTCATCACATTCCAGAAACAGTAGTGTCATTCAAAAACTAGCGCGCGTAGCTAGCAACAGTTGTATAGCTGTGTTAATATACTCGTACATGCATCAATAATAGCGTTCAGAGAATCTTAAACCTAAAAATGTCAATAAATGGGGAATTTATATTTATAAACTTACTGTTAATTTGATTTAAAATTGTGGTGACGATTTATTAACGATTATTTATAATTGCATCTTTCTATCAACTTCTCCAGTTGATGTTATTTAATCTATAAAACGATGCTACATTTTCTATAGATACAATGTTATGAAAAAAGATTCGGAATACGTCGAATTGCTATTCGCGTAGCATGAATACACAATTTGCATTACTAATTATACACAGGAACCCCGATCTATCATATTTCTTCTGATATAATTTAAAATCGTCATAGGATTGTGGATTTGTGAAAACCGATCATGTGTATTTCCCTGTGCCGTAATATTTTTTCTCAAACTGACTTCTCACTTTAATGTACAGGGCTAACTGAATCCTAGATAACTTTCCCACATGCAACACTTCGCATTTCGTGACAAATGGACTCCACTATTGGATTAGTGGATTTATTTCTTATTCAAACACTGTGAAGATGTATTAATGATGAAAACACCAAAACGCTGCACAAAACGATAGTGTCGCGCTAGAGTAAACGCTTTTTGCAAGAACAACATGTTCAAGCCCATATCACTAAAAAAGCTTTAAACACTATTTTTGTCTAAGTGCTATGCGATCATTACATAAACTCAGTCCACAAAAGTCACTCAAAATGTGTCATGAGTAAACCGTTAAACACCTTTTCGTTCTTTTTATGTTATAGTCTTGCGATTTTCGCATTTCCTCTTGTATACTCGTAAAAACAAATATATTACTGGACAAGCCATTAACTATTGTGAACGATATACTTACTTTATGCCAAACCGTTTAATCGTATTCTTTGATATTTTATTTTAACAAAAAGTAAATGCTTACTGGTCACTGTTACACACTTGGTGGAGAGGCATATCATGAGCGATGCTGCTGGTTATCTTGCAGACCCCCCCTCCCCCGCCCCCAAACAAACATCATTATACCAGAGACGCGCTTATGTCTGGTGATAAACAGAAATATCTTGCATTTTTAATAAAAGGTTCCGTATCGTTGGCAAGTGCTATTAGGAAGCCAATAAATCAAAGCACTTGAATACTTTGCGTACCTAGTGTGAGGCTCAAGCGAATTTAATATGTCATCGACCCATTATCTTAGACAGGTACGTATAAGTAATCTTTCATAGAAATGTAAAGTACTAGTCCGATTCAATACCAATCCTGTTTTAGTAGTAACAGCGCTGTAATGGATATGGAGTCTAAACATGCGACCGGGATATCGTACTTTCGACCATTGGACTAGGATCATTGCAATAAAATCAAGTCATAAGTCGTGCATTTGAAAGCGTATTCACTAGCATTACGTATTTTATATTTTTATATGGTATTGCTATTTTCGTTAATTTTGCTCTGTGTCAGTGTCATGCGTGCTAGTTCGCTGGTACGAATTCAAGGGGTGCATGTTCTATGTTACTGTAAATATCAGATCGAGTTGACTACACTAGTATAAGATAACTTTATACCTAGACACTCTCTGAATATACTTTCCCTGCCAAAAAATCGCACCTCAAAATAAACGAACATTAATTCATTACCCTTTACCACAACACTGCAGTAATCCATCAATACATTCCGTAGAGAAACACTCGAGAGCAGTGCGTTAGGCATGTTAGAGCTGAAAACAGGTTATCCGAATATTCTATGTGCATTACAAACCTGTACATTTGTCACAGAAGATTGTGTAATAGATCTCATTATATTATCAGCGCATTAATATCAGATATTCAGGCGATGCTTGTAAGATACAGAAATGGTTAACGTCATATGCACTTTATAATTCACTTCAACTATTGCAATAGAACAGAACATCAAACATACTCCGGCTTTTGTCTACATTTATCAGAAGAAAAGGTTGCATAATGGTTGATACAAACATGTCCGATAAAAAAGCGTGATTGCATTTTTGCACGTGGCCTTTTAATAATATAAAATAAACCTTGCTTTAACAAATGACTTCAGGAAAGAAATTACACAAAACCTCTTAACCCGGCTTGTTTGCGTATTTTCTATAGGCAGCTGAAGTCTCTATTGTCAGATTACGCATGTTTTGCTTTGGTTGTTTCATTCCACTTTGAGTGAGTTGTACTGCTCGTAATGAACATTGCTTTTTAAAGGTGCAGTTTCTCAATTATAGGCTGTGAAAATTAATTTTCTGAAACTGACTTTTCCTGTTCTATAGTACATTTATTGTTCCTATTTCAATGTTTTAACAGCATAGTTCTTGTGACAAATATCTGTTATTTTGGGGGAATTAATTGCTACCGGGTAGACATAACCAGGTAATTTATGATACAGAAAGGCATAATCCAAATCAACATAATTACAAATTACAACCGAATAGCATAGCAGACCAAACAATTTCGATGGATTCTACAAATTCCTGTTCTAAAATTCCAGTTAAAAAAATGTTTTCCACACCCAAACTGTGAAACTGTCCCTTTAACATATGACTTGTGGGTAGCCAGGGAAATGACTTTGGTTTGAAGTAAAATCCTCGGACTTTTCTCTATTTTGCAAATAATGGAGGTGAACGTTTATCCATCGTCTCAACAAAACAACTTTCCTTGAAGTACGTAGAAAGTTAAGCTTTGCAACGTGATGGTTCCGCCCGCGATTAAATCGTCGTTATCATGCAGTGTCCTCGTTAAACATGTCCTTTTGGAAAAGATGGAAACAAACGCGAATAAACCATGTCAATAAATTTACATTTTTTCGGCGTAGCTGTTTAACCCAACTTTTTACCTTTCTCAACATCCAATCAAATGTTGTGAAACTTTCCCGCCAGTAGCCCCGAAGGAATAAATCCTAACATTGCATCCGCTATTTGAAAAGAAATCCCAACCACGGCCTGTAAAAAATGGCTCCATTTCTTTTTGGAGGTGAATGGAAAAATTAGCCAATGTGGAAAAATCCAGACAGATTACTTTGTTCACATTTTTGACTGATTTCCAGTTCTGAGCTCCACCTAGAAAGTTACATTGGCTCAATTTTCATTTTCCAATTACACGCCGATGTTTACAGGCCGTGTAATACAATTATAACCTTGGGAAAATCCCCCGTTAACATCGCATATTCGATAGGCAACATTCCATAGAATGCTGACTAACCTGCGCCTATTAATAGACTACACGTCCACATCACTGAGTCGTTCTAACAAGCATCCAGATAATCATCGACGATAAGATTAATAAACAATGAAGAATTACTTATATTTATATACTTACCATGTATGTTGATTTGAATAAAGGTTGGTAGATCTATTTATTAAGAATAATTAAGAATTGCATTTTCTCTTACTCTTTCTCAACTATTATAAAACGCTCGAGACGTACTTTCCCAAGGAATATAAATCTAATTCGCCACTATTTAAAATTGCGTTACGTTTTGTTATCACACAATTAAGTCAAATCATTATTTTTTATTGCGATGAATGTTCCCTGATGTATGTCATGGTTTGTTTGTATTTGGCACACATAGTATAAAAGCTTATTCTGTTGCAAATATTATCAAGGCTGATATTCATTCTCGTTATTATTTTCTTGGAAACAATCTAGCTTCTAGTAAATTTTGATTTGCCTGATTTGACTGACAAATACTGTATAAATTGTTTAGATTAAAAAAGATTCACTGATGAAAATGTACGATCAGTTAATTGTACGGACATTTCATAATGAAGTTATGTTAATCATTTAGACTTTTCATAGTTTCACGGCGCCTTATGACGCTCTGCATCATTGTTTTTCTTGTAAAATACTGACACCAAATTCTCGTGCTGAGGCTATTCAATCCACAAATAGACATTGTTTTGATATAGACTGAATAAATGCATTGTTTACTAAAAGACTTTAATACTAACGCTTCATACATATATTTCTTTGTTTAATGTATTATCTCTATTGCTAACGGTACTTTGTAAAGATAAACATACTGACGTTGATGCGCAGATGAGTCTGACTTATTTGGGCTATTCAAGTAGCACTGATCTAAAACATGGGACAGTTCATCAGTTCATTACTTTGACATGAAATAATGCTGTCCTTTTAATTTATTTTAAATATAGAAACATTGCATACTACTGTTTCAGGAGCTAGCCACATGAAAATATGAGTTCGCTATTTGATAATGAAAATTTATATATTTATTTTATTTTCTAACAATTATATTAAATGCGCGTAGAATGACGATCTATGAAGAAATGAGTCCGTTCGTTTATAAAGCAAATCATCATATGTATCAGTTTTAAATATTCATGTAGGATATTTAATTTACACTCTTTACAAACATTTACAACATACGCCGAATATCTTTTTTAAAGATATTTCTTGTATCTTATAATTCAATAGCAGACCCCGATACAGGATTTGTAGTTAGAGGTGGCGTAAATATTTCATAACCTTCCAATCTATACATGTATAAACGATATATTTTGGAAATCAAGAACAAAATTAAATCGCGCGTTATTATTAATTAGACGAGATTCTACGAGCGTTCTTGGCTTCTGTGCAAATATATTACAGTAAGAAAGCGGATAAGCTGATAGACTCATTTGACAGACGTATGTCATTCTTCGATTCAGGAGAATGTGACAATGTCAAAGTAGTTGTAAGTTAATATTGTGCAATTTAAACAAAAATCGAATTTTAAAATTAGACAATTTTACGGGAGACGTACCGCGCCTTATCCCCCGACCCTAACCCCTCTAAATCTGCCGCTCGAGTTTTAACATAAATTTTCGACAAGCTATAGCCGTATGTAGATGACATACATATTATTATGTCATGAAAAACCACGATTACTTAAAATAATGGATGTTTCCAGTAATAGGTTACCTTCCTATCTTCCAATGATAAACATTCATCTAAAAGGATCCCGACGGTAATCCGGATCACCACTAACTGCTAATCATGTGTTCATTGGGCAATTTCCAAACTTCCTAGAAAATGTTAAATGCGTACAATTGCTAACAGACAGACGTCAAGTTGCTAACAAACAGACAAACAGATAAACAAATAAAGACAAGACAAGACAAGACAATAGTTTTATTCAAGATTAGTACAAAGTACATGATCTAGAAAAAAAAAAACGAACATATATACATTCTATACGCGGTCAATGCATTCGGAATTTGTTCTAAAAATCGTGAAATATATGCAAATTAAAAATGAAACGAATTAATTGCAGTATAACATAACATAAGTTGCAAACGTATGGAGAGTGATGTACATGTATATTATACATGAATAGATTGTCTAATTTCTAATGCATATTTAATATATTTGGCAACACTTTTAACAACATCAGAGTTAACTGATCCCATTAATGAATTGAACTTATACACAGATGGTCTATCGTAAAATCGTTTATCAAGAAATCGTCGCCTTACTGTTGAGTAACATGGACAAATGCATATAAAATGGTACACATCTTCTAAATCACGCCTTGCACAGTAGAGACAGTGCCTTTCATTTCTTGGTATATTATTTGAGCCATAGCGGCCTGTATGAATTCTTAACGAATGAGCACAAATTCTAAAACGTGTAAAAAATGTCCTGAGACTAGCAGGCAATATATCAAGATAACATTCGTACATAAAATTATTTTTGTAATAAACGTAATCCAAAATAAACCAACGTTCAATTCATTTAAACATAAGTACCTTGGCGCGGTTATTATTTCTTCGTTGGTGTTCGGTGGAGTTGTGATCGACTAACGGAGCGGTATAATCAAGGGTCGTCAGGTAATTGACCACTATAGATATCTGGATGACAGTGCTATGTCAATTATTATTCAATCGTATTTAGATGGTAAACAACACTGTACTTTAATAGTAATAACGAATCGTGGTATATCATTTTGAAAATTTTGCTTTCTTGATATAATAATTCGGCTAGCGTCACACTAAAGGCTTGGGATTTATAATTTTCGATTTATCGGCCAATAAACAATAAAAACAATTTGGAGATCTGATGCGCAGGAATTAAACGAGTTGTTTAATAGCCACGCATCAAAACGACATAGAGTTATTTTTTGGCTGATAGACAACGGTAATGCAAAACGTATTTCGATTCTAACATGATTTGACATATATTTCTAAAGTAAGGGGAACAAATCCATATATAATTCTGCCCACTTCATTATTCTTGTTATCTCCCGTGGTGAAAAGAAATATTACGTTTTCATCCGTTAATAGTTTTTGCCTTCAAAATTTACTTCATAAGAAATAAGTTTGAAAGTCATGGCATAAAATAGTACAGGTTCACAAGCGGACACGCACACGTTCACACGCCAACACGCACATGTTCATAGGCGAACACGAACAAATTCACACACACACACACACCATCATATGCGAACACGCGCACGTTTACAAACGAACATGCACAGGTTTATAGGCGAACAAGCACACGTTCACACTCGAACATGAACACGTTCTTAGGCGAACACGCACACGTTCACACGCACATGTTTACAGGTGAACACACACACGCTCATATGCGAATACGCACACGTTCACAGGTGAACACGCACATGCTCATAGGCGAACACGCATATGTCCACAGGCGAACACGCACATGTCCATAAGCGAACACGCACACTCAAACACGCACACGTTCACAGGAGCATGTTCATAGGCGAACACGCATACGTTCATAGGCGAACACGCATACGTTTATAGGCGAACAAGCACACGCTCACACGCGAACATGCACACGTTCTTAGGCGAACACGCACACGTTCACACGCACATGTTCACATGTGAACACACACACGCTCATATGCGAACACTCACACGTTCACAGGTGAACACGTACATGCTCATATGCGCACACGCACACGTTCATAGGCAAACACGCACACGTTCGCACGCACACCTTCATAGGCGAACACGCATATGTCCATAGGCGAACACGCACATAACCATAAGCGAACACGCACACGCGAACACGCACACGTTCACACGCGAACACGAGCATGTTCATAGGCGAACACGCATACGTTCACAGGCGAACACGCATACATTCATAGGCGAACAAGCAAGCGCGAATGATCGCATGCGAACACGCACACAATCATAGGCTAACACGCACACGCGAACGTTCACAGACAAACACGCACACGTTCATAGACGAGCACGCACATGTTCTCATGCGAACACGCACACAAGTTAACTAACGATGTCATTTTAGAACATTATGAGAAATTTCCATCTTTTCAATAAGTCAATTTCCAAAGAAATTTCATTCATTTCTTTCATAGAACACTCAGCACGAATGTTCTTGAACCTCAAAACAAGCAGAAGTAGAAACAAAACTGCACTTACGGTTGTTAAGGCTAAACACAATTAATGAATTGTTTCTCGGGCACTTTGTTCCGAAAAATCAGGAGGGAGGGCGGACTTTTATTATATTGAAGTATTTTTTTTTTACTTTTTTCCCTACTCTTTTCTGTTGGCACTATGTAATGACTGATTAAAACGGGTAAATAAGTACAGATTAAAGACAGATTTGAGGCGCGTCGTGGGAAAACCGGTGTTAATGCATGTGCGTAAAGTGTCGTCCCGGATCAGCCTGTGCAGTCCGCACAGGCTAATCCGGGACGACACTTTCCGCCCACAGTGGATTTATGTTTAGAGGAGACTTCCTTGAAACAGAAAATACCATAAAAGCGGAAAGTGCGGACTGCACAGGCTAATCCGGGACGACACTTTACACACATGCATTAAGTCCGGTTTTCTAACGACGCGCCTCTTTTATAGTTATAACAACAACAGAAGTAGCCCTTTTTGAAAAATTATAAATATAAAATTTATTAATTACTCATGTTACAAACGGTCATTAAAGCAAGCAGACGTATAAAGGCAATCAATTTGAATGTTCATAATTAACATAAGTGCCTTTAAATTAATACACCATCAGCATTAAAGTACTTCTATTTATAGAATTAAACTTTGTAATTTATATTTTAATAACTGTCAAAACTATGAATTATTTTTGCAATAAATCACCAACAATTCTTGGAAAGGAAAACCCGAGTATACTGCACACTTGTCAGTGCGGCTGAAATTTTTGTTTGTTACCATAGACTATTGACACAGATTTTCTTTAAAAAAATATGGAATGCTATTAAACAAGCAAGAGCATCTACGAAAAAAAAAGTTTAAATCAACAAATAGACCATATTTACAAAAGTTCCGAATCGGATATGACATGTTTCAAAGTTGAGATTTACAGATTATTTCACAGTGAGTGTATATCCGATAATATTACATCAGACTGGAAGAAAGTGACTTGAAATACCGAAATCTACCTATACATGTGAGGCTTCTTCCTCAATGTTAAAATTCGGATTCGTGTCACGCAGCTGTCAATGAAATCTCATTCAAAACATCGTATCGTAGAAATAGTTCTTGGGAACGTTTATATGGCATTTATCAGTCCCACCCCATATGCAATCCCAAGCGAGGCCTCGATGTAAGGTATCTATGTATAAAGTTTCATAAAAATATCTCAATGCGTTCTCAAGTTATTGAGGGGAAACCGTTTTTCTATTTTTAGCAACGGTGACCTTGACCTTTGACCTATTGACCTCAAAATGTATAGGGTTCTTCCTTTCCTCCCAAGTAACCAGCGTACAAACGTTCATGATCATAGGACAAAGAGTTTTCAAGATATCGTGTGGAAACGAAATGGTCTACGGACAGACCTACCGACCGACCTACCGACAGGTGCAAAGCAAGATACCCCCACTTCTTCGAAGGGGGGAATAATAAGAGAAGCTGGGGCGGAATTCATATATCTCCTGAGAAAGATAATAATTTAGGATACAAAAAGTAAAAATTAAGATCAAGTTTTATGTGAAATGAAAATAAAAAAGTAGCATCTGTCACAGTTTTACTAGAATAAACACCCCAAACTCGAGCTATAATTGAAATGGTCCCAGACTTCACGGTTAACGGGTTGATCTTACGATTTTAAGACATTGACTTACGTGTTCACTAAACAGCTGTATGAGTACATGCCCAGACACATAAGGCCAAACAAACAAACGCTTGGTTTCTGCTGATATCTCATACAAAATCTAGGAGCGGAGGTAAAATATAACTATTTTTGTTTTTAACGGTTTTTTCTTCGCCGCATATTCACCACGCAGTTAAAGTATATCGGAATGCATGTAAAATGTTTAAATGCCTCCCAACAAAGAAACTGTACCTTAACTATAAATAAGGTCATAGAAAAAGAGATTTCTAGCAAGAAACGTATAATATAAGCGAAAACTGCCGAAAATCAGAAAAACTTAATGATTGATAGGAAAAAAAATTGTTAGGGTCGGCGGAAAAAATAGGCTGGGGTAGGGTGGGGGGGGGGGGGGGGGGGGCGGCGGGCAAGCAGAAATTAACAACTTTTTTACGCTTATTACTTGCTCAGATATCGCTGTGACCTGTGTTATTCTTGTTATTGTTTCACGTAGATTCATGTTAACGCCTATGCTACAATTACGCGTTCAACTTGTAAGCTATTATATTTAAGAAATATTTATCGATTTATCGTTGCTTAGCGGCCAATAAACAACGATTTGGAGTTCTGATGCGTAGGAATTTAACCAATAGGCCGTTAGCCCGATTGTTTTAATAGCCACGCATCGGAACAACAAAGAGTTGTTTATTGGCCAATAAACAACGATAATGCAATATTATTTCGATTCTCACATGATATCATTACAATTGCAAAATTATTTGTCATATCATGTGAGAATCGAAATAATTTTCGCATTATCGTCGTTAAGCGGCCAATAAACAACGTTTTGGAGTTCTGATGCGTAGGAATTTAACCACGAGGTCGTTGGCCCGATTGTTTTAACAACAACGCATCAGAACGACAAAGAGTTGTTTATTGGCCAATAAACAACGATAACGCGAAAATTATTTCGAATCTCACATATGACAAATAAATTTGCAATTGTAATGATAACTACATTTTAATATGCTCCGCTCACTATCGGGACTACTTTTTACTTCGTTTATTGCGGGATAGTTTAACAACGATAATTTTGTTCCTTGACTATAGAAAAAAATCAGCAAGTATCATGTGAGAATTCAAATTGATGATAGGACAGAAGTCAGTGAATGACATGCTTTGTAAAATCGCGCCTGTTTTACATGGTGCTGTTAAATAATACATGATAAATACAACTTTAATTATTCATGTAAGAATAAAGCAGTCAGTTGGATTTTTTTCTTTATATTAATAAGCAATATAACATTAAATTGCTACTACTGATCGATTTAAAAAAAGTAAATATATGTTACCGTGTGCCAGATTTTCGACATTTTCAAGTGGAATGAAATATATTAAACACCCGTCCCACTTTGAAAAACGTTACACGTAACAACAATTTTTCAAAGTTAAAACTGACCCAAACATGACTGGGAATACCAACCCGTTCTTAGACTTAAAAATAAAGAGCAGACTTAGACTCAAGAAAATATACTTCTGCGTTTGCAAATATTCTGGGTCCCAATGTTGCTTATGTCCTAACAAATCGTTCTAAATAAAGAATGATGTAATTAGAGTCGATGGATACCAAGTAAGGTTCAAATTTACAGCGCTCTTAGAACAGAACAGTTTCAAGAATATTCCTCATTGTAAGTTTTAAGTCTAAGAATAGGTTGGTGAATACGGGCCAAAATCAGATGTCAATGTTTACAGCATTTGCACTTTGTTGCGCTTCAATTTAGCAAAGTCTGGATCACAGTCGACATATGTTACATATATCTTGCTAACATAGTCCTAGTTTATAATTGTTGTTATAAAACAATCTACATTTATATTGAAACAAACGAAAAAAGTCCCTCAACAACTGATGCATGCCTCAGCAAATTCAGATCGCTAACGTTTAATTCACATAGACCAGCATTTAGTCTTTTAAAATGTTAAATAAAGAAATACTACGATATGTGAAAAATTAACATTAAATTACATTTTCAATAGCTCATTCTAAATTTTGTTTTATTTTTCAGAATTTATACAAAACTTCCACAAAAATACGCTATGAATATGACCAGCCTCTAAATGCTGCTATTTACAATGACCGTCGGCAGACACACGGTTGCGCTCATCGGCCGACACACGGTTGCTTACATCGGTCGACACACGGTTAGCTTTCGTGGGCGGACAAACCTCGAGTTTATCGACGGCATATAACCATCTTTAAATCGATACATTATTATGGAATTCAATCAAATTTGTGAATTTGCCGGTTAATGGCGGACCTGTGTGTCTGGGTTACGATGCGCAGTCAAATGTAATTTAAATAATCCAAGACAGTTTAATACTATGACAAACTATAACATAATATTTACACCGCTTATGAACTGTCTCAATACCTTAAAACGGCAAACTATCAAATTATACGTCAACTCTCAAATGTAAGAACACACGTTTTGTGCCACGTGTTTATACTCGAAATGCTTACAAAAACGTAATTAAATGAATACCGGTTTTAGTGGTACCCTACATATCCGTTGACGTTTGTTCATTAATAAAAACCAAATTTGCGTCTAAAATGTCAGGAAGCATGAGTGTTTTATCTACAGCCGAGGACGACAGCAATAATTCGTGATGAATACCGGAAGTGTAAAAGGCCGCTGCAAGACAACCGCGAAGGAAGTTACCATCCCTGAACAAGTCACGACGGTACGTAGACGATGACTTAAATATGGCATATGGCCAAAATTGAGGGTACAATTTACGGCGAGACACCGTGCATTGCGGTGGATCTCGACTAGACGACATGTTTGACGTTCCATGGCCGACTACGCTAACGTTGTCAATGTCAATAATGTCAATTATTCCAGCTATGACGACAGAGCGCATCTTTTTTTTATTGCCAAATGTTGTTTTCACGACAGAGTAAGTAAGCGGTTGGTTCCATGAATCTCTACATATATAAAATGGGGCCCTATCACCGAAACATCTTAAGTTTAACTGAATTGAATATGTTCACTTCGGATTAAATTTATGTTATCTAATAATTCAACTAGTATCATGTATGATTTACAGTTACGTGAACACGATTCATTTATTCAGTTTACAGTAAATTTACACTATGCGAAATGTCAAATTCAATTTAAATAAAATCTTGATTTTAAAGTTATGGATAAGATTTTACTCAAGATGTTCCTGGAAAACAGCCCCTGAACGCGTAATTTGTTAACGTAAACTTTAAACGCAGTACGTTATCAACGGGGAGTTTTCAAAAAAAAACTTTTACCATAAAACTACAAAAGAAAACTGAAGTATGATTCTCGCGCGCCACACTACTACAGAACAGCCGCGTTCCCCAGACTGCAGACCATAGTCAAGACGGGCAGGTTTGGGTGAGTTGGGAAGGCGGGTTGGATCAATGTTTGGGGTGAGTATGGAATAACCTGTAAAAACCGGCAGCAGACCGCCGGCAAGCGCGGAACATCCTAACACGGCGGTTTATTCAGAATTTACATCAATGACATGCACAAATCAGCACCAATAAAACAAAGTATCGTGTCCAATCTACATTAATAACTTGATGTAGAACAGTTGAGTAATGTAATGTAGGGAAGTAAATTTGCAATTCTTACTGCATGCAGTGCCCGAAATTAAACTCTTCAAAGACAACCGGTCCGCGCGAAAAGTCTCGGACCTACGGACACCCGTTAAGAAGGAACCCTGACAACAACAACAACAGTCAAACCAGCACATTAATAATGTACACAAGAATTTGAAAACCTGCAGTAGCGCTGAATATGTTTATGCTGAAACACGTAACACATGTAATTTCGGATGTTGCAAGATTTCTTAGGGTTTGATGGACGCTTTTAAACGGACATCATACTTGGTTGTTTTTAACATAACACCGATACACCTGAAGACAAAATACATCCAATTAAACTTTGAAATTCACAGTGGCATAATTGACATGGTGTCCAACCTGCAATTGGGAATTTGGGAGCTCATGAGTTCGATTCGTACTCGGGAAGCTTTGACATGACCATAAGACACAAGGTTTGGTTCTTCCCAGGGAACTGACTCGACAGCGTCAATTAGCTAGCTTTCAACATATTCGCTCTTAAAAAAAGGTTTAAACTTAATACGACATTATAATGAACAATAATGACCAAAGATTTGCGAATACGTCCCATGTTGTGACCTTTAATTAATTTAACTTAATTTAATTAGAAGTACTTCATATATAAGATGTAAGTTTATAAAATCACGAATAAAATCTATTTCAAGTTCAATCAATATACGCATAAGGTTTACAAAATATAAATAAATGACATCTCAATTCATCGCAATTTCTGAAAATACTTAAGTATTTATAATCAAATATTGCATACAAAATTATAAAGTAATTGTGTCGATATATGGTCTATTCAACGACCAATATCGCGACATCACGGTCCGTATCCTGATGATGCTGGCTCAGAAGATGATGCAGGCTTCAGCGAAGGAGCAGACAGTGGGGTACGTCAGTTTATAAATAATTGTCTTTTTAAATTTACCTCATGCATTCTTTTTGCAATAGATATGAATAAACCGATCCATTATCTACCTACAGGTACCCTTTCGAAACTATTGGTCACAGAAACGTAACATTAGACGCGCAATAATGCCATTTAGAAAATATGTTACGCTTTTTTTGTATCTTTGCGAGCAAAGATTATACCTTGTACACCGTTATACTGAACACGCGGGAGTACTTTGAAAGTGTGAACATTGGCAAAGTTCGGAGCATTTGTGACGTCGATAACGTCAATACCTTTTCTGTTCTCGTGCGCCGGCTTGCTCACACACTGTTGTAATTGTCATAGAAATGTAATATATTATTTTATTTAATTGAAATTTTCACTGTATATACAGGAAATGTTCCGATGTATTGTGTATATATATGTGAATTAAAAGATGTTAACGTTATTGCCTCAGTGATATTTATTTTTGAACAACCCTCGTACATTCATAACGAAATATATGGTTGTGAAAAACAACTTCATTATTTTATTTCCTATATATTTTATTGACAACCCCGACAAACAAATGAAAAAAAACACTTTAAAACTTGTCCTAGATCTACATATTTAGGTATATTTTCATATAAAACTAAACGTCACTTACCTTTGCTGGCTTCAACTTCCCGACACAGTCCACGTTCTTGCCAAGTTTGAAGTTTCACGCTCACAAATAGTTAGAATTATTAATAACAAATATCTCCATATCGCAATCGTCACAAGAAAACACGTTATTTGCAATTTTCCACACTGCTTACACTTATACTTGGAGCACTGTTTAGACATATATAATTATGCACGTGCTTAAACAAATTACAAATTTAAGTCAATAAATACGTAAAAATGCAAGCACTTACCTAAACGATCACATTTTGCAAGTTTAGAATTACACACCACACACTTAATCACGTGTACACAACCCATGTCGTACATAAAACTATAACCGTTACTTTAATTGGTTTTTAAATTTGTGAAGTATCGTGCAGTTTCAATTGGATTATAACAATAGAACATATAATCTGGCCTTGCCAAAGTTAAAGGCGCTGTGTCATGCTTTCATCATCTCTATCATCGTGATCATCATCATCGTCGTCGTTATGATCATCATTGTCATCATCGTCATCATCATCATCATTTCTATCGTCGTGATGATTTTCGTCCTCATTGTCATCATCATGAACGTAATAAATCATCATTATTATCATCATCGTTGCATTTAATGCCATCGTCATCATCAGATGCATGCGATATGTATTCATTCGTCATCGGACTCCGCGTTCGCTCAGATATGCTTCTTGATCAATAACGTGGTAAAGGTAACGGAATATATACCGACGATGACTATCACTAAGATGCCAACTATTGAACACATTCAAACATTTGAAAAACAGATCACTGTGACACTCGTGAAAGTATAAATTTCTACGATCACTTGTGAATTAAAATCGATATTCTTAAATTCCAAAGGTGTTAATATTTAGTTTTCGTCACGCAAATAGTTCAATTCACAGTGTTTCAAACACAGATTCTTAATGTAACCTATGTTCAACTTAAGTTAACAATAATTAAGTATCCTCATAAATATGGACCCAGGTGTACTCAATGCGCTCCCCGACGAACACCGTGAATTGAGACAGTTCGATTCACAAGACATCTGTGTCCCACAATAAATTCCTGACTTTCTGAGCGGCTGAAACCACCTTGGTCAAACCTTGAAGATCGGAAACAGAATGACAAATCTCAAACGACTGCTAGCCTGACTGGATTTTAGATAATTTTGGGTTAAAGCACAATTGCACGCGATGCACGTGAAGTGTAAACTTGGCGGGAGTTTGGCGTGGTCTTTAACATAACTTAAGAGTAATTTAAAGTGGCATATCGCAGAAATACAGACGCATATACACGTAATAAACAAAATAGCCAGATTCTCCATTAAATCTTTCATGCATTAAAATTACATATATATTGAAAACATCGATAGAAATAACAGAAATTGGATACACGAAAACCAGTGCTGAAGCTTAAGTATTATAAGAATTGTGGCCTTCGTTGTCGAACATTTCACGCTTAACAACTTCCCAAGTAGCAATGGATTGCTCCAAGTGATTGTGCCTGATCTTCATTATGGAAAAAAACGAAATAAGAGTGCTTTGTAGGATTTTCGCACACCTGTGAAGAATAGGATCTCATTTGTCACATTTTTAAGCGCGAATAATGAGATTAAGTGCGAGGATCACAGAAGAATATAATTTAACTGCATATCAAAAACTGGATGCAATCACAATCTTCACAGAAAATGTGACGAATACAAATGGGATGTGTAAAGAATAAAATATAAATTATCTCACCGGTGAAGAATGAAATCCAATTTTTCCACAGATGTGAAACAAATAATTTGTGAAAAATATGGTCCTACAGTGCTTCATTGGTTAACACTAATATCGCATATTGACACACTGTCCAAGAACTGGGAAATTGTGTAGTTGAAGAATGGAAGACCACATGCCTGTATAGCTTACATCAATTGTAGAACTGGTGAATGGTGTATAATGGAAGACCACACGTGTGTATAGATTTACATCAATTGTAGAACTGGGGAATGGTGTATAATGGAAGACCACATGCCTGTATAGCGTACATCAATTGTAGAACTGGTGAATGGTGTATAATGGAAGACCACACGTGTGTCTAGCTTACATCAATTGTAGAACTGGAGAATACTGTAGTTGAAGAATGGAAGACCACACGTCTGTATAGCTTACATCAATTGTAGAACTGGGGAATGCTGTAGTTGTAGAATGGAAAACCACACGTCTGTATAGCTTACATCAAATGTAGAACTGGGGAATGCTGTAGTTGAAGAATGGAAGACCACACGTGTGTATAGCTTACATCAATTGTAGGACTGGGAAATGGTGTAGTTGAAGAATGGAAGACCACACGTCTGTATAGCTTACATCAATTGTAGAACTGGGGAATGCTGTAGTTGTAGAATGGAAGACCACATGTCTGTATAGCTTACATCAATTGTAGAACTGGGGAATGGTGTAGAATGGAAGACCACACGTCTGTATAGCTTACATCAATTGTAGAACTGGGGAATGCTGTAGTTGAAGAATGGAATATCACATGTCGGTATAGCTTACATCAATTGTAGAACTGGGGAATGCTGTAGTTGAAGAATGGAAGACCACACGTCTGTATAGCTTACATCAATTGTAGAACTGGGGAATGGTGTAGTTGAAGAATGGAAAGCCACATGTCTGTATAGCTTACATCAATTGTAGAACTGGGAAATGCTGTAGTTGAAGAATGGAAAACCACATGTCTGTATAGCTTACATCAATTGTAGAACTGGGGAATGCTGTAGTTGAAGAATGAAAGACCACACGTCTGTATAGCTTACATCAATTGTAGAACTGGGGAATGCTGTAGTTGAAGAATGGAAGACCACACACGTGTATAGCTTACATCAATTGTAGAACTGGGAAATGCTGTAGTTGAAGAATGGAAAACCACACGTCTGTATAGCTAACATCAATTGTAGAACTGGGGAATGCTGTAGTTGAAGAATGGAAGACCACACGTCTGTATAGCTTACATGAATTGTAGAACTGGGGAATGCTGTAGTTGTAGAATGGAAGACCACATGTCTGTATAGCTTACATCAATTGTAGAACTGGGGAATGCTGTAGAATGGAAGACCACACGTCTGTATAGCTTACATCAATTGTAGAACTGGGGAATGCTGTAGTTGAAGAATGGAATACCACATGTCGGTATAGCTTACATCAATTGTAGAACTGGGGAATGCTGTAGTTGAAGAATGGAAGACCACACGTGTGTATAGCTTACATCAATTGTAGAACTGGGGAATGGTGTAGTTGAAGAATGGAAGACCACATGTCGGTATAGCTTACATCAATTGTAGAACTGGGGAATGGTGTAGTGGAAGAATGGAATACCACATGTCTGTATAGCTTACATCAATTGTAGAGCTGGGGAATGGTGTAGTTGAAGAATGGAAGACCACATGTCGGTATAGCTTACATCAATTGTAGAACTGGGGAATGGTGTAGTTGAAGAATGGAATACCACATGTCTGTATAGCTTACATCAATTGTAGAACTGGGGAATGCTGTAGTTGAAGAATGGAATACCAGATGTCTGTATAGCTTACATCATTTGTAGAACTGGTGAATGGTGTATAATGGAAGACCACACGTGTGTATAGCTTACATCAATTGTAGAACTGGGGAATGGTGTAGTTGAAGAATGGAAGACCAAACGTGTGTATAGCTTACATCAATTGTAGAACTGGGGAATGCTGTAGTTGAAGAATGGAATACCACACGTCTGTATAGCTTACATCAATTGTAGAACTGGGGAATGGTGTAGTTGAAGAATGGAATACCACACGTCTGTATAGCTTACATCAATTGTAGAACTGGGGAATGCTGTAGTTGAAGAATGGAATACCAGATGTCTGTATAGCTTACATCAATTGGAGAACTGGGGAATGGTGTAGTGGAAGAATGGAATACCACATGTCTGTATAGCTTACATCAATTGTAGAGCTGGGGAATGGTGTAGTTGAAGAATGGAAGACCACATGTCGGTATAGCTTACATCAATTGTAGAACTGGGGAATGGTGTAGTTGAAGAATGGAATACCACATGTCTGTATAGCTTACATCAATTGTAGAACTGGGGAATGCTGTAGTTGAAGAATGGAATACCAGATGTCTGTATAGCTTACATCATTTGTAGAACTGGTGAATGGTGTATAATGGAAGACCACACGTGTGTATAGCTTACATCAATTGTAGAACTGGGGAATGGTGTAGTTGAAGAATGGAAGACCAAACGTGTGTATAGCTTACATCAATTGTAGAACTGGGGAATGCTGTAGTTGAAGAATGGAATACCACACGTCTGTATAGCTTACATCAATTGTAGAACTGGGGAATGGTGTAGTTGAAGAATGGAATACCACACGTCTGTATAGCTTACATCAATTGTAGAACTGGGGAATGCTGTAGTTGAAGAATGGAATACCAGATGTCTGTATAGCTTACATCAATTGGAGAACTGGGGAATGGTGTAGTGGAAGAATGGAAGACCACACGTCTGTATAGCTTACATCAATTGTAGAACTGGGGAATGCTGTAGTTGAAGAATGGAATATCACATGTCGGTATAGCTTACATCAATTGTAGAACTGGGGAATGCTGTAGTTGAAGAATGGAAGACCACACGTCTGTATAGCTTACATCAATTGTAGAACTGGGGAATGGTGTAGTTGAAGAATGGAAAGCCACATGTCTGTATAGCTTACATCAATTGTAGAACTGGGAAATGCTGTAGTTGAAGAATGGAAAACCACATGTCTGTATAGCTTACATCAATTGTAGAACTGGGGAATGCTGTAGTTGAAGAATGAAAGACCACACGTCTGTATAGCTTACATCAATTGTAGAACTGGGGAATGCTGTAGTTGAAGAATGGAAGACCACACACGTGTATAGCTTACATCAATTGTAGAACTGGGAAATGCTGTAGTTGAAGAATGGAAAACCACACGTCTGTATAGCTAACATCAATTGTAGAACTGGGGAATGCTGTAGTTGAAGAATGGAAGACCACACGTCTGTATAGCTTACATGAATTGTAGAACTGGGGAATGCTGTAGTTGTAGAATGGAAGACCACATGTCTGTATAGCTTACATCAATTGTAGAACTGGGGAATGCTGTAGAATGGAAGACCACACGTCTGTATAGCTTACATCAATTGTAGAACTGGGGAATGCTGTAGTTGAAGAATGGAATACCACATGTCGGTATAGCTTACATCAATTGTAGAACTGGGGAATGCTGTAGTTGAAGAATGGAAGACCACACGTGTGTATAGCTTACATCAATTGTAGAACTGGGGAATGGTGTAGTTGAAGAATGGAAGACCACATGTCGGTATAGCTTACATCAATTGTAGAACTGGGGAATGGTGTAGTGGAAGAATGGAATACCACATGTCTGTATAGCTTACATCAATTGTAGAGCTGGGGAATGGTGTAGTTGAAGAATGGAAGACCACATGTCGGTATAGCTTACATCAATTGTAGAACTGGGGAATGGTGTAGTTGAAGAATGGAATACCACATGTCTGTATAGCTTACATCAATTGTAGAACTGGGGAATGCTGTAGTTGAAGAATGGAATACCAGATGTCTGTATAGCTTACATCATTTGTAGAACTGGTGAATGGTGTATAATGGAAGACCACACGTGTGTATAGCTTACATCAATTGTAGAACTGGGGAATGGTGTAGTTGAAGAATGGAAGACCAAACGTGTGTATAGCTTACATCAATTGTAGAACTGGGGAATGCTGTAGTTGAAGAATGGAATACCACACGTCTGTATAGCTTACATCAATTGTAGAACTGGGGAATGGTGTAGTTGAAGAATGGAATACCACACGTCTGTATAGCTTACATCAATTGTAGAACTGGGGAATGCTGTAGTTGAAGAATGGAATACCAGATGTCTGTATAGCTTACATCAATTGGAGAACTGGGGAATGGTGTAGTGGAAGAATGGAATACCACACGTCTGTATAGCTTACATCAATTGTAGAACTGGGGAATGCTGTAGTTGAAGAATGGAAGACCACATGTCTGTATAGCTTACATCAACTGTAGAACTGGGGAATAGTGTAGCTGAAGAATGGAAAGCCACACGTCTGTATAGCTTACATCAATTGTAGAACTGGGAAATGGTGTAGTTGAAGAATGGAATACCACACGTCTGTATAGCTTACATCAATTGTAGAACTGGGGAATGCTGTAGTTGAAGAATGGAATACCATATGTCTGTATAGCTTACATCAATTGTAGAACTGGGGAATGGTGTAGTTGAAGAATGGAATACCACATGTCTGTATAGCTTACATCAATTGTAGAACTGGGGAATGCTGTAGCTGAAGAATGGAATACCACATGTCGGTATAGCTTACATCAATTGTAGACCTGGGGAATGGTGTAGTTGAAGAATGGAATACCACACGTCTGTATAGCTTACATCAATTGTAGAACTGGGGAATGGTGTAGTTGAAGAATGGAATACCACATGTCTGTATAGCTTACATCAATTGTAGAACTGGGGAATGCTGTAGTTGAAGAATGGAATACCACATGTCGGTATAGCTTACATCAATTGTAGAACTGGGGAATGGTGTAGTTGAAGAATGGAATACCACACGTCTGTATAGCTTACATCAATTGTAGAACTGGGGAATGGTGTAGTTGAAGAATGGAATACCACATGTCTGTATAGCTTACATCAATTGTAGAACTGGGGAATGCTGTAGTTGAAGAATGGAATACCACATGTCGGTATAGCTTACATCAATTGTAGAACTGGGGAATGCTGTAGTTGAAGAATGGAATACCACACGTCTGTATAGCTTACATCAATTGTAGAACTGGGGAATGCTGTAGTTGAAGAATGGAAGACCACATGCCTGTATAGCTTACATCAATTGTAGAACTGGGGAATGCAGTAGTTGAAGAATGGAAGACCACACGTCTGTATAGCTTACATCAATTGTAGAACTGGGGAATAGTGTAGTTGAAGAATGGAAAGCCACATGTCTGTATAGCTTACATCAATTGTAGAACTGGGGAATGCTGTAGTTGAAGAATGGAATACCAGATGTCTGTATAGCTTACATCAATTGTAGAACTGGGGAATGCTGTAGTTGAAGAATGGAAGACCACATGTCTGTATAGCTTACATCAATTGTAGAACTGGGGAATGCTGTAGTTGAAGAATGGAAGACCACACGTCTGTATAGCTTACATCAATTGTAGAACTGGGGAATGCTGTAGTTGAAGAATGGAATACCAGATGTCTGTATAGCTTACATCAATTGTAGAACTGGGGAATGCTGTAGTTGAAGAATGGAAGACCACATGTCTGTATACCTTACAACAATTGTAGAGCTGGGGAATGCTGTAGTTGAAGAATGGAATACCACATGTCTGTATAGCTTACATCAACTGTAGAACGGGGGAATGCTGTAGTTGAAGAATGGAATACCATATGTCTGTATAGCTTACATCAATTGTAGAACTGGGGAATGCTGTAGTTGAAGAATGGAATATCACATGTCTGTATAGCTTACATAAATTGTAGAACTGGGGAATGCTGTAGTTGAAGAATGGAATACCACATGTCTGTATATCTTACATCAACTGTAGAACGGGGGAATGCTGTAGTTGAAGAATGGAATACCATATGTCTGTATAGCAATTGTAGAACTGGGAAATGGTGTAGTTGTAGAATGGAATACCACATGTCTGTATAGCTTACATCAATTGTTCTTAGCGTCAGCGATCTATAGCTATAATAAGTGCATTACATATTCATATTTCTATACGAATTGAATGTTCAGGAGAGGGGGGGAGCCGCAGGCATATACGGGACTTTAAACTGAAAGCGATTCCCAACATAAGTGAATTTGACACACCGACTGATTCGAGGTACAGGGGAAATAGACTTCAGTCACATTTTAGATCCCAGTAATATTCCCTGCATATAACTAGTTCTTGGTATTTGTGAGAAAGTATATTTCATGGGTAGAACCAATACTAGGTGTATGTGAGAAGGTCCATTCACTGGACAGAACCAGTTCTTGGTGAATGTGAGCAAGTCTATTCCATGGGTAGAAACATTACATGTTGTATGTGAGAAAGTTAAATGGTGTACAACAGAAAGAGCAATTCTTGGGTAGAACCAGTTCTTGGTGTAACTGTATGTGAGAAAATCCAATCCTTAGGTTAAATTGTTTTTGCTGTTTTTGAGAAAGTCCATTTCCTGGGTTGAACCACTACTTAATGTGTGTTAGAAAGTCCATTCCCGGTTAAGAACCAATACTTGAGAAAGTCTGTTTCCTAGGTAGAACCAGTACTTGGTGTATGTTAGAAAGTCCATTCCTTATGTAGAACCAGTACTTGATGTATGTGAGAAAGGCCATTTCATGGGTTGAACAAGTACTTAGTAATTTGGTTTGCAGGTAATGGCAATTGTAAAGCCACGCTAAATAGGGAAAAAACGCATGGTAACCATCTTAATTGAGGGGTTCCATAAATGAGGGAGGACATTGACAGCAACAAATTCCCTCTTAGTTAATGGAAACAAACCATAATGACTGATTACCTGTATATTATGTTTTTACGCAGTAACCCATTTTTGGAAATAGAAAACACTAAATATGTTAATTATAGATACATCTAAGGCCAAAAGAGTTGTGTTCAGCATTATATAAACATTATCCACAGTAGTTTTTTAACTAAGTGCAAGATAACCCGTATTAACAGATTCAATTTAATTATTTTCTGAGAAATAACCTAGCAAATGTATTCTACCAATAATTTGCTTGTGAAATGTTTAAAACCCTTGTTCCATATGTGAGTACAATATACCATTATGCACAATAGTTTCTCCCTGGCATATAAAACCGACATGTACATTAAATTCAGCTTATTGTTCACTGATAATCGAATGATTATAAACAACTATTTACTTAGTTGTAATTGGATTTACTCATTTGTATGTAGTTTACACAAATCAGAACTTAAGTGAAAATATTTTAAAATGCGCGAAACAGGTATGTATTATGTTCAAAGCGTAAATTTAGGACACACTTTCATGCGCATTTATGTTTTGCTTCGCTCATAAAATCATATCAGTTGTTTTTTTATAACATGTCATTCACAAAAATGTGTTTATCAAATTAAGTGTTATATTAAAACCGTTCACATATGCAGAAGAAGAGAAAAAATCCAATTTATCTTACAAGATGCCCGTTATAGCATTTAATAGTATTTCGCAAGTTTTTTGTGTCGCCACTAAAATATTTCATGAAATAATTTAGGATCAATCAGGCGTGAGTTGTAATTGTTTAATACAGTTGATGAAATGTCAACCGTTAAAGGCACGGTTAGAGGGACTTCCGCATACTTTAAAGTATGCCATTAAATGTCTTAACTTGACAGATTTAAGCATCGAAACTAAAAAGCTCAAATATAATAACAAGATAAGTATTTAGAAAAAAAGACAATAAAAAAATTGGTCCAACTGGGGTTCGAACCCGGGACGTCCGGATTAAAAGGCTACCACCTTAACCACTCGGCCATTCCCACTTCTATACTTCACACATATTGCATTATTTACTTTATGTAAGTGTTCCACGTGATGTCAGCAGTTCCAACGAACACAACAGAAACACTCCAAATTATTCCATCGTTTAGCGTTAAAAACGCTTTATAATTTTATTAATTTCAAGTGATGATTACTCATAAACGAATGTTTTTTACAGTATATTTCTAGGTCCGCAGTGTTATTTTGCTCCCTTGTATACAATGCTCTTTTATTTTGGGAATCTGTGACAAAAAATTTAACAAATATCAATACGAATATCAATAGGAAGACTTGAAGACTTTTATTTCAATAATATCAAAAATTAATATTAAATGTATGCAGAATAACGATCTATGAAGAAATGAGACTCTTCGTTTATAAACCAAATCAACATATGCATCAGTTTTATATATTCATGTTGGATATTCAATTTACATTCTCAATATCTTACATATGTTAAATAATATAAAAGGTTATGTGAATTACACCCTTAAACAACAAAGGATTATTTTACTCACAAATGTGGTGTTAAATCAGTTTCATTTTAACACTTATCTGATATCAAATAGTTGTACAAAGCTCTACAATAAGAACGTGTTAATCGTTCAAACTCATCACTGTGCGAGTCTATCTGTCACGGGGTAAAATTTTTTATTCTTCTGCCCAGAGTAGGTTATCTCCCTTTGACTATATTAAAACCAGTTCAGTCTGTGGGCACATTTTCTCACACATTTTAAATCTTTATTTAAAGAATAACAACATATTAGAAAATTGAAAAGAACTTAGTTAGAACTTAGAACGCACAATGATAATCCGTTTCACTCACAACATATAACACAACAATTGCATGATGCAGTATTAAATGCTTTGGTGTCACAGGGTGAGAACATTGTGCAGCCAGTCCAGGACTCGAACCCGGGACCTCTCGCTTACGTAGCAAGTGCTCTCCCGACTGAGCTAACCTGGCAGGTACACAATCTCTCCCCTATAGTGACATTGAACAGTTTCTACCAGTTACAAGTATTGTGAGGGTCTAAATACAGCCAAATGATATGAAATCTGGCTAAACAATTCAGGATTCATCTCTTAATCAAGACTTTTTTGGTGTATGCAAGTATACAAAACATGCGAATATGGCAATTATTATTGATTGAAAATACATTACGCACGGAACATAAGCATGTTTCAGGTATGTAATGGCATGGTAGATTTTTTGACAAACCCAAACTTGAACTTAAATGAAAGAAAACAATTTCTGACAGTCTTGAAACACATGTTTTACATCTTAAATAAGTACCTGAATGTGTACTGTGATTTTTCTAAGTAAAAATCCCCAAAAATAACAAATACTGTTTATAATACATGAAAACAGAATGAAATGAATAAAATACAAACACCAATATGGAGAGGTTACAGGTACCGTCCAATTCTGACCGGCACTAAAAATTATGATATTTACACCAGTTGTTCGCTTATACAGTAAAAGATAACAATAAACACACCTTTGGGAAATCATTTCAAATTGAGCTCAACTCCAGAAATGTTTAATGAAACATAGGGAATAATGACAAAAATATTGCGGAAATAGGCAAATGGCAACCAAAGTTAACAACACTTTTCACTGCTTTTAGGAAACAGATCTTGTGTGTATGTAATAGTGTGAATTCCTTTCCGAAATAGCAGTATTATGTATTATGCAGTATTATGGTCTGTAATCATCTGGGTCTAATTTCTCAAAGGATGACCACCTTACACTTCTTATTTCATCCATCAAAATTATTATTTTAAAATTAATTTACAACACAATATATTATTTATTGTGATTATCTATTTCAACACGATACTCGCTAATTTTTCTATAGACTAAGAACAAAATTATCAATGCTAGACTACCTAATAAACGACGCAACAAGAAGTCCCGATTCTGAGCGGAGCATAGTAAAAAGTAGTTCCAATTAAATATTGCAAAAATATGTCAAATAGTGTTACAATCGAAATAACTTTCGTATTATCATTGTTTATCAGCCAATAAACAACTCTTTGTCGTTCTAATGCGCGGCCATTAAACAACTCGGACTAACGCCCCTGTGGTTTAATTCATATGCATCAGAACTCCAAATCGTTGTATATTGGCCAATAAACTAACATAAATCGAAAATTATTTTTTACTTCAAACTGTTATGTCTTGAAAACAGTATTTATATTACTGCACACTTAATTGAAATATGAAAATGGTGAGCTTAAGCTTATCGTTTTAAAACATGCTGAAGAATTTGAGAAACCAGATCCAGTACTCTGATAAGTAAATGTAAATGGTTACCTTGACCTCTGTGGCACAGTAGACAAGCTCTATTATCATTAATAGTGAACATATATGCTTATTAAGAGAAACAGGGACATTTTAAAAATCAGACATCACAAATATGCTGCAGTTTAACATGTACAAGGTCAACACATATTTTGTTTGAACAAATCCTTTGACATTATGAAGTATATTTACTTAGTAGAAACAGTATTTAGTGTCTTCAGGAATGAGCTTCAATCCCAAAGATTACTTTGATAAATAACCTGGACGATGATGTGTAAGACCCTCAAAAACTAGTATACTTGATATTTGCATCTTTAATTTTTTCTTCGTTATTGTTCTTTGTAGCAGACTTTTTGTTTGAGTATTTAACCGAGTATATTTCACCATTGCTTCCAAATAACCCCACAAGTTCTCAACCAACTCATAGCAATAATGCAGGGGAGATCACTGTAGTAGTTTTAGTTTGAGGAGTCTTATTGAGTTCTCTCCCTGAAATTGTAACACCCAATTAATCTGCACTAGGAATTACTGTCACAGTTTTCTACTGACATTATTAGACCAGCTACTTATTACTTTATAAGAATTTAACACATTACTTGTTAACCCATGTCATGCATTCATACAAACTATAATTCCAAGAGAATAACTGTCCTGTTGTTTTCAGCAGCATCCCTTTAATTTTTTGTATGGTTGTACTCTTACTACAATACTTACAGATATGATTTTGGTTTTCTTTAATCAAAGATTCGAGTTTATATACAAAGACGGTATGAATTGCGACTGGAAATGAGAGACGCATTTGCCCCAATCTACAACCATGACAACAGAAATCAGCCTCCGAATCTCACAAACAACATTGTTAAGTATCAGGGCAAGACCGCAGTGGACGGATAGGAATCAATCACTGAAATTGTAAACGAAGGAATACAAATACAATTTTTTTTGGAAGATCTCAGAACTACTTGCTGCGCAAAGTATTGACAAAATAAAATTAATTAAACTTATCTGTCTAACTCATTGTCCAAAAAAGTTTTATTTTGATTTCATTTCATGAAAGGTAATGATTTAATTGAAATTCCAAGCGTTATTTTAAAATTTCTACCTCTCCAAACATTAAATTACTTTCCACTTAAAATTTAGCAAGTTTAAATAAGATCAGTGCTGAAATCGGTGATACGGGGAATATAAGAACAGGATATAGTTTACCAAACAGGATCAATAACTGGTTTTACTTGCCAGACCTGACTAGTTTCAACAGATTAGATGTGAATGTTTGGTCAACACTGGTTTAACTATTAAGGCTTATTTGTGAATGAAATACAATTTGGTGACGGACAGTATTCAACGCATAAGAGGTTCTTTATACCGATAGCTTACCGATCATGTTGAATTGTATGCTTAATTGTTTAATTGTTAATAGACATTTCCAACTTTGACGAATCTGATGTTGAAAACTTAATCTGATTAGAAGTATGTAAACTTTGGGGTTGTCTCAAGTTTATTGTATAATTTGACGACGCAATAAAATGTGTGTTTATGGACTGATAAAAAACATGTTAGTTGGGTGTTTCACATATGCACGCAACAAACGCAACACTTCGTCCTTGCTTTGTGTAAAAAACAGTAGTTTCTATGATATATTTCAGTACGCAATGTATAACAAGACGTTACGCGTAATAAACATGCCGTTTCTTGGTCTTACACTAGTTAGTATGCGGAGCATGTGTATGTCGTGCTTTTTGGTAAACTAATGTTAATTTATATTTATGGGTTTAAATTTGAAAGAAATATCATTAAGGTAAGAAATAGATATGCAATATGTAACATACAGTTAAATTATATGTTTTACTTGTTTTCTTGTAGTTCATTAACTGATGTATTTTAAATACACACTGAATTGTAAACACCAATATTTTACAGTCGTTCACTTTATCCACACGATGTAACGGTTATGCAACTTTGTGTCACATGATATTCACGTGATTCTTGAAATCAACAAAGAGCATGTGCGTAGCAGTGTAGTACTATATATATTTCTGTATTGGTTTCTTATGTTTTAATAGACATACTGTAACACACTGATTGTTGTTGACTTTTTATAGACAATTTATCTGCTTTATTTATAATGTTCACCACTAAAGGAAGACCCTACCAAACATACAACATGCTTATCATTTTATACAATGTTTAACAATTAATAATTTAGAAACCTTTCCTGTTCCCCCGTTCCAAAACAGGTTAGCGGACTATATAAAATGACCAACGTTTCAAGAAAAGAATGGTATGCGAGGTCAGTGTGACAAATTGGGGCTATTGACGTAACATCACATACCATCATATCACTTAAAACATAAAATATATCATTCCAAGTGAGATTTACAGTTCTTCTTATGTTTTTTCTGTGTGATGATATATATCCAAACATAAATCAATTGATCGCACATATTAATCAGGCAATATTGTGCGTGTTTTAAAACCGAGCATCATGCTAAATAGTACAAGGCTGAACGAAGAGCATGCTGCTCAGTCTAACGATCATGATGCTCGTTTCTATGAGCACATGCAGGTATCAGTCCACACTTTTCAGGTCTCTCTATCTAATTAAGACATTAAACACATGACAAAAACCTAAGCATATTCCAATCCGCTATAAATTATCAATTGAATGTACAGTAATGTAGTGAATCTTTCACACTTAGTACTGGTTCTACCCAGAAACAGACTCGAGAATGTTTAAATAAGCCACATACTGGTGACTGAAACATTTGATCCTGCCAGATGATGGCCTGTGTCTAGAACAATCCTCGACACATCTAGGACTAGAATAGACCGGCTATGAGTCATAGTGTCAATGACTTTGGTTTATTCTAGTCCTAACGCTTATATGCTCATTTCAGATTAAGTACATTTCATTAATTATTATGTTTCTTAGTTTTAGAAAGGGTATGATGCTATGTGAAACTGTTTTAGTATGCGGCGATAAACGGGCGATTTAGTACCGAAAATCAACATGAGGTATAGCTTCCGACTCAGAAGAGTGGACTTCCATATTAATATCGTCTGTCGTCGACGTCAACCATTTTATTTAACAACTTCTCTGAAACCGCTTAGCCCCTTTAAATCTAACTTGGCAGGAATGTTTCTGATGACAAGTTTTACTTTTTATACCTGGTAAGTGCCTTTAAATTAATCACAGAAACACTGATCATGACGTTTTTGATTTATGCATACGAATTGCAGAGAAACGTTTACCCTGTTCCATTACTGACTGACAGTAAAATTACCTTAATAAGTATACAGTTATATTTCAACATGCTTTATAATGACGGACAAAGGGACGTAACGAAAGAACTGTTTTTTGTTCATGAGGCGAATTTGTGCATGAGCATCAAAGTTTATTAATACCTTCACTTAAGGTATCTATCTTTTCTTCCATACTTTACGGGCTAAGTGGTTATATGTATATGCTATTTTAACAGTTAATGTTAATTAATGTAATAATTATCTGCATATCAACACCTTGTCACTGAACAATATCGCAGTAATCACGTAAAAGTTTAAATAATATAAACAGTTAGTTCAATGTTTATAAAAGACATCAAAGACAAGGTGAAAGATCACAATTTTATTCACACGCACAATATAAAGTTTGTCGTTATAACATGCTACATAATAATAACAGTAGAACAATCATCACATATGTTTAATTATATCATCCATGCAATTTAAATAAATGTTTAAATACATGAAAAATAATTATATATCTTAATTGTCTCCATTGTCTGAAGATTAACATACATCACTTACACAGAACAGAAAAGGCATATGCATCCAACACTACGAGCAGGTAAGTTATTTATGTCTGATTGTTTTCACTTAACTTCCAGCACAAGTATCAATGTTATAATAAACGATGTTAAATCATCATCAGTATAAAACTAAATACAATTAACCAATTTAACATCATGTTTTCTTTTTATATGATTAAACTAAACAATACTCAAATCATCAATGTCTTTTGAATGCAGAAAATTACAATAAATCCTTCATATTTCAAAAACAAGTATTTTTATAGCACTACAGTGTCATGTTTTCAAGTAATTGATGAAATACATTTCTCAAATATGTGTACAAATGACAGTCTAAAAATAGCAATTGTCATGTACATTGTACATGTATATTTGTGTACACACATTGACTTCTAGACTAAAATTGTACCAGGTATTTGTCCTTTAACATACATCATATATAACTTGTTAAGTTCAGGACAAATGCAACAACACTTATTTGATACAAATAACGCAGAATATTGGTTCCAAAGTCATACTGTCATAATTATGATAAAAGTATATTACACAGAAATATAACGCAGTACATAATATATCAATTCTAACTTACAAACTGTCATTTTAAGATAACCATATTTGTTATTATACAAATGTCTGATACATGTGAAAGTAAGCTATTGCAGTTTGAACACCAGGATGTTGTTGTTGTCAAGTTGTCCCACAATGATGGAGGCTGTGTGCCTGTTGTAGCAGACTGACTCTGGGTACCACACTCCATCCCTGCGTGTAGCCAGAGTGGCCAGCTTCTTCCTGCCCTCCCTGTCCACCTGTATGATAGTGTGGGACCAGTATCCACAGACCAACACCTGGCCTGCAGGTGTCACATGTACAGCACCTGGGCGTAGTAGTTCAGGGTCCTCCAATGTAGAGAGTACAGACCCATCCCTGGCCAGGGTGAGGAGCTTGTGCTGGGAGTGGTTGGTGATGTATATACGATCCCCAGTGGGACTCACAGCACACCTCCATACTGCACAACAGAGTCACATCAAGATATTAAATTACTTTAAATGTTTAATAATGTTAATACACAAACTGCAGTGACATCGTATTATTAATGCGTCGTTAAACAGACAATTACGCGTCTTAAAGATCTGCATAAAATCCAATAATAATAAATATTTTAGTGTGACAGGAAGGTTCTGTATCAGTTTATTGCCTAAAAGTTTGACACGTTGACTGGTGAGTTAGAATTGAAGTCTACCACAAATACGCAGATGGAAACGATTACACGGTACAATGAACGTGTACGCATGAATGTGTCAGCTGATGTAACTATATGCAGTAATAATGGATTTCCTATACATGTATACATGATTACAATATATTGACATATTAGTGAAATTGACACGAGCTGACATATTTCATACATGTGCACGTACAACATTGTGACTGTAGTTACGTTTGTACCATTTTACTACACGAAAATAATGTTTCAAAACAAATGGGATTGGAACTTTTCTATCTAGTTCTTCTTCATCAGTTATAAAAGCCAGTAACTGTGGTTAATTTTATAATTTTATAAACATAAATAAGGAAATTTCTCAAATTTCAAATTCAACAATTTGAGGTTTATTGATTGAATATAATGTTATGAAGCAATGTTAATTATAAAAGTCATTATACATGTATAGTTATTTCCAAATCACAAAGTTTACACAATAGGTCACAAGGTGAGTCATTGAAAAGCACTCAGTGTCTATTTATAGACATGCCATGTAGTGACAGTCAAAATACATGATTACTCATATATATAAATCAATAATATTGAAAATCATTCTTAACTGCTGTTGTAAACTTAAACTGACACACGTACGTTCTACAACTATGCAGTCTTACAATTACTTTATAATACATATTTCTAATAATATCCGGATGAACCCGCCATGATTCTAACCTGTATCACTATCTGATGTACCCTGATACAGCTTGCTGACCAGTTTCCCACTCAGCGTGTACTTGTACAGTGCAGTACCAGAAGTGACATACAGCTCCCCCTGGTGGTGGGCGATACCTCTACAGTAATGTTGTAACTGAAGCTTCCTGCCCTTCACCAGCTGCCCATTGTTGACAGAGATAAACTGGATCCCATGTGTTTTCCTATCATTCACAGTAACAGCAACTTCACTGAGTGTTATATGACATATGTCCCGTGGATTAGTAGACACATCACAATGAGTAAGCACCCTGTACTGCTGGTCCAGCAGCTTTAATTTCTTATTACTGTTGTCTACAACAAGAATCTGGCCATCAGGGAGAACACAGATGCCAGTGATATAGCATGGTGATGAATCACTTGGTATGCTCCCATCATACTCTGACTTTCCTTTAACAGTCAATACTTGGTCTGGATTTCCCTGCACTGTCAATGCCTGGGTACTGTGTACGATCCTCCCCAGACCCGACAGTTTGGACAAGTACTGCTCAATGTCACTGTTGGGCTGGAATGTTAGTGAACTTTTAACCTGAACAGAGTTCTCCTTCAAATATGTTTCAGACTGTCGTATTTTGTCGCTACATTTCTTGCTCGCTATAAAGGAGAGTTCTTTCATGCTCATATCACTTATGTCCTGAATGGCTTCATGCAGTATTTTCAAGTCGTCACGAAGCCTACTGCAGTTATTCACATCAGTCTTGAGAGAAGCTTGCAGACTTGTGAGTGTATTTTTCATTTCCTTCAAAGTGATTTTTTCAATATTGTCTAAAGTGTCATTTATTTTCCTGCGTGTTTCTTGTATTTTGTGTAATTGTTCATCATATGAACCCTGCAGTGACTTAATGCTGGTCTCCCAATTTGTTTGAAGATTGTTCATTTGTTCCTGAATTGTTTGAAGCTTCACTGCAAACTGCTGCAGGTCAGTAGACTGGGTTTTGACACACTCAGATACAAGCGTCACTTTTGTGCACTGTCTGAAACAAAATATAGTATATTATAATAAAATGCTTAAAATAATTTGGCAAATTTTTCTTAAATATTTAAAAAAATACTGTTATACATATGCTAAGTTCAAAGCTTGTGAGATGGATGGTTTACATTGGCCCTTTCAAAACAATATATGGCGTGTCATCGGAAAACCGGGCTTAATGCATGTGCGTAAAGTGTCGTCCCGGATCAGCCTGTGCAGATTCCGCACACGTTAATCAGGGATGGCACATTCCGCCTATAGTGGATTTATGTTTAGAAGAGACTTGAAATGGAAAATTCCGTAGCTTCAGTTCCATCCCGGATTAGCCTGTGCAGAATGCACAGGCTAATCGGGGATGACACTTTACGCACATGCATTAAGGCCAGTTTTTCCACGACATGCCTCATATATTCTTCTACTGGATATTTAAGCGTACTTTGGCAATAAAATATAACGAGAGGCACATCAGTGTCTGTATCGCTCCACTGGCTTATTAAGTAAGCAGTGTCAGAAGCAAAAGGACCCTGATAAGCCATATAAGAAAACAAGAGCTATCGGATACAGCGCGCTAGACTTTTCTTGTGCTTGTCAGAGTTACTGGCATTTTTTTCTTAAACAAGAAACATGGAAATTCCACGAAAACCAAATTTTTCTAACGGAATATATTTAAGTCAGCACATCAATAAAATGTATAGTAATGGTAGATTTGACCTTGACCCCACCCACCACATATTCAATCCTATGCAAGGTCTCGATATAAGCTATCAATGCATTAAGTTTCATAAAAATATCTCAGTGTGTTCTTAAGTTATTGAGCGGAAACAATTTCTCCATTTTTAGAAACAGTGACCTTGACATCACCCACCCCATATGCAATCCCACTCATGGTCTTGATATAAGGTAACTATGTATTAAGTTTCATTAAAATATCTCAATGCGTTCTCAATGTATTGAGCGGAAACCATTTTTCTATTTTTAGAAACAGTGACCTTGACCCCACCCACCCTATATGCAATCCCAAGCAAGGTCTCGATATAAAGTGTCTATGTCTAAAGTTTTATTAAAATATCTCAATGCGTTCTCAAGTTATTGAGCAGAAACCGTTTTTCTATTTTAGTAACAGTGACCTTCACCCTTGACCCTATACGCAATCGCAAGTGAGGTCGCAATATACGGTACGTATGTTTTAAGTTTCAAGTAAAATAATAGTGCATTCTCAAGTTATTGAGCGGAAACCGTTTATTATATTTTTAGTAACAGTGACCTTGACCCCACCCACCCCATATGCAATCTCATGCCAGGTCTCGATATAAGGAATGTATGTGTAAAGTTTCATACAATTCTCAATACAATCTCAAGTTATTGAGCGAGTTAAATGTCATTAAAATATCTCAATGTGTGTTGAAATTATTGAGTAAAAACCGTTTTTCTATTATTAGTAACAGTGACCTTGACCCCACCATTCCCATATTCAATCCCAAGTTAGGTCTTGATATAAGGTACCTATGTATTAAGAGTTATTAAAATATCTCAATACGTTCTCAAATTATTGAGAAGAAAATGTTTTTCTATTTTTAGTAACAGTGACCTTTACCTTGACACCACCCATCCCATATGCAATCTTAAGCGAGGTCTCGTTATAAGATATCTATGTGTGAAGTTTCATTACAATAGCTTAATCTGTTCTCAAGTTAGGGATTGGTAACAAAAAAATAAGAAACTAGCTTACTGAAAAACTTTAACCTGTCCATATAGCTTATATGCATACATACGTCCCGGTCTCACCGTGATTGTCCCGGTTTTGCAAGGTCTGTCCTGGCGTCCCGGTGAGATGCATTTTGTCCCAGTCAATCACAAAAATTGATGTCAGTGTACCATAAAACTTACATTGGGCCAACAATTAACTTCAGATCGTTAATCCCTTTATCGGTCCCTATGACAACAATACCCGCTAGCCGCGTGTCAAAGAGGAGTAGTAATGATACTCCATTAGCGATTTATTGATCTTTTGTTTGTCACACTTTTGCGGGGTGGGGGACATATATCCGCGGTCGCTAATTGCTGCTGATTGTTGCATTGTTTCGCAATAAAAAAGGAACCCTGTGTGTGTTGTTATTTTGATTTTAAATATAACAGGTGTTATCACATTTTTAGTCTGGTAACGTTTGAAGGTAAGTATGAAAATAATTCGAGAACTTTTTGAGAATTAAAGATGCAAAAACAACCATTACTTTCTTTAATCTTGTATTGTTCACATCGCAAAATTTGATGCAGTTAATGACGCAGTGTATAGTGGAACGTAGCCCAGGTATAAGTCTGCTGGAGTAGTCTCCTTTGAAAACGCATTTGTTTATTTGACAATCAGAATTTATATTTGCGTGTTTCGTGTAATTTCTTTGATGTCATAATTAAAAATACATGTTATCATTTATATTATTGAATAAATATGATTCAAATATATGTGTGTGTATGTTTGAGTGATTCATTTTGGGTGTTTATTGTTTGAACTATAACTATATAGACCACGAAACGGAATAGGACCTAGGTTAGATACGATATACTATTATTATTACTTTTTTTCCGACAAAATGACAAAATTAATGTGTCCTGGTCAAATATCCCGGCGATTTTTTGTATGCTTATACTTAAAATTTCTAAGTGTAAAAAGGCCCATAATTTTGACAAATTTCAAACTAGAGTTATCAAAATTGGCCTATGAGTTTATTTTAATATAGGGAATAAGTCTTCTAAGTTTGAATGAAATCCCTCAAGCCATTTCTGAGAAACCAGCTTACCGAAAAACTTTAACCTGTCCATATAGTTATATGTAAAATTTCTAATTGTAAAAAGGCCCATAATTTTGACAAATTTCAAACTAGAGTTACCAAACTTGGCCTATATGTTCATTTTAATGTGGGGAATGAATGTTATAAGTTTGAATGAAATCCCTCAAGCCATTCCTGAGAAACCAGCTTACCAAAAAACTTTAACCTAGCTTGGATGCCGACGCCGGGGCGAGTAGATTAGCTTGCCTTTTCTTCGAAAAGTCGAGCTAAAAATGCCCCAAATCTCTGGCGGCCATGTTTTTGAACCAAATCAAAATAATTTGTTTTGGTAGAGAACTACGTGAGGAACATTTCTGTGAAATTCCTTCGAAATCCAACCAGTGGTAACTAACATAAAGATCTTCAAAATTTTAAATATAATTCTATTAGGAAAATTGGCCAGCCCGTTGGCGGCCATTTGTTTAAGGACCTAAACCATTTGAGCAACTTTGGTAGAAAACCACCCAAGGAACATTTCTGTCAAAGAAGTTCGAAATCCAACAAGATTTTCAAATTTTTCAATAAAAACATACAAGGTAAAAATGCCCGGCCTCCATAGTTTTTACAACAGACCTCAACATTTGAGAAACTTTTGTAGAGAACCTCCCAAGGAACAGTAACATTATTTTTAAATCCAACCAATAGTTTAAGACAAAGATTTTCAAAGTTTTCAATACAGCCATTTAAGAAAAAAATGGCCCGCCCCCTGGCGGCCATGTTGTTTTTCAACTGAACATCAACATTTGGGCAATTTTGGTAGAGGACAACCCAAGGAACTTTTTTTCTAAATTATTAGAAAATTCACCAAGAGGTTGAGGATGAGATGTCATTTAAATATATTTCTATTTAAAGCTCTGGTGGCCATTTTTTGCAGCGGACTGGAAAGATTGGAGTGACTTTGATAGAGGACAATCCAAGAAACATCTGTGTGAAGTATCAGCAACTGTTTTCGGAGGAGATGTCGTTTAAAGGAAAAATCTACGGACGCACACACACACGATGGACGAACCGCCATGGCATAAGCTCGTTGGCCTTCGGCCAGTTTAGCTTAAAATGAATATGCCAGCATTTGAATAAAGGCTACCTTGTTTGCAAAATAGTGAAGAAAAGGCAATAATGGGAATTTCAAAGACTGAGCATGACTGTATTTTAATAGCTTTACATTTCTATATCAGATACAATAGATTCACACTCAACCCTTGATGTGTAACTGATATCAAGAAGAGTGGTATTGAAGTCAATCTCAAACTGTACTAACCTCGATATGTATTGATTTATAAATTGTTAACATTCAGGTAGTCAGTTTACCTGTTAAACATTGGTATCCAGGTAAAAACTGGAAGTTTAAAACTGCACCATTTCTGATATATATAAATATATGGGGTTCTCAAGCCAATCGTTACATGTATGTTATTGTCCTCAACTTAATTCTTGTTTATATTAATAAACAGACTAAATCAGGTTAGTCTAAAAAGTAAATTGTCTAATAATAAGGATTATTGTTATCTTATCAATCATTTTAACAAAAATGTCATAAGATACCTGTGATTAAGTAGAATACAATTTGAGCAGCACAGCTGTCCATGGTCTTCACAGAAAATTTCCAATTTTTTATCTTTGTGAACTTCGCATTTCAACAGAAAATCCTCCACTTTCTTTGAAATTGGCCATTTGTTCATATCTCCCCTTCCATAAGGGGAATGTTTTTTAAACAACTGACTATGAAGATGAATACATTTTCCACAATAAAACTTTGAACATGTTTCACAGTAAAATTCAGCGACTACTTCAATAGACTGCTCTTCGCAGGTAGAACAACAAAAATCTTTAAATTCATCTGACCCTTTAGCAACAGTAGACATAGAAAATGTCGCCATTTTGCTTATTGACTTTCAGCAAACAAAACTTTACAACTTAAATTAAATTGAAATATTAATGTCACAGTGTCTCTGTTTAAATTAATAAATATGCCAGAAAGCACACATTAAATGTAGTGGCAATTATAGTCAAGCAATAAAAACTTCCAACTGAACAGAAACCAAGATAACCTTCAAATGACGCTCAGTGGTCTGACACATGTACCAGTAAACAGTGTAACTATGTGAACTGTCACGTGAGTATTAGGTCACGTGAGTATTGGATTAATTTAAATATTGCACTGCGACAAACGTTTTGTAGCTGAAATGTAGGTTACATTGAACAAGTTTTTATCACACAGACCAAATGCAGTTGGTTTAAACGTGTACTGATCAATGTTTATATTATGTTTATTATTTAAGAGATTTACCACACTGACTATTTTATCACAGTTGTCATTTCCTTTTCCAAAATAGCAAACTGATTTGATCTTTTTCTCTTTAGTCACTTTAAAAACAATTTCCCTGTTTAATTCTTGTAATATGCTGCCAACTCCAATAATTAAAACCAAAGGGAGACAACTCCTGTCCTAAAACACTTTAATTGTCTGACCCACATTAAGGACACACTGTCAGTATCAAATGTGGGTTCCAGCTGATTATGTGAAGACTCACAATCAAACTTCAAATACAAAGTGAGGCAGCAACTGCTTTAAAAATATTTGTTTATATTTACCTTTTTACATACTTTTTCTGTAAAGATCACCTTTATTGGAAATCATCTGAACATATATGCCCATTTTTTTTTCAAGTTTTTCAACTTCCTTATAGTGTTTCAGAGAACAAGTTTAAAGCAAAATGTTCACAATAAATGGCAATTCTAACATGTAACATGCAGAATTTTTCTATAGACAAAGAAAAAAAATCACCGTTGTTAAACTATCAATATACAACCCAAAATTAGTTTAGAAACTGTAAAATACAAATTGCATTGTAACTGCAAAAAAAATTGTGCTAGGTCATGTTACAATTGAAATAATGTTTGCATTATCGTTATTAATCGGCTAATAAACGCTAACAGCCTTGTGGTTTAATTCATACGCATCAGAACACAAAATCACTGTTTATTAGCCGATAAACAACTCTAAATGCAAAATTATTTCTGAATTAACGAGAGACATCGGAGGATGACTGACCACAATATCTCTCAGTTCGAGATCAGGTGAGCTAAAAATCTGTTGGGTGCAACCACACTACATTTAGACAGCGTGTCACTGCTTTAGCGACTGTTGTTGTTGATCTCCGTGTCATCTTACCTTGGCAATACCTCGGGTTGCAATCCTCAACTTGATAACTATCGCAACCATGGTCACTTCTGTCGGTACAGGTCCTGTGTCTGGCTCAAGTTCCATTCCAGCTGTTTACTCCCTGGCTGACCAATCTATTTCTGTACATCACTGCCAGGCCCATCTGTTCCTGTATGCGTGTAAATACAACTAAATAATATTGGCACTCATGTGGATGTTGTGTTAATAATTATAAGTGAAGACCTAATCAAGCTTTATATTAACAAGAGTTATCAGCCTTTATCACTACAAAAAAAGAGGCATATTTCTCCTAAAATGCTGGTCACAGATATCGAGGTTGTGCGTGAAACTATGGTATGTGATATACAAATGTTAAGCAGATACAATAGTTTCACGCTCAACCCTCGATATAAGTCTTGGTCAGTGACCTTATATAATGACCTTGAAGACATGTGTGATCTTTAGTTGAATATCTGTAGCAGATATAGAGATAATCCTACTACATTGTAGGTCAGAGCTATGGGCCTTGGTCAGTGACCTTATACAATGACCCTGAAGACATGTGTAAAGCTTCAATTGAATATCTGTAGTAGTTAAAGAGATATAGAATTGTTGCACGCCAACTTTAACCTGAATTCATAAGTACAAAAAGGGGCATATTTCTGCTAAATTACTGGGCAGATTTATGGGCCTTAGTCCGTGATCTTACATAATGACCCCAAAGACATATGAAGTCTCAATGGTGTAGTGGATATGGTGTCTGCCTTGCGACCGGAGGTCCCGGGATCGATCCCCACTCAGGGAGCGTTCTCAAGATCTTTCCAAAGACACCAAGTACTGGTTCTGCCCAGGAAACCCACTCAAGAGTGTCTTTATAAGCCAAGGCTTTCAATGCAATCAAGCTAAAATAAATAGGTTTAAACTAAACTAAAGATATGTGTGAAATTGAATATCTGTAGTAGTGTTCGAGATATGGAGTTGTTGCCACGCAAACTTCAACCTGAATATTTAAGTACAAAAAGGAACATAATTCTGCTAAATTGCAGGTCAGACTTATGGGCCTTGGTCAGTGACCTTACGCAATGACCTCAAAGACATGTGTGAAGTTTCTTTTTAATATCTGAAGTAGTTACAGAGATATGTACTTGTTACACGCAATCCTTAACCTGAATTTTCTCTTGCACGCAAACCTTAACCTGACTTTTCTAAGTCATATCTGTAGTAGTTACAGTTACAGAAACCTTAACCAGAGCATTATGGCGATGTGGACAAACAGGTGAGTAGTGTAGCTTGAAGTATTCGGTGAATAGTCGAGCTAAAAATGTAAGTACTCAACAGGTCACCTGTAATTGTAAACAGAAGGGTGATTTTGGCAGGTAGATAATCAAACATTATCAAATATGTCTGCATAGGTTTTTAAACAGAGATAAATACTGTCTGCATAAACATTTATCGCACTACTTCAAAAGGTTTCTATTGCACACATATTTATTACCCGCAATAGTCTACATTTGATGTTACTCTTTATGTATGTCAAGACCATATAGAGTTCATATGCTGACAGTAAATGCAGTCAAACATTGAGTTCTATAACACTAAACTAAGTTACCAGGCCTGTTAAACAGTCGGCCTGTTACTGGGAAGATCCTGTCCACAGCCTCTTCCTTCATCTCCACAGCCTCGCAATGACATACTGGAAGATATGGTGAACATAGAAATCAATGAGTACATACAAACATACAATTCTTATAAACTATATTTTACTAATTATGCTATGGTGGTAAATTTTTTTTTGCTGTATGGTTTTGCTTTATGTTTGTTTTTGTCTTTTGAAACACCCCATGTATATTGACATATATGTTAACGTGAATTCTGAATACAATTAGAATTTTGTTATTTTATGTCTACTACTAATGTTCCTGCGCCTGCAAATGTGTCATCGATGACCAGTGTTTATATTATTAAATTAGTTTTGTCATTTGGGTTTTGTCAATTGTTTGAAGAAACAAGGCCATCACATTTAGCAATGCTTCATTATTAATTATTCGCAATTCTAACATGATACTCACTACTTTTACTGTAGACACAGAACAAAATTATAGTTGTTAAACTTCCCAATAAACAACGCCAAAAGTAGTCCCGATTCTGAGCGGAGCATAGTAAAATATAGTTCTCATTACAATTGCAAAAATATTTGTCAAATCATGTTAGAATCAAAATAATTTTTGCGTTTTCGTTGTTTATCGACCAATAAACAATTCTTTGCTGTTCCAATGTGTGGCTATTAAACCACTCGGGATAACGACCTTGTGGTTTAATTGGAGATGGGCTCTGATTTGTTAGGGTCTAAAAAATTCACAGATTGGAGCAATGTCTGGAATATATCTGTTCTCTGCTTTGTCTGTATGCATACAAATCATTTTGCAAAATGAGAATTGTCCTTTTATATTGTACTTTCTGCTAATGTATTCTCTTATTCTGTGAAGTAAGTTGAGGTATCACAAAATAGTTTTAGTCTGACAAAAAATCAACAAAGGGTAGTATTCTAAACTTTTGTGCAATTATGAGTTATGGTTCTTGTAAGCTTTACTTACACCTGCTATCGTAAATCATTCTGTGCAGAATTAACAAAATGCCTTTTATCATTTTTGACTTATGCTTTGCACACTCATAAATAAACGGAAAATAATTCAATTACCTTACAAGTCAGGTTCTTGCATGCCACACACCATATGGTGATGGTGATCATTTCTGCCAATTTAACTGAAAATCCCAGCATGCATGACAATATTATGCTCTTGACAATTATTTGACCTTTGACCTTAATTAGTGACCTTGAAGTTTAAGCTACAGACCTGGTTCTTAAACGCCACGTGCCGTCTCATAATGATCATCACTTCTGCGAAGTAATTTGAAAATTCTTCCATGCCGGGCAAAATTATACTTTGGTCACAGTCAATGACCTTGGACCAAAGGACCTGGTTGTTGCATTGCCACATGCTGTCTCATTATGCTTATCATGTCAAGTCATTTGAAAATTCTTCCATGCTGAACAAAATTATGCTGCGACAGAGTCCATGGTATTAATTCTATTATTTGACCTTTGACCTTTAAATGTGACCATGACCTCGGGCCTAGTTGTTGCGCATGACACACCGTCTTATAATGGTCATGACTTCTGCTAATTTATTTGAAAATCCTTCAAAGTTATTGCCTGGACAAGAATCTTAACATATGTACATTTGATATTTGAACTTTAAGTGCAACCTTGACCTTGGACCAAGGCATCTGATTCTTGCACGCCACACACCGGCGCATAATACAAAAATCCTTCCTTGCTGGATAACATTATGCTCCGGCCAGGGTCTATGGCTTAAATTCTTGTATTTGACCCTTGACCTTTAAGTGTGACCTTGACTTTGGACCAAGGGACCTGGTTTTTTCGCGCGACACACCATCTCACTGCTTAGCACTTCAGCCAAGTTATTTGAAAACCCTTCTCTGCTGGACAAAATTATGCTCTGGACAGTATCTATGGCTTAAATTCTTATATTTGACCTTTGACCTTTAAGTGAGACTTGACCTTAGACCTAGGGAACTGGTTCTTGTGCACGACAAACCATCGCACCATGCTTAACACTTGGGCTAATTTATTTCAAATTCTTTCCATGCTGGACTATATTATGCTCCGGACAGGGTCTATGGCTTAAATTCTTATATTTGACCTTTGACCTTTAAGTGTGACCTGGAACTTGGACATAGGGACCTGGTTCTTGCGAGTGACACACCGTCTCATTATGTTTAACATTTCTAAGTTATTTGAAAATCCTCCAATGCTGGACAAAGTTATTGTTCGGACAAGAATCCGAACATACATACACACGTACATATGTACGTACCCATGGACAGGGTAAACACTATTAGTCTAGCCATCATTGATGGTGGGGGCATAAAAAAGCTGCACATGATTCTAAAACAATTATATTTATCACTTGTCAACAAGATTTTTTCTTTGCGTCAGTAACTCAGCAGCATATCTATGAATGTGAAAAGCAGTAAATGTTTTATTGTCAGAAGTTAGTGAAGGAAATTATGTTACATAAATATCCATTTAACCATCTAAAAGGTACTATACATTATACCATGTTAATATATTGTTTAATTATCAGAGAGTCTGTATTATCAGAACTGCAATGCTTTCATTCTAGCAAGACATAAGCTTTCTTTTTCAGTAATAATACACACATCATCTTGTAAGACTGCACCAATCATAACTGCAATAACAAAGAATGTCATAGAATAATAGAAACAGATACACTGGTTTAGCTATAATAACTTGAAAATGAATTTGCTGGATTATTGGGCCATGCCACTGAAGTTGATTGATTCTTAATATTATATACACCACAGCGTTTTTCCTCTATATAAAGTCGGTACCAGAAAACGGTACCATTCCCAATCGGATTTTCTTACTATTTTTCCCAATTTGAAGTTAATAAATTCCCAAATGTAAGGAAAAAATCCAAAAAGACCCTGAAAAGATTGACGATGTTCCTGTATTTTACTTGTCTTTTACCAAACCGTAAACCTCCACGCACAGCTGCAGGGCCTTCCCCAGGCCGTTTTAGCTCCCTGATGCCCGGGCGTTTAATATTAACTTGAACATATCCAGGGCGCCTAAAATTAGTGTTGCGCTTACAAACATCGCCCGGGGCACGTGTATTTTATCAATTAATTAGCTGTGTTGACTGCAGCAGACCAACAATGCCTGCTGTGAAAGCTAATCTCTTACGTCACAATGGCCGTTTTTCGCTCTAGAAACATGTACACCACTCTATAAAGTCAGTGAATGATCAAAGCGAGTGTCACTTTGCTGAAAATGTTAACAATTAACAGTTATTCCTAAGCAGCAATCAATCACCGTGAAGCACCGACCTGTAGGCGGAGTTTCAACAAGCAGTAAAATCGATATGAGCCAATAGAAACGCTCAGTTTATCGGCGCAGTTGGCATGTATCCACACACAAGTAACCTTATATGAGCGTCAAGCATATTATTGACCTAAAAAGTAAATGAGCTTTCATATTTTATGATATGCACACTTATTAAATTAATAAGTATCATTACTTTAAAAAATAAACTGTGAAAATTCAATCTCAAATTCGCTAATATGAAATCGTAATCGGAAAAGCCTATCCAGTGTTACTGCTCAGTGTTGTAGTTTCGTAAACACAAGCGGTCTTGTTTATGTACATGTATGCCATGTAAAACCCGTGTTTTCTGCAAAAGAGCGCGAAATGTCTGCTGACAATCACGACGTCACGTTCCACACATGGAAAGCGTGCGTGTTCCAACCATGCGCTTTCTTAATACAGGTCTTTAACACTTGATGCGCGTAGGCACAACGAAAACGGGGAAATTCTCCCGCCGTTTTGCAAGAACAAAGCATGTATAATATTCATGTATTTTAATCATGATTCTTACAATGACGCTTTTGCTTTTAAAAGACTAGAGGTATACCGTTTAAACTGTGATGTTTCGTTATTTCATTTCGTTTAAACGTTTACAAACAATTGAAAAATTGTTAGCCTTAATTTTAAGAGCAAAAACGCACCCGATAACGTCATATGACACATGTCGCAAAAAAAAAATAGACGTAGGCACCGGGACGCCTGAGAAAAATCCTGGGTTACTGCTAACAGCTAGGAGAAGTAACTTACTCTTTTTACATCTTGACATGTTTTAACGAAAGTGATAAAATTCCCAATTTAGCTGAAACGACGCTAATTTGCCCAATTTGACCGTTACCGGTACCATTCCCAAAGTGGTGAGGAAAAACGCTGCACCATAACAGGGTAAGGGTCTGCCTAAATCATATTTATTACAGATGATTGTCATGCAATAAAGAAAGACCTGATACAACAGTACATTCTCTAAATTACTGAATTTGTCTACACACAAAAAACATCTAAATTATTTAAGAATTTAACAGTATTTTTTCTGCATATCAGCAGTGTATAAACTGTCGGGAAAATTTGGGACCAACTGAAGATGCGTCACTAAAACCATGGGATCTGATGAATGTGAAGTTAACGGAGGCTTACATGTGTGATGTGCATGCCTCAAAAGCAAATGAAGTAAACACACTAAATATGTCATCATGTTTTCTTAGATTGGTCAGGATTAACATAGCAGTATTTTGTGAATTGTGATTTTTAACTACTTGTCGGTTTTCGAAACCTTAACCAAAGCAATTTTATCACAAATTGTGTAAGTGTTGGATTAGGAGTGCTGTTCAGTGTATATACAGTAGGAAGTTTCACTACAATAGCTCAATTTTAACTGGTATCATGGTGTGGAAACTATATTTCTTTTTTGATAACCGTGACCTGGGCTCCACCATCGTCAATTGCAATCCACAGCGAGGTCTCGATATAACATATCTATATCTGAAGTTCCATAACTATATCTCAATGCCTATGCAAGTTATTAATCAGAAACTATTAGTTCTATTTGTATTAACAGTGACACTGACCACACCCAAAAAATATTAATCCCAAACTAGCTCTGTATATCAGATTTCTACATACACTGTGTTTTTGGGTTTTTTTTCACTGTCGGGGGAATGGTGGCGGGGCCCATCAAGAGGGGAATTAAACGGTAAAAGGGGAATTTTCGAGAATCTGGTAAAACCATATTTTTAATATTATATATTATACTATGTAAGATAAACACGCGTACATTGTTATCATTACATAAATTGTTATCATGCACTTCTTATATTTAAATGCATCCAGCTGGGTTTCTTGAACAAATTATGATGTTCACAAAAAGTGCACTATCTTTGCCAATTTTTGTCCGAGTTTGCTCAAATTTGTTTCTTATAAAGAATATATTCTGAGGGGAACTTTTAGGATAAAAAGGGGAAACATATATACTCGTTTAGGAGGGGAATGGGGCTGAATATCGGCCACAAAATGACCCTAAATTAATCACTGATACATGCATGAGTTTCATTGCAATAACTCATTTTTGAGTTTTTGAGCACAAACCATTTGTCTATGTTTAGGAACTGTGACCTTGACCCACCCACCATATTTGCAATCTCAAGTGAGGCCTTGATATAAGTTATCTTTGTATGAACTTTCATTACAATAGCTCAACTTGTTCTCAAGTTATTTTGCCAAAACCAAAAGTAAAAGCCAGTCCTGCCCACCTGCCCAACAACATACCCCAAACTTATAACCAAATTCTTTCTTTAAACATATATTAATAGTTACACAGTAAAGAACATTTTCAGGCAAAAAGTACCACATATCTTTTGAAGACAAATACATGTATGTAAATGTATGATATTTTATTTGTCTCTGAACGGAAAATGTCAGATCCGAGAATAAAACAAAAGAGCCGATATGGCCATGGGTTCAATAAGTCATAAAGGCATATAAAAATTAATGATGACCACTGACAGCCGTATTTTTTTTAAATCAAAATGATTTCAGGGTTATGCATGGAACAGTTTTGGAAGGAAAGTTTAGATTTCAAAATGATGTTACTGGTCCTTTATCACTATAGTGCTTGGTGAAAAGAAACATACAGATTTAAGTCCTTTATATTTTATGCTGATGTACAGGCAATAATAGATAAGATCATCATCCTATTTTTTGTTTGTTTAATAAATGAGATAGAGTGAACAAGTTTGAACCCACATAAACCACATGTTATCATAATGAAATATTCCTACTTGCCCAATCACAGCTTTCAGCGAGATGACACCGCATAAAAATGAAATATCTGTCTAATTAATTGGTCTTTTTCACCGATAAAACTGTGTGTGTGGTCGGTCTTCTTGACAAGCAGATTATCTGGCTTTCATATTGAGTGTTATTGTATCCAAATATGGTATTAACTTGGTTAAAGCTTCTTATCGCTAAAGCTCACCCTATTTGCAATTTCGAAGCCGCACCTGATTAAACTTTTCCCTTCCAGCAACCAGGTATTTTCTATTTGATAATTATGGTATTGAATAAATATGTACATCCATATGATATCTGCATTTTCAAACATGATTATTCATATTACTAAATATTCCACCTGCATGTTGCGCAACTATGTGTATAACAATTTCTCCCACCAGCTTAAAGTTTAAACCTATTAATTTTAGCTAGATTTTATCGAAAGCCTAAGGCGAGACTTTGTTGATTTCTAGGTTCTTTGATCCGCCAACCCGGTTTTTTCCGAAAACCAAAAAAAAACAACAAATTTGTAGAATGTAACCGATATCATAAAATGACCTTGTGAAAAGGTTTCAATATGTTACATGGAATGCAAAAAAAACACTGAAGAAATTATTAAATTTTATGTAACAAGCATTTTGATTGTATATCGCTATAAGATTCATATGATCTGCTCCTAGAATCATTGCATTAAAAACACATTTATAATTTTATATCAATATTATAACTAACAAATTTCATTGGTGTGTATGATATATTCAGTTTGTTTTCACTTTAAAACATGCTGTTATACATATAATATGGCCACTGTGCAGCTATATGTGACATACTGTATTTAAGTGCGAGTATATTTTAACTGTAGTTTTTATACGATCAACCGTGCCTTTTAATGTTATTATTATTGGTATTTAAATGCATGGTTATCATGCCATGATTAAGTTAATGTTGTGTAATATGACTTTTCTAAGTAATAATTCATAAAGATTTTTTTATATTTTATGTGAAATTCTAGTCATTAATTAACTCAAGTCTGTGTGTTCATTTTTTTATTTTTTTTGTTCCCTCCTCCAACCAGACTCTTCCAAAAATGTCAGAGAACCAATACATAAACAACTCTGGCCTAAGGCTTATTGAGACACCATTGAGTCCATTCGTTTCCTGTGTAGATCAGTTTTTTTTTTGTCTTTTGAGAAAGACCATTCAAAGGATGGAACTCCTAATCGCAAGACGGCCACCATATCCATTACACTCTTGTGACCTCTGCCACTGCCACGGGCCACCATATCCATAACACCCTTGTGACCTCTGCCACTGCCGCGGGCTTTTGTCAATCATCATCTAGCGACTGCAACTTGTCTTAACTATACAACTAAACTAAACACTGACGACCAACTTTGGGAATAAATAGTTTTCAAATGGAGAGACCTTGTAACCCAATTGGAATTTGCATCACCGAAACGTGGCTTATTTTTATCCCAGGGGCATAAGTTGAACAACCTTGAACAAACCTCTGGGCCTTGCGGTTTCAGGTAAAGGTTTGTTAGGTCAATTTCCTATTTAAGTCTATATAAACCATTGACCATTCGGGGGTGGCCAGACTTGACCCCAGGGCATAATTTGAACAATCTTTGGAGAGGACCACTATGCAATATTACGTACCAAATATAGGAAAGCTGTGGGCCTTGCGGTTTCAGGTAAAGATTTTTTAAGTCATTTTGCTATTTAAGTCTTAATAAACCATTTGATTCCCCCCCCCGGGCGTGACCAGTTTTGACCCCAGGGGCATAATTTGAACACTCTTTGTAGAGGACCACTATACAATGTTACATAACAAATATGAAACCTCTGGGTCTTGTAGTTTCAGCGGAGAAGAGTTGTAAAGTCATTTTGCTATATATTCTATATAAACCATGTGACCTCCGGGGCGTGGCCCGTTTTGACTCCAGGGGCATAATTTGAACAAACTTTGTAAAGGACGACTAAATGATGTTAAATACCAAATATGAAACCTTTGGGCCTTGCAGTTTCAGAGGAGAAGATTTTAAAAGTTATTTTGCTATATATGCTATATAAACCATGAGACCCCCGGGGCATGGCCAGTTTTGACCCCAGGGGCATAATTTGAACAATCTTTGTAGAGGACCACTATAGGATGTTATATACGAAATATGAAACCTCTGGGCCTAGTGGTTTCAGAGGAAAATATTTTTAGTAATTTTGTTATATATTCTATATAAACCATGTGACCCCCGGGGCGTGGCCAGTTTTGACCCCAGGGGCATAATTTAAACAATCTTTGTAGAGGACCTCTAGAGGAAGTCACATATCAAATATGAAAGGTCTGAGCCTTGCAGTTTCAAAGAAGAAGAATTTTTAAGTTTTCACTTTTTAAATCTATTTTTAGCTCTAGTGACCTACATATTCAGCGGGCCGGAAAGATTTGAACAAATTTGAAAGTGGTCCACCCAAGGATCATTCCTGTGAAGTTTGATGAAAGTCTGCCAAGCGGATTAGGAGGAGATGTTGTTTGAATGATAAGTTGACGACGCACACACGCACGCACACACGCAAGCACGACGGACAACGGGCAATCACAAAGGACAATCGGCGTTTAAATTAATATTGAGATGTCATTTTTTTACCCGAAACATAATACAAGATGGACAAGATGATCGTCTGCGCGACTTCTCAGACCCCAGCTTGTTTGGTCCTCACTATGGAGACTTCTTTTGGACACAATAAGAAACCTTATCAGACCCAAAATTAATTGGATAAACTCAAACGTTTTTAAGATGTTTACCGTGAATAAACCGATAATACCTTCAATGTTTTCACCGGTGATAAATGAATAACCTAAATGCTAGTAATTTACGTTACTGTAATTGTTACATGAATTTGTCAGGCAAATTTAACAATATATCAGTCAGAAAATAATTGCGGAAATGAATGAAAATTATTATATATCAGATGAGTGTACATAGTTATGTTACATAATATACTATACGTCTCAGAAGTTTTGCAAATATTGTATTCATGCTACGCTATAAAGTAAAAGTAACATTTTGACGTATTACGATACTTCTTTCACCACATTTTATTTACAGAAAAATGTTAATTTTTGTTTTTAATTTAATAACATCTTACGGAGAAGTTAATAGAAAGGTGCAATTATAAATCATTCTTTAAAAAACGCAACCGCAATTCAAATATAAATTAACATGCACAGTAAGTATATAAATATAAATTTTCTCGATTTATTGAAATTCGTGGGTTTATGATTCTCCGGACGCTAATTGATGAATGTATATTAGCATAGCTCTACCACGCGCTATTTTAAGAATGATGCACCCTTTATCTCGAGTGTGTTGAATACGCTGGAATAGACCATTTCATACAGATCTTCGCTGAATATCTACGTATGGCTCCGAAATTTTAAGAGCGCAATTGCTTTTTATAGAGCGTGCAGCTGATGTAGGTTAAACAAAATAATGATTTCATTATGTGAATAAATATTACATTAACTTCATAACAAACAATGAGTAAAATTGTTCAGAATTATGTTCAGTTCTAGAGTGTAAGTCGAAGATATGTTTATAACTTTATTTTAACCGCTTATGCAAACAATTATGGATATTTTAATCCCACAAAATATGCAACAGTTATTGGTGAACATCAAACCATTGTTGTAAGTTTGCATTCCATGAAATTAGAAAATTTGCCAAATGTTATTTTCCCGCCGCATAAAATTATCGCAAGAAATCTAGGTCAGAAGTGATGTTAGACAGCTACGCTGAAAAAATACAGTTTTAAGAAATGATCACAATTTTCAGAAGGAAAACAACACTTAATAAAGCAGGCAAATGACACTCATGATTAGCAAAATAATTATTTGATGCTATGTGTAATTTAAGAACACTCATCAAATGACACTGTGGAATAAAAGTTTGTAATGCACAACAGTATAATCAGAGAAATTATTCCATTATTGTCATTAAAGGCACTTACAAGACGTTGCAAGATCGTGAATACATTTTAGAATCAATTTCTATCAGACAGATACATAAAACGAGAGTAACTGTTGTCTCAGGATAGCGCGCTCCACTATTTAACTGCATTGTCAGAGTTATGGGCCTTTATCACTACAAAAAAGGGCATAATTCTGCTAAAATGCTGGTCACAGTTATGTGCCTTGGCCAATGATCTTACACAATCACCCCGAAGACATACGCAAAGTTTCAATTGAATATCTGTAGTAGTTACAGAGATATGTACTTTCTGCACGCAAACCTTAAACTGAATTTTCTTTTGCATGCAAACCTAAACCTGACATTTCTTAGTACAAAAAGGGGCATAATTCTGCTGGTCACAGCTATGGGTCTCGGTCAGTGACCTTATATAATGACCCCAAAGGCATGTGTGAAGTTTCAATTGGATATCTGTAGAAGATATAGAGATATGGAGTTGTTGCACGCAAACTTTAACCTGATTTTTGTAAGTACAAAAAGAAGCATAATTCTGCTCAATTGCAGGCCAGAGTTATGGGCCTTGGTCAGTGACCTCATATAATGACCCCGAAGACATGTGTGAAGTTTCAATTTAATATCTGTAGTAGTTACAGAAATATGGACTTGTTGCACGCAAACCTTAACCAGAGCATTACAGTGACACCGACGAACGGGTGAGTAGAATAGCTCGAACTATTCGGTAAAAAGTCGAGCTAAAAATGAATTTGGAATGAAACTACAAGTCAATTTTTTATCAGAAAAATAGTAATTTAAGAAATTTGTTTTCATGTTATGTTTACATTTTCAACAAGGTGAAACTAAACAAAGTTCCTCATGGTTTATTGAGACTATCGTGCAGCTTGCCAAAACTTAACGATGAATATTCAGATTTAATCTGTTACTCCACTATTTACAGTATGTCAATAACAGGTTTGTTTATGAACTGTTTTACTTGGAGGATGAGTGTTTTATATAATACAATATCCAACTAACAGAATATTTCAGTATGTATGTAGGTTATATCCCACATAAACAAGACAGTGTTAATTGTTTGTTCTGAAATAAGCCATTTTTCGGCGTAGCTGTCTAAGATCACTTATGACCTTGATTTCTTGCGATAATTATGCAGCGGGAAAATTGAATGCCAATAGAATTTGGCAAATTTTCTATTTTTAGGGATTGCAAACTTACAACAATGGTTTAATGTATACCAATAACTGTTGCATAATTATGGGGATTAAAATGTACATGATTTTTTACATAAGCGGTTAAAATAAAGTTATATATAATAATATCTTCGACACTCTAGAACTGAACATATTTTCTCATTGTATGTCTAGATCAGAATATCATATTCGTTCTCAGAGTTAATCCACTGTATTGTTTAGCCTTGCAGCACGCTCTATAAATAACAATTAATTCTAGCGAGTTCAAAACACTCACGATCATTCTAAAAATAGCAAGTTTAACTGCCTGTGTATAGCTTTTATAACATACTTGCATCAATTAGCGTCCAGAGAATCATAAGAGCTAATATTTCAATAAATAGGGAATTTATGTTAATAAACTAACTGTTCATGTTAATTTGAAATTAAATGGCGGTTGCCTTCTATTAAGAATTAAATAGAATTGCACATTTCTATCAACTTCTCCAGTAGATGTTAATCAACCTATAAAAAGATATCTTTCCATATGGTGAAATAAGTAACGGAATTTGTCGAACTGTTATTCATGTTACTTTTACTACATTTTCATAGCATTCATACATTATTTGCAATACCAATTATACACAGAAACCCTCGATACATCATGTTCCTACCGAATATCATTTTAAATCACCGGCAATAGTCTAATTAAATTTTATGTTTGTGTTATAAAAAAATGCAAGTCATAATTATTTCACATGCGCTGAATGTTCCAAAAAGATTGCGTTTCATAAGGATACACAGTAAACATGATTAACGGAATTGGAAATGTTTATGTATTATGCATAGATAAAGATGAAGGTAGGTTATATTACTTATAGGTAATGAGTATCAGAAGCTAAAGGACACTGATATGCTATATAAGGGGAAAAGGCCCCGCTCTCTTGCAGACATGATTTGTTAACCAATCAAAGTAGTTCAAAGTATTTTGGTAAAGAACCATCTAAGGAATATTTCTTTGAAATTATTTAGAAATCCAAGCAGAGGCTTCTGAAATGAAGATTTTAACAGTTTAAAATATTCCCATATAAGGAAAAATGGACCCGCCCCCTAGCGGCCATGTTTTTCAACGGAGCGGAACCATTTGAGCAACATTGCTAAAGGACCACCCAATGATCGTGTCTGTGTTAGTAATTTGAAATTCAACCGGTGATTTCTGACAAGATTAAAAAAAAAAGAAGATATAACCATATAAGGAAAAAAGGCCCCACCTAGCGCCAATGTTTTTCAACAGAGCGAAACCATTTGAGCAACTTTGGTAGAGGACTACCCAAGTATCATTTCTGTGAAATTTTTTGAAAATCTATCTAGGGGTTTAGAAGTAGATGTTTATAGCTCCGACAGCCATCTTGTGCGGCCTGCATAATCCTCACATTGCCGTTTATATGTATACCAAGTTTCATTAAAATATCTTCAGTACTATTTGAGTTATAGCAGGATTCAGTTTGTTTTTGTATATTTCTATTTTAAGTGAGTCATGTGACGTTTGACCTCTGGTAAAATAAAAGGTCATTCATAATACTCACATTGCGGTTCATATGTATACACAGTTTCATCTAAGTATCTTCAGTACTTTTTGAGTTATCGCATGAACAATATTTTGCAGACGGACGGACTGACTGACGGACGGACGGAGGGCAATCCTATAGTCCCCACTGGTGAAACACCGGTTGGGGACTTACTGGAATTCTCACATGAGTTACCGATATACCCCCACAATATGGCCTTGTCACAAAAATATGGCATCCATTCGAAAGAAATGGACAGAGAATGGTCAACAGTGTATTTGAAAAAAAAATTCCAACAGGAGCCATAACTCTGTCAACATTTAGTGGTTTGTAACCAAAGTTAAACTTGATCTGTATTTTATGATGTTACACTTATGTACCAAAAATAAGTTAAATATATGAAGCCTTTCATGAGTTGTTGTCCATATTTTTCGGGAATTTAAGTCAAATAGGGGGGCCATAACTGTGTCAAAATTTAGTGGTTTGTAACCAAAGTCGAACTCGACCTGTATTTTATGATGCTACACATGTGTAACAATGATTATTTAAATATGTCAAGTCACTGTTGATTTATCGTCAGGAAACCATGTTTTTAGGGAATTTAAGTCAAATAAAGGGCCATAGCTCTGTCAAAATTTAGTGGTTTGTAACCAAATTCGAAACTGACCAGTATTTTCTGATGCTTCACATGTATACCAAGAATTATTTGAATATGTCAAGCCATTCTTGAGTTATCATAAAAAATCTTGTTTTTAGGGAATTATAAGTCGAAAAGGGGCCATAACTCTGTCAAAATTTAGTGGTTTGTAGCCAACATTAAATTTGAACTGTATTGTATGATGTTACATGTGTACCAAAAATTATTTGAATATGTCTTGAGTTATCATCCGGAAACCATGTTTTTAGGGAATTATAATTCGAAAAGCGGCCATAACTCTGTCAAAATTTCGTGGTTTGTAACCTACATTGAACTTAACCTGTATTCTATGATGTTACACATTTGTAACATTTGAATATGTCAAGCCTTTCTCGAGTTATAATCCGGAAACCAAAAGAATGACAAGCTCACTCCTATATACCCCCCTAAACTTTGTTTGTGGGGGTATAATAATTGTTTTTCAAGTAAATAAAAACATGCTTGTCAAATTTTTTAATGGGGTCAATAGAATTATTTAAGGAAATCATGTATTGTTGACAATTTTCTTTCGTTTTTACATTTGGACCATCTGCAGTTTAGTCCATTTAATATACAGGTCAGCAATACAATATGGAAATGCTTTCAGCCGGTATTTTGTGATTAAATTGCTAAAATTAAATTGTCTGGTATGTGATTATACCATGTCAATCAATCAGCCAGAATATAGGCTCGAGAGAGTAAAATTCTTCCGGTACACATGCGCATAAGAAAACCATTCAGACCGAGATTACCTAGTTTCAGGAGAGGCCTTTATCGTTCGTGCACAAGTAAATGTTCTATTGATATGAATTTAGAACATGTCAACTAATCAAACGAGTTTAAACTGCATCCGTCTGCATCACCATTTCTATGATAAACACTCAGATAACGATTTAAATCACTTAGTTATTGAGATTTAGAAAGATAATTGTCCTAATAAGGTAGCATGTGACTGTCATTTAAAGGGACCATTTTTATACCTGCCTTTTTATTTCTCTATTATTGTTATGATACATAAAACTATAAATGTCCCGATATGCATTTCACTTATAATTGCTTACTAATATCTATTAACGACCAATGTGGATACGAAAACATCGTCTTCATATTCTGCCTTAAATATTATTGCAAACTTTTTTGGTGCTGAGGTTTTTGTGGAAATATTAATGAGGTGGCCCGGATGTGCTTCGCATTTTAAAGGGACTCGTTCATATATTTTTGTATTAAAAAACATAATTCATGACAGAACTGCAAAACCTAAACCATAAACAAAAACTATATAAAGAAAAAAGATTAATAAACAGATTTGCCTTCGCCAGGACTCGAACCTACGACTGCTGCGATAAAAAATCAGACCAATCACTCGGCTATTCTAACTAATAGTCATGGTAGTGAATTTTTAACACTATGTAAATACATGTGTTTTCCAAAATACTGATAAAAAGCATTACGGAACGCTTTATAATTGTATCCATTTCAACTGATGTTTTTTCATAAACGACTCTATATTTCCAATATATTTCTTTGTCAGTAGTGTTATTTCGCTTGTTTATATATAATGTATTTTTCATTTTGAGACCTATGACAAAATTTTAGAAAATTGTCTAGTTGCCAATCTGTGAACAGGTCCCTTTAAGCTGGACCAACATAACACAAATTAACCTTTTATTTGATATGTACCGGTATGAATGAATTGATACATAGGAACACAAAGTTTAATGGCCCTGTATCATTACCATACCTGGTGACATACAGGGTCATTTCAAGCAGAGAGATCGAAAATCACAGTCCAGAATCTGGTCCATTTAGTACGTGACACAGTGGACTAGTTGAAATCCTGTATCACCACTATCTAACTTTGAGATAAATCTTTTACGTCATTAATCTGACCTCTAACATTTTCAAGGTCATTGTGGACGATGATCCTCGACGTCCTGTGCTTCTTATATTGAACCTTGGCACTCACTGTCACGTGATTTTTATACATGAGATCATGTGATGCCATGATAGAGTACATGATAACCTAATTTATATCTTACTGTATGCTGATTGAAATAGTATCAGCCCACTCTGCATTTTTAGAACGTTCACAACTATAGGAACAGGGTTGTCGAAATCAATTGTCTGTAGTGTATTGCCCAGCTTATCCCAAAGCATGTACGGACAAGTGAAATCTTGCCACAATTACTTATTACTACTGCAAATTACTGAAAAGCAGCAAAATCATTTGTCAACAAGATTCTGTATTTGATAAACACACATGCCCCGGTTGATGCTGGATAGCCCATTTCTTAGTCCAAATTAGATCAAAGTCAAGGTAAAAGTGAGGGTGGGTGATATGGGTGGATTGGGAATGGTAATAAGTAACAACTCTGTAAATATCCAATTGTTGTAGTAAGCGGTGTTGGTATTAGACGCAACGGTAAAATCTAGTTATCCATAGGCTTCTTCATTTCCTCCCGAGTAACCAGCATAGTAACTTGGACGATCATAGGTCAAAGCGTTCTGTAGATATCCTACGGAAACAAAATGGTATATGGAGAAAACAATTTTCATGTTACAATCCCGTGACCTTGACCTTTGACTCGTTGACCTCAAAATTAATAGGCGTTTTACTTTCCTCCCGAGTAATCAGCATACCAACTTGGATGATCTTAAAACAAAGCATATTCGACATATCATGCGGAAACGAAATGGTCTAGAGAGGAAACAGTTTTCATGTTACAAGCCCCGATGACCTTGACCTCTGACTGGTTGACCTCAAAATCCATAGGCTTCTTCCTTTCCTCCTGTGTAACCAGCATAGTAACTTAGATGATCGTAGGTCGAAGCGTTCTCTAGATATCCTGCGGAAACAAAATGGTTTACGGAGAAAACAGTATTCATGTTAAAAGCCTCTGTCACATTGACCTTTAACTGTTGACCTCAAAATTAATAGGCATCTTCCTTTCCTCCCAAGTAACCAGCATACCAACTAAAATGATTGTAGGTTAAAGCGTTCTCTAGATATTGTGCGGACACGAATTTCATGTTACAAGCCCATGTGACCTTGACCTTTGACCTGTTGACCTCAAAATCAATAAGCGTCTTCCTTTCCTCGCAAGTAACCAGCATACCAAATTATAAGATCGTACGTCAAAGCGTTCTCTAGATATCATGCAGAAACAAAATGGTCTACAGACAGATCAACCAGCTGACCGATAGGTGCAAAGCCATATACCTCCACTTCTTCAAAGGGGAGCATAATTAGTTCAAGGTCAAGGTCAAGTTGAGGTTGGGTGATGTGGGTGGATTGGGAATGGTCGTAAGTAACAACTGTGTAAGTATCTAAGTGTTGTAATACGCGTAGTTGGTGCTAGACAAAACGGTAAAATCTACTTAACCTTGTCACGGAGGGAAGGACAATCACTATATGCCTCCTGCATCAAGATGCCGGGGACATAAAAACTGAAAAATAAGGCAATACAGGATTTTGCCAACCCTGTGAAAGTATGCTAAGTCTGCTGGTAGTTTTGTAGTTTTTTTTTGTATTCAACACAACAAACCTTGTGTGCAGTTTGGTTGTAGGTGGCAGTCATCAAAGTACGTCAAAGGGCGGTCCTCCAAAGTTCCGGTCACATGTACAGGTGCCATCAGAGGTGTAGCCTGCAGCACCCTGTAATTACACAGAAACACTGTTGACTTCACTTTCAAAATCATGAGCAACATAGAAACGTATAGTTCATTTAACTGCAATAAATAGCAACGTATAGTTCATTTAACTGCAATAAATGCTACAACATAGAAACGTATAGTTCATTTAACTGCAATAAATGCTACAACATAGAAACGTATAGTTCATTTAACTGCAATAAATGCTACAACATAAAAACGTATAGTTTACTTAACTGCAATCAATGCTACAACATAGAAACGTATAGTTCATTTAACTGCAATAAATGCTACAACATAGAAACGTATAGTTCATTTAACTGCAATAAATGCTACAACATAGAACTGGTCAGTTGACAGCTGCCTGTTAAGGGCTGGGATAAGTAGTAATAAATACCTGAGTACCTGCCGCTGAATTACCAGGGTACCGACAATGGTTATTTCCCTTGAACAGAACTTAAACTAGTCACCATTCATTTTATCAAATAGCATATTTATAGAGGCGTTTGAAAATGTTACGGTCTTAATGCTGAGTTAAGTATACATATAGTAACTAGGAATATATTGTTTTGTACTAAGATATAATTGTATAGTACAAATATATTTATGTAATAATGTGCTAAGTTGAAATTAAAAGCAAAAATACATTGAAGTCTTCAACCAATGTTATTTTAAGCTGTATTGAAGGATGATAACCTATTATCAAGGGTACCCAGTAATTATTTGCTAGGAATATATTGTTTTGTACTAAGATATAATTGTATAGTACAAATATATTTATGTAATAATGTGCTAAGTTGAAATTAAAAGCAAAACTACATTGAAGTCTTCAACTAATGTTATTTTAAGCTGTATTAAAGGTTGATAACCTATTATCAAGGGAACCCAGTAATTATTTGCAACCCAGATAGAAGGGTTACCCGACCTGATACCTGACACCATTTAGACAGTCTTATTGATAAGTGATTCAACACATTTAACGATACTTATTACACAGGCTAACATCTCATTGCTGAATGGTGTAAAACTTAAAGTTACAGTTTTCATCAATTAACTATACAAAATCTGGGAACAATATAAGTATTCAGGGAATCCAAAATCGCAAGCCTTTTGGTCCCAGAATGTACGATTTGCTATTTCAGATTTTCACTTTCTAGAAATCGGTCAATGTTTCTAATCTGGAACATTGTCCAACATGTACTTCAAGGCAAATACATAAAACATTATCTGTGCTTGTCAACAGGTTACAAACACACAGGAGACCATGCAGGGATATAAACTAACGATCAGGGCGAGCCAACTGGGCTTCCTACCTTCAACATCTATGAGCCCAGCCTCGATATTATGAGCCATCCGACCTTATTAGAACTTTCTTCAGGAAATGCCCTAGGTGCCAACACCTTAGTTCAATAACTCAATATATGCAATGCCAAATAAAAGCACTTATAGAGCTCTTGAACTGAAATGACAAACTGCTGTTTGCTGAAATTGGGGTGCAGACGTGTGTGTGACTCACATTGAATGTATAGGAGTGTTAGTTCTGTGTACCAATATGCCTAAAATACGATATGGTTTGTTTCCTTTCCCGCTACCTACTCGTAAAAATAATTCCTACCCAAAGTATTTATTTGAACTAAGTTAAAAAAAAATCATTTAATTAGCATCCAAATTTGGGGTACAAATCTGAAGACAACGAGAAAACTGTCCGACAGTCAGACATGTCTGACCACACATTATACACATTTAATGCTATTTAGACTTCTTTTAAAAATAAGGAATAATAACGGCAACACTTATTAGCTGTATGCATGCAATCCCAAGCGAGGTCTCGATATAACGTATCTATGTATGAAGTTTCATAAAAATATCTCGATGAGTTCTAAAGTTATTGAGCATAAAACCGTTTTTCTATTTGTAGTAACGGTGACCTTGACCGTGACCCAACTCACCTCATACGCAATCCCAGGCGAGGTCTTGATGTAAGGTATCTACGTATAAAGTTTCATTAAAATATCTCAATGCATTCTCAAGTTATTGAGTGGAAACAGTTTTTCTATTTTTAGTAATGGTGACCTTGACCCCACCCATCCCATATGCAATGCCAAGTGAGGTCTCAATATAAGGTATCTATGTGCGAAGTTTCATTGATATAACCGCTACGTTCTCAAGTTATTGAGCGGAAACCGTTTTTCTATTTTTTAGTAACGGTGACCTTGACCTTGATCCCACCCACCCATTATGCAATCCCAAGCGAGGTCGCGATGTAAGGTATCTATGTATAAAGTTTCATTACAATATCTCAATGCATTCTCAAGTTTTTGAGTGGAAACCGTTTCTCTATTTTTAGCAACGGTGACCTTGACCTTTGACCTGTTGAAATGATCGTAGGTCAAAGCGTTCTCAAGATATCGTGCAGAAAGGAAATGGTCTACCGTTTTTCTATTTTTAGTAATGGTGACCTTGACCTTGACCCCACCCAACCCATATTAAATCCCAAGCGAGGTCTCGATGTAAGATATCTATGTATAAAGTTACATTAAAATATCTCAATGCATTCTCAAGTTTTTAAGGGGAAACCTTTTTCTATGTTTAGCAACCTTTGACCTGTTGACCTCAAAATGTGTAGGGTTCTTCCTTTTCTCCCAAGTAACCAGCGTACCAACTTTCATGATTGTAGGTCAAAGCGTTCTCAAGATATCGTGCGGAAAGGAAATGGTGTACAGACCTACCGACCGACCTACTGACCGACGGTCGGACAGGTGCAAAGCAAGATACACCCACTTATTCGAAGGGGGGCATAATTAACAACAACAGTATCAAAATCTTCATTAATTTTTGTTTTATTAGTCTACAGATATATAAAAAGATCTGCAAAATGCGTTCCTATACAGTAATAAATTTTAACAAAGTAAATACAGCGTACAGACATTTAACTAAATTCAGATTAACTACAAAATTATTTGCCATTAAATAGATTACATTTAATTCTGATTCACCACATTGTACGTTTAGACTTCTATGTGTGTACATTTTGAACAATTTTTGGAACATTTTGACCATAAAACACTGTACGTTTTGGTCGCTCTATGTTTTGACCATAACTCGTTATTGTCGTGATCTCTCTATTCCGCGGTAATTGGTTATCTTCGGATTTTCATGCTTAATTGTGAACATCTAACATATGTTTGGTTTTCTTTAACGTACTATTATATATGCTAAGCTTACTATGAGTGGATCGTAATGATGTTCAGCAGTATTTTATTGTTAAAATCAATTGACATTATATTGAGAATAAAACTGGCACAATATGTTGACAATGGCAAATATTTTTACAAGGGAGCTAACCTTGCAAGTCTTCAAATAGGTTACAAAAAACTATACAACACAAGCATAACTCATGCCGATATCTTGTCTGCATGGTTTTCTGAAGTAATTGAACGTCCCTTTTATAAGTTACTGCCTGTTTATTCATTGTGCTCTCCGGCTATGGATGAACTGCCCCCGTAACAATTGATGTCTCTTTTGACGTATGCCTTGTTCTAATTCTTCACAACTGGTATGATTTATTTCCCCTGTTATTACTGCCTTCACCTGTTATGATTGATTTTACCTGTTATGATTGATTTCCCCCGTTATGACTGACTTCTTTTTTATGAATAATATCAGCTGTTATGATTGATCTCAGATTGTATGACTGATCTCCTCTGTTATGATTGATTTCATCTGTTGTGACTGACCTCCCCTATATTGACTTGTATCCCTTGTTATAATTTATCTTCCCTGCTATAATTTTGATCAACCATATTATGATTGATCTCCCTTGTTATAATTAATCTCCCTTGTTACCTCTGATTTCTATTGTTATGATCGATATTCCTTGTTAATATTGATAACTCCTATTCCAGCGATCCCGCCCCTGGTACTGCAGTATGGTCGAATATCTCCTTTATATGATTGGTCGTCTTTTTCTACTCATGAAGCTTAACGCTTGATCTTATATAATCATTGCAGAAACATACAAATATGTGATACAGTTTGAATATTCAGACATGTACAGTATATTATGTAAATCCATTGATCTCCCCCTTTTATGAACTATCTCATTTGTTATAATGAATTGTTGCAATATATAATGTGTTATGTATTTGTTAACCTCTTTCATGTTCTTTTGCAATGTAAGTGTTTCATGTAACTGTAATCATCTTCATTAAAGTACACAATTAATTAACGAAATGATTATCCAGTGTAGATTCTCTGTTATACTTTGCAAAATGCTGTGAATGACATATGAAAAAGGCTTGAAAGACAGACATTCCGTAGAGTTACTAAAATACGATTTTGCTTCGAAGTTAGTCAGGCCACGGAAAAGGACAATAGTGTGATGCCCGCTGTTACTGTTGATGTTCAAGAAGAGGAATTATTATATTATTTCATCAAAGCAGAGACTGAACCCCAAAAGTGTCCTGTGTTTTGTTGTACAAATATTAAAACACAACCAACTACACGTTATTTTAGATGTAAAAATAACTCAAACTTGCTTATGAAAAAGCTTAGTTAGTTCCAAATAACAGTTTATTCAGAATAAACACACATTTCAAATGTTCGTGTCTAAACTACATAAAAAACTTAATAAGTTGTTGGCTTAGTTCACTGACTATAAACATTGGCTCCACCTCTGTTTGGAGGTGAATGGAAGATGGACTTTGCATCGGCTCATTTTCCATTCACTTCCAAAAAAAGGTGGAGCCAGTGTATACAGACCAAGCAGTTGGTCTGCAAGTTTTCATCACCCTAATACTTTCTGTCAACTAAGTTCCAATATGCGTGGAAACTATCTCCATTTAAACATTTGTCAACTGTCAAGAAGTACAATTATGCATGAAGAAACTGCCAAAAATAGTAATAATAATAATAATAATAATAATAGTAATAATAATGCGTCAAGTTGTAAACAGACGAACAGATAAACAAACTGTAAGCACTCTGAGAGCTCAGACCTCCACCAGTTAAGCTACCAAACAATTTACATTTTCCAGAGATGTAGCATGTTACTCCCCTTGCATGCATATCTGCCATGAACGAAGAACCTTTCAACAATTCCTGGAATACGACAGTGATCCAGATTACAACCAAAATACAACCGTTCGCTAATTGGCCAATTTCCAGCCTTCCCAGAAAAGTTCATGAAATTCCTTTCATAACTTTTAAAATAAAGTCACTTACAGACGATGGATAATAAAAAAACGGTAACAAAAACATAACCTATTTGGCGGATGCAACATAAAACAAGCAACAAAAAGAAAACCCTTTAAGCATAGGTTACAAACACATTTCCTCCTTGATGGAGGTAACAAAACATGTTGAGCGGTCACTGTCTATGACAAATACAGAAACTAGAAATTATAATTAATACATGCAAAAGATATAGAGATAACATTCCAACATTCTACTAAATTACTGTCATATTACTGACAGTGTCATCTCTATAAGTCTGTTTACGTAAAATATTAATTAATAAGAAATAATACTTAACATTCCACAGTTTTTAGATAAAGTTACTTGGTCAAAATATTTATGAATAGGGGCCCAGGAAAAATTTGCGATGTACGTTCTTTCTTAAGAAGACCTACATGTATTTAAATATTCTAATTATCAAATACTATTTTTGCCCCACATCGGGGTATATTGGGTTTGCTAATGTCGGTCCGTCGGTCGGTCAGTTGGTAGACCACTTTTGTTTCCGCTCTTGAAGTCCAACAGTTTGCCCCACATCGGGGTATATTGGGTTTGCTAATGTCGGTCCGTCGGTCGGTCAGTTGGTAGACCGCTTTGGTTTCTGCTCTTGAAGTCCAACAGTTTGCCCCACATCGGGGTATATTGGGTTTGCTAATGTCGGTCCGTCGGTCGGTCAGTTGGTAGACCACTTTTGTTTCCGCTCTTGAAGTCCAACAGTTTGCCCCACATCGGGGTATATTGGGTTTGCTAATGTCGGTCCGTCGGTCGGTCAGTTGGTAGACCACTTTTGTTTCCGCTCTTGAAGTCCAACAGTTTGCCCCACATCGGGGTATATTGGGTTTGCTAATGTCGGTCCGTCGGTCGGTCAGTTGGTAGACCACTTTTGTTTCCGCTCTTGAAGTCCAACAGTTTTCATCGCTAAACTTGATGAAAATGTTTGAGACAATATCATAGCCAAGGTTGATGATCAACCAATTTGTCCCAGGAAATGCAGAGTTATGGCCCTTGATTTATGTAATATTGGCCTTTTTGAACAGTTTCCGCTGTCCGTGTCCAACAGTGTTCATTGAAACCTGATGTTTGTAAAAATGTTTAAACTTAGAGGGAGCATACCTGTTTTACAAACAGCTCCAATGTTATGTCAGCAATTAATGTATTGCAAATAATTATTTTGATTAAATTACTGTACAGACAAATATGTGAGGGGATTCTTTCAGCACAATTTTGCGCCAACAAACACATACTTTGAATATAGGCTGCAGTAGTAGCAGTTGAAGTAGATCAATAGTAGAAATCGTGGCATGTGCAACTTTATTGGGTACGTTTTTTAATGAATTAGCAATCAAACACTGCAATACTTTAAATCGTATACATTTTTCAGGCGTAGCTGTCTAACCCAACTTTTCACCTTTCTCAATATCCAGTAAATTGTTGTAAAACTTTCCCGCCAGTAGTCCCGAATAAATAAATCCTAATATTGCATCGTCTAATTTGAAAATGTTCACACTACTCTGGTCAAAAAAGAAGTGAATCAACATGTCTTATTTGCAATGATGTAAATCAATGCAACTTTTGAGTGCCCCTTCTATATTTGTACACTATAAATAAAAGCCAGAAATGGTTATCAGCCTTTTTTGCACATATGTTGTTGGCGCCCTCTGGCTTTCATGGGACGATGATATAGAAAGGGCAAGGACTCGACAAAATTATCGTTGTAATGTTGAAAATATTCTTAACAACACAATGAGATATCTAGCAAGCCATAAATAAACAAGAGCTGTTTATAAAACAGTTGTGCCCCCTCTAGGTTAAAATAGCTTAACAGGCTAATTTTGGATAATCAAGGGCCGTAACTCCACAGTTACTGGGAAGATTAGGTTGATTATAAAACTTAACGGAGGTAATATGCCCACAAAGATTTTCACCAAATTCGTTGAAGATCGGCTAAGAACTGTTGGACTTAGAGAACAGAAACTGCTAAAACGGCCCATTTTAGTTAGTTCAAGGGCCATAACTCCACAATTACTGGGGCCATATTATCATTGGCAAATATATTATACCCACAAACATTTTCATGAAGTTTGATGAAGAACGGATGAAATCTGTTGGACTAAAGAGAGCGGAAACGCTTAAAAAGACCAATTTAAGATAATTCAAGGGCAATAACTCCACAATACCTGGAACGATTTGGCTGATTATGAAACTTGACATAGATATTATTATAATGAACATTTTCATGAAGTTTGGTGAAGAGTGAATGAAAAACTATTGGACTTAGCAGAAACAGCTAAACAGGCTAATTTTAGATAATTCAAGGGCAATAACTCCACACTTACTAAGTCGATTTGGCTGATTATCAAACTTGACCTTAATATTATTATAACAAACATTTTCATGAAGTGTGGTGAAGATCAGATGAAAACTGTTGAACTTTGGGACCGGAAACTGACAACCGACATTAGCAAACCATTTTACCCGCCATCTTTAATGGCGGGCAAATTAAAATATTTGAGTTCTCTAAATTATGTTACCCCATTAAAATGAAAATAATTGAGTATTATACGAAGTTTATCTCCAATTTAGTAAAACAACCACAATGTACGCAAAGGGTTTGAGTTTTTCTAATACACATGAACATAAAAATTTCTCTTTTCACAACACTAAATGTGCATACTGTTCTCAACACATAAGTTACTAAACTTAGGATAAATTCTGAAAATATTTAATTTTGGTAGGTAAATAATGCTAACAGTATTCAAGGTGAAGTCTGATTACTAGATACACAATATAAAACATTGCCACAACACATTTACACTGATAAATTGTATTATTCTTGGCAAATGTGTGGCCTAAGTGATGTTGGAAACAATCCATTATGCGATTACACTGGGGTGTCCCAAATTTGATGTAACCTCAATTTGACATTTGTTTGATATTACCTAAAAGATGTAATGCCAATGTGAAAAAAAAAATATTACTGAATATTTCCACAGGTGCTTAGTGCGTGGCTATGATAATAATTTGTGAACATATCATTTGATCGACAAATAATCAAGAAATGATATATACATTTAACAAGAAATCCAACTCTTACCCCTTTATGCACCGAGTTTGCAATTTTTTGCGTATTGGGTATTTTAATAAAGTTTTGTTACTCATCAAATATAAAATAACTTGCGTAAATGGGGTTTCAGAATTGCGTATTTACGCAAATTCCGATGGGGGTCATAATAAAAATAAAATGATATGTTAGAAGGAGTATAGTATAAATTAGTATATAAGCATAGTGTACAGTTCGAATCTAGTCAGTCATGCGATGGATAAGTGAACTATAAGTAACAAAAAAAAAAACACAAAACCAAGTGACACACATGTCCATTAGCATCAGCATTCCTTATTTTCAAAATTAACATAGACGCCGATTATTTTTTAAAAGATATTTCTTGTTAATATTGTCAGTATTTCAGCGAAATACTGTCGATATGCTCCTTCAATAAATAGAGGATATTTGTTTGTTTTCTGTGCGATGACGCGTGATATCATAAAAGGAGACAATTGATATTTTCACGAGCGCTTGCGCGAGTGAAAATATGTAAATTGTCTCCGTTTCCGGTGATGATATAACGCGCTATCACACTAAAAACAAACATATTTTCTTTTTATTTTATGCTTTATTAATCTTTGTTTTACATTTTATTGAAAAATATTGCCGGAATCATATCGTCATGACATCAAAATAATGACATCCTTTCACAGTTTTGAGCCCAGCATCAATTACGGTCCGTTTTATTTACTGTATTTAACCCTCAATACGCGGGAGCCGAGAAAACCCGGTTCCGAACTATGCACCATATCGTACGGGAACCGAGTAAACACCTTTTTGATAGTGATGTTATATTTCGTAAAAGTAGACCGGATTTCCGGTAATGTCATCAAGAATATCTTAATCTGACCAATGAAAATAAGAATAAATGATGTAATGATATAAAAATAGTAACAAAATTCCGGATATTGCGCAAGAAATTCGAAAACGAAATTGAACAAAAGCATTTCAAAACAAAGGACTTCCAAAATGGCGGACATTGACAATTCTGTTGATACGTACTTTGGAAATTCTGATTCTGATGGTGAATTTGAGGGATTTGATGAAGCAGACTTAATTGGAATCAATGAACAAAGGTTACCGGAGTTCGAAGCTAATAATTTTGAGAACGATAGGGATTATCCGAGCGACCTACAGTTGAATTGGTCTCGCGAAGTGAGGGAGCCACTTGTTCCGCCATTCACTGGTGAGAGTGGTTTGAAAGTTGACATTGAACATGATGCTTCGCCGTTGGAGTATTTCAATTTATTTATGACGAACACGGACATGGACAATATAGCTTTTGAAACAAATCGCTACTTCTCTCAGATTCGAGCCCAGAAGGTACCATCACGTTACTCGCGTATGAACTCTTGGGTTGATGCCAGTGGAAATGAAATTGCAAAATTTCTAGGCATGACGATTTTGATGGGACTTGTGGAAAAACATGCTATAAGTGCTTATTGGTCAACTGATAAACATGAATGCACTCCAATTTATGGGACTCAAATGACAAGGGATCGTTTTATGTCAATACTATCCTTCCTTCACCTGTCTGACAACTCCACTGCTCCCAGCAGACACGAAGACGGGTTCGATCCTCTGTACAAGGTATAAACATGAAAACAACCCCTTTAGAACTTGAAAAATAAAAATGACAAGCCCTTTAGATGGCTGTATTTTATAACATTTATTTCTTGAAACAAATAAGCATTTCATTGCAATTATTCATATACACACATGCAAACACTGAAAAGAATGAGCATTGTATATATTTTTTCAACATTGGCTATTGCTAGAATCTGCAACAGGCAGTATTTTTATTATAAACATTATTACATATGGAATAAAAATCTGTCTTCAACAGAAATTTATTCCAGTTGAATATAACCAATCCTATATTTTTACATGTTCCTATGTAATTTCAGGTGAAGCCAATATATGATGTGGTCACCGCACGGTCCCGGAATAACTACACCCCGGACGAGCACATCGCTATCGATGAGGGAATGGTACCATGGAGAGGGCGTTTGCGATTCAAGCAGTATATTCCTAACAAGCCGGACAAGTTTGGTATGAAAATGTACATAGCAAGTGAAAGCAAATCTGGTTATGTTTGTGATTTCAACATCTACACTGGCGCAGACTTTGACCCCGACCCAAATGCAGAAGTTGGCGAAGTTCAGCTGGGTCATTCCTATGGCGTTGTGATGGGACTGCTTAGGAGGTCTAGTCTGCTGAACAAGGGCTACTCTCTGTATGTAGATAATTACTACACATCTCCAGTCCTGTTTGACAGGCTGTCTGCTGAGAACACTGTGGCCGTTGGAACAGTTCGTCTGAATCGTCGTGAAGTGCCCGTCGCCCTGAAAGCAAAAACAAAAAAAGCTGACATTATTTTTAGGCAACGGGACAATCTAATTGCAATTAAGTGGACAGATAAAAGAGAAGTGAGCATGATGTCTACTAAACACAAACAGACTATGGTGATTACTTCAAAAACTAACCAAAATGGAGAGCCAGTTGTAAAACCTCAGTGTGTTTTGGACTACAACAGATACATGGGTGGTGTGGATCGATCCGATCAGCTTGGGAAGTACTATGGTTTCTCCAGGAAAACAAACAAATGGTGGCTCAAACTCTTCTTCCATATAATGAATCTAGCAGTTACCAATGCATACATTGTGTTCTTGAAGAACTGCCAAGGAAGACCACTGACCCACTACAAATTTCGACTTGAACTGGCAAAACAGTTGATGGCCAGCCATGAGATGGTGAAGGTACCACGTGGACGTCCGTCAATCCACCGTGATCAAGAGAGACGCCTAACGGAACGTCATTTTCCTGACCTCATCCCAGCCAAGGAAGGAGCGAAGGTGAAGAACCCCACCAGAAAATGTGTGGTTTGTAACCAAAACACTGGAAAACGTCACGCTCCAGGAGAATCCAGAAAACGCCGCGAAACAAGATACTGGTGCAAGGACTGTGAAAAACCTCTGTGTGTTGTGCCTTGTTTTCAGAGATACCACACTCTCGTCAACTATCAATTGAATGACAGTGACTCTGACTGATGTGTGGAAAATTGACAATAACAGAAAATTATAGAAGACAATGCTGAATGGAAGTTTTGTCGTGAACTTCAGAATTGTTACACCTGTAATTAGCTTACGTGTATTTTACACCGATGTTTTTTATTGGAAGACAACAACTTTTAGTTGAATATTTACTCTGATTATTAGTTAAATTTACTTAGCAATGTTTAAATTATTATCAGCATATAATGTTCTATAGACTAAAACTATTGTGTTCAGTCCATGTTGAATTTGGATTTTTTTTATAAAACTACCACATTATAATTTGTTTAATTCAAGTCATAAAATGCACAAATTCATGAAAAATATTTTTCTTTATCATTATATATTGTTTTTGCTTTATAAAAAGATTGAAAAATGTTACAATTGTTATCAAAGAAATAAAATTATGGAGAATAACCTGTTTTTTCTTCATTGTCACACCTTTAGCACACCTGTACAGGTGAGACAGGTAAAAAATCACTATGTCAACTTCATCAAAGTGTAGGCCACTCATTGCTGATTAAATTTCATATAGGTTTTATATACTTATTCCTGCAAAATACATTAGAAATTGATGACCAAGTAACATACCTATCAATAATGGAATCAGTCTAAATTTATTCAGTATCAGCAGAGATTCTTGTCAGTTATATATCTAGCACAGTGAGGGTTAATCAGGACCCCAAAAAGTTGTCCCTAACTGTGAGTGATATAGGGATATATCTCACTGATATTTTTCTATATTTCACTACTTAGCATTAAATAATACATTATATTAACTTAGATTACATCGTTTTGTCATAAGATATTGTTGAACCACTATATTTTATCAGTTTTGAAAACCTCCAACAGGATCTATATGTAGCGAATCAACTAAAGCAGTTACCATACTTATTATAAAGGCTAACATCTGATCACTAAACAGCTATCTTAATGACGTTAAACTGGAAGTTACAATTTTCATCAAATCAACAGCCTTTTGGTACTAGAAATTACTATTTGCTACCTACAGACCACATCACTTTATAGAAATCGGTCATGCAACATTCCTAATCTGGAACATTGTCTTAATTGTACTTCAAGGCGAATACATACAGCATTATCTGTGCTTGTCAACAGGTTACAAACACACACACAGGACCATGACCAGAGTTTATCGATGCACAAATGCTTCCGGTTCACAATGCTTGTTGTGACATTTTATGCAAGCATTGACATGTTTAGCATGTAACAGGTTTTTCAAAGGCAAGCTCTTATGCTGTGTAGCAAAAGCCGGAGTCTTTTACTATGAAGCAGATCGCAATTAAGCTTTTAATTACACCAGATAGTGTCATAGCAGTAATGTTATCATGGGTGTCCCTTGTAGTGATTCATGTTATTTTCACTTCATGTTCTTAATGTGTTTTGTTTAAATCAGGAATAAAACAGAAAGGTTTTGTGAACTTGGTGGAAAGGAACAGATCATTATTGATTATTTATGAAACTATAACATCAATTAAATGGGTCATACAAACGTTACTTGGATTAAGATCCTGTTTAAAACTATTTATTTGCTATTTCAAGTTCTCATGCAATGTTTTATAGTTTTGTAAGCAATTATATTCACAATTCACAGATCCATTTAGAAAAAAAAATGCTGAATTAATTGGGGTGCACATATGTGTGTGAGTCAGAGTGAATGCATGAAAGCATTTGTTTTATGTCACTTTGGCATTTTAGTCTTTCTCCATATTTAATCAGCTGCATAAGTTAAGTCTCAGATTTTTGGTAAGCAAAACTTGCAGTTGTACAATAGAATGAAGTCCCATGGGCCGTGTACCTGAAGACAACTAAACAGTATTTTAAATACAAAGCTAAACATCCAAATCTATCATAGTTGGAAAAATATCATTACTATTGCATGATAAGCTTACTCTGTGTTGATGTCCTGCAGTTTGTATTGTTAAAATCAATCAACATACTTTCAGATGAAAATTGGCACAAAACATTGACAGTGGCAAACTTGTTAACAAGGGAGCTAACCTTGTAAGTTTTGGTATAGGTTACACAATACTATACAACACAAACAACTCATGACAATATATTTTTTGCCTGCATAGTTTTTTGATGCAATTGATCATCCCTGTTATGTGTTATCACCTGTTTAATCATTGAGGCCCCTTTTTTTAATTGAACTCCCCTGTAACGATTGATCTGCCATGTTTTGATGTATGCCCTGTTACGATTGATCGTTCACATTACATGTAGTGATTGATCTCATCTTGCTGGTATATCTCTCCTGTAATGATTGATTTCACTTAAAGTCAGTCGGAACCAATATGACTGTTTTAGTGTGTTTTCTTGCATTAGAAGGTTGTTCGACTTGTATGGTTACGAAATACTGCATTCCATCATGTAGTTTAAAGACTGCTATAATATGAAATGATTCCTGAAAAGACAAAATCAATCAAGGGAATACACTATATTGTGCATAATTCTCCATTTGCTTCAGACAGACATATGTTAGATATTTTGATGTACAATCTCTTTAGTTGGAAATTGAGGATGTGGATCAGGTTTGAAGATTTAAAAAAAGGAGAATGCAAGTAGCTATGACTTAAGATGGTGTTTGTAGTAGCTATGACTTAAGATGGTGTTTGTAGTAGCTATGACTTAAGATGGCGTTTGTAGTAGCTATGACTTAAGATGGTGTTTGTAGTAGCTATGACTTAAGATGGTGTTTGCGATTTAAAGGGGCCTATCGACGGTACATTTAGATCAACAATATAATTTGCAAAATAAAAGTTCATTTATAGAGAATTAATATTGAAGCATTATTAAATACAACAGCCTTGTTTCTATAAATAGTTGACAAATATATACAAGTCAGTGGTCATCGGTGACACTATCGTGGGCGCGGGAAAATTAGTAGTAGCAGTAAAATCGACATCAATGGAATGTACGTGTTGTACCTTTAATGCAATTTTTTTTTGAATAAATATTTTGTATCCTATTTCACATTGCTATCTAAAGTAAAACAATGTTTAAAAAAAAAAAACGACAGACTGAGGGTATATTCATAGTGAATAAAATTGAGATGTTTTTCCATTTATCTCAAGTAGTTCTTTAGTTACGTCCCTTTGCAGGTCATTTTATTTTATACTGTCTTATATGTATTGTTTTTATGACAGAGGTTTATTCACTATCTGGAATGGAAGAAGCATGAACATTCTTTTTCACAATTCCTATGCATATATCAAAATAGCCACCATTATTTTCCAGATCGCATTAACATATGGTAACCGCTCTGTGAATCAAAGTTCAAAGATATATGCTAACATAACACGCGCATAGTTTTCTACAGACAAAGAACAAAATTCGCCGTTGTTAACCTACCAACAAATAACCTGAAAAAATAGTTCCAAAACTAAAAAATAGCTCACATTGTAATTGCAGAAAATGTTGTCAGGTCATGTGAGAATCTAAATAATTATCGCATTCCCATCGTTTATTGGCCAATAAACACCAATTTGTCATTCTGATGCGGTATATTAAACCACTCAAGCTTACACCCTCGTGATTTAAATCATCCGCATCAGAACTCAGACTCATTGATTATTAGCCGATAAACAACTCTAAATCAACTAGATGTGTCACAGACACGGATGCCCCCTTGACGCATGTTTGGAAACAGATAAAAGGGCATGTCACCAACACTCATATTTGCCTTCACAAATTTATTGTCATACACATTCTATAGTGGAAAAAAGACAAAGGACCATAATTCTGCCACAATTGGTCACAGGCAAAATTCCTTTCATTATGATTACCTACACATTAAGGTTGTTCAGCTGTGAGAGTTTGAGCGAAACCCCCCCAGTCGTTAAAGAGGAGTTTCATTAAGTATATATACAGTAGAGTCAGCGATCATGTTCTGCAATTAATCAGTAAAGAATTGCAAATAAAATATGTTTTAAATCGTTTTCACCCGTTTATAAATGGTTTTCAGCATTGTTCATTCGTTTTCAACCGCTGACTTACGTTATTCACCGCTTTTCAGCGCAAAAGCTATCTTAAGCGATTAACTGCTACGGATGCGGAGTCGCTCAAAGGCGGAGTTAACTTATAAAGCGTGGTAAAAGGGCGGGGCTTCTGAATCTATTTTAAACTACCACCAGTCTTCCATTGTAAGCGATAAAGGGGCGTGGCTAAATATACATTATAAACAACTAAAAGGCAGTAATTAAAATGTATTGTTTTATTGTAGTAGAAAAATTGTCAAAGGGACATAATTCTACCAATTTCGGTCGCAGCCAAAATTCCTTCCTTTAAGATCATCTACACATTAAGGTTGTTTAGCTGTGAAAGCTTGAGCAAAATCTGCCCAGCCGTAAAAGAGGAGTTGAGTCTACAATATATCATGACCTGTATATAGTGAAAAAAATGTCAAAGGGCCATAATTCTGCCAAAATTGGTTGCAGCCATATTCCTTACTTCGCTATTACCTACACATTTAGGTTGTTCAGCTGTGTAAGTTTGAGCTTAATTCAACCAGCCCTTACAGAGGAGTTCAGTCCACAAAATTTCATGAAGTATACATAGTGGAAAAAATGTAAAAGGCTAATAATTCTGCCAAAATTGGTCGCAGCCAAAATTCCTTCCTTTACGATCATCTACACGTAAAGGTTGTTGAGCTGTGAAAGTTTGAGCACATTCCGCCCAGCCGTTAAAGAGGAGTTGAGTTCACAAAAATTCGGGACAGCCGCACAGACAGACAAGTGCAATGCTTAATGTCTCCCACTTTGTGGAGAAATAAAACTTATTTCTTAATTGTTGTTTTACTTCACAATGTACACACTACACAAAAGTGTGACCTCTGCTACATGTACTGTCAATGCACCATTGTTAATTTGAATGCAATAAAATATGCAACTTACTAGTGAACAGAAATACAAACACATCTTTAAGAATTAGCGTATTATGTAATAACTTGCAGATGTGCAAAAAAGATTATTTGTTTGTTCGAGTTTTACTCTGATTTATAGCTTTAACGATAGTATTTAGTAGAAGTAAAAATGCTATTTATCCACTGATAAGGTTTAACTGTTTTAATTGGAGGTTCCAGCCAGTCGTGTCAGTAGCGATACTTGATTTCAATGTGCATGTACTAAAGACTCAGACTATCAGCTCAGTTTTAAAACGTTCCAGCCACTCCAAACATGGCGCATACATTTAATGATGTCTGACCTTTGCGTTCTTAACCAACCTAGGATCATATGTTTGGAATTCAACTATTATCATGATTGCCAAATCATTACAATATCAACATCTCGACAACGTGATACCATAATAGTTGTAGTGTCACCATTTTCACACTGACTACTTAAAGGGACCTGTTCACAGATTGGCAATTGACAATTTTTAAAATGTTTGTCATAGATCCCAAATTCTAACATGATACTCGCTAATTTTTATAAAGACAAAGAACAAAATTATCATTGTTAAACTACCTAATAAACGATGCAAAAAGTAGTCCCGCTTCTGAGCGGAGCATAGTAAAAAGTAGTTCCAATTATAATTGCAAAAATATGTCAACTCATGTTAGAATCAAAATAATTTTTGCATTATCGTTGTTTATTGGCCATTAAACAACTCTTTGTCATTCTAATGCTAACGCCTTTGTGGTTTAATTGCTATGCATCAGAACTCCAAATCATTGTTTACTGACAAACAATAATAAATCAAACATTGTTTCATAAATGAAAAATACGTATAGTGTCATTTATGAGATCATTAATTGAAATGGATACAATTATAAAGCATTTGTAACACTTTTCATCAGTATTTTGGAAAACACATCTATCACTTACATAGCGTTAAAAATTAGCTACCATGATCACAAGTCAGAATGGCCGAATGATTAGCACGACATATATTTTATCTCAGCGGTCGTAGGTTGTGAAGTATGTAAAGTTCATGTCCAAGATCCAACCCAGTCAATATCCAGTGTGACGGTTACCTGTGATGACCAAGGAATAGGACTCATTTACTGGGAAAGTCCAAAACCCGAGCTATAACATTGACCAACTTTATTTTACACAGTTATTCAAAATTACCAAGTCTGACATTGACCTAGGGGTTAGGATAACGGATCGTGCATGTGACACTTTGTTCAATCATAGTAAACATATTTGCTAATCACATGAATAATCGAATCACGTATGCCCATAATACACTCTGGATAGGATCTGACATATGCACACATACCACAAACAAACGTGAAAACTCACCAAAAAGGGTTCACGAAAGAATCTGAGCCAAAGGCTAAACATGGGTAAACTGAACAGTGAATGAAACAAAAATCTGAAAAACAATCAACAATGATTATGCACCTAGGGGTGGAGCGGTCGGCAAATCCAGAGGAATTTGATAAATGTTATTTGTTGAGGTCTAATTCCCAACCCTAGAGCCAAGCATATTTGTCTAAATCCCCTCAGTGGATATATGTCTATCAAATGACCTGGGGGTGTATATTACCGGCATCTAAAATCTGACAAAGTCTATTTATCCGTGACCCAGAATCATTCAGCGCATCAAATTCCTGCCAGTCTTAAGTCCTGTATATGCCCACCCCTCCCCCACCCCCATTGCACAGAACTGGTGAATTTTGCAATGATACATATATCTTAGACAGCTATAACTTGTAAACACCAGCAAAATGTTTCTGTGAAAGAAACACACATCAGAATTACAGTTTGCAGGCTTAAACTTATCAAACTCATACTTTGTTCACATTCTCAAGAGTCTTTGAAATGATTTCAATTCAATAGTTTAATAATTAACATTATAAACTCCTTAAATACAGCTTGACATGTGCTTTGGTAATTTGTTTTCTTGGTTATATTGTTTGTGACCACAGAGATTATCTAGGAGTACAGATACATTTTAATATCACTAATTTGTTAGAGAAATCCTCACTTCAACAAATAGCAGTATATGAATAATGGAGGGAGACCACTGTTGTGGTTTTAGTTTTAGAAGTCTAACAGAGTTCCTCTCCTGGAATAAGAAGAGGCAAGTTATCTGCTCTATAAATTTACTGACACATTCTGTGGAACTAATTACACCATCTGCATCCTGCTTTCTAAACACTCTGTAACATTAAATGAAGTGTTCATGCAAAACTATAACCCAAAATGAATATTGGTCTTGCTGTTGTCTTAGATATTCTTTTATGGCCATAACATTTTAGTCTCAACATATCCAAACATCAATGCACATTGATGGGCAATCTAATATTCACAATCTATGATAAACATACAATGATTTTTTTTTCTCAAAATGGTTAACGAGATAACAGTTGATGAACCTTGTATGTTTGAGCTCTCTAGCTGTTACTTGTTCATTCAAAGATTCGAGGGTAAACACCAAATATATTTACAGTTACACTGATATTTGTATACCAGTCATATAGATAATTAGGTACCAATGCTATTTTCAAACTTGCTGACACCGTTTTCTCTCCACATCTTACTAACAATACACAGACAGATGTGTTTCCAATTAAACAACACAAGTCTCGCAAACAATAAGAATTAAATTGCTCGTTTTAATCAGCCAACCAAGAAGTTTGCTGCCAATGAAATTTCAGAATTGTGACAAGAATAAAACATAGTCAAAAGCAAAACTTGATTCTGAGAAATCTGAAATAAACAGAAATGAATACTGGCATCAATAATATTGGAAAAGGAAAACGCAGTATTACACAGATCCAAAATGACATTTAACAGTTAAAACTTGCAATATTATTTTTTGCTTCCACAAATTTATTTTTATACATGTTCTATAGTGGAAAAAATGACTAAGGGCCATAATAGGGCTAAAATTGGACACAGCCAGAATTCCTTACATTGATGAGGGACTGTCTGATATTTACACATTTGTTTCAGGTCTCTTTTGTTACCCACTAACGAGAAAACATTGTATATAACATAAATAAACGTCAACATCAACAAACACTATTTCTCTTATCGAAAAATGCAAATATATATTTCTTGTTGATTCAGACCCATTTATCCTACAGCAACAGCTACATTCGGTTTTGAAAGAGAAAATATGGACTGCGCATGCGTCATCAACCGATCTGACTGGTCTAGATGCTGTGTCTATATGTATATAATAGTTCACTGTGCAGCTAAGTATTATTTTATTTTTTCATTCCTCTTAAAATACGCATTTTTGAACATAGGTTATTCTCAACATTTATTATATTATAATTTCAAAACTATACTGACATCATTAAAATCAATGGATGGTTTTGTACAAAATCATACAGTCCTTCTTTATGATTCTTCAGCTGTGAAACTGAGCAAAATTCGCAGAATATAAAGCCACAGTCAAGAAATATGTGAATAAAATAAAACTAATTGACATCTTACCGATCAAAATACAAAAATCTGCATTGAAATCGGTAAAATAATGTTTCAGTAACTTTTTATCGTAAAGTTATCAGTATGCGATAGCTGGTGATGTCTCCGGAGTAAATCAGCATGTACATTATTGTATATTCCGTTTGTAGCAAGCGTTTTCGAACATAGACATTATAAAATGCCTTTCGTAAATAAGAAACAGTTTTTAGTCGACTAAATATCATTAACGTTCATTAGAACTATTGCCAATTTACGATGTATTGAATTATATTCTATGGACTGCGGCTTTAAAGATGACTTTAAGCCACAAAATATGGGACGTACAGCCGGAAGCACGGACAAGTGCAATGCACAATGCCTCTCACTTTGTTTGGCATACGAACAGACAAAGACTCTTGCTCAGAGTCAGGCGTTTACAGACACATGAAATTTAGCAAAACAGTAAGTTCTTTTTTAAAGTAAAAGTACACAAATTGGCACATGTTTTGTAGATGAAATGCCCAGTCTCTATGACTTTTGTACTGAGTAAAAGAAAACAAATACCTTCATCTCATGTAAATCTATTAAAGAACTGTATAACTTCTAACAAAAGCAGACTTGGCATGATTTTATTACAACAAGGAATGCACTGGGCAGTACTAACAATGTATTTACTGCCCAGATATTTGAGCAGATTTTGAAAACCAGGAGTCAAATGACCCCTGACTTGAAATTTCCAAGGTCTAAAAGAAAATTCTTTGGGTCAAACTACTGAAGTAACAGATATTTAGTTTCTTTATACTGGTTACTCATGAGAACTCGCGCAGAAAAGAAGTACCGGACGGTCGGAAGGACGGATGAACACAGAGCATGATGGATAAAATTGTCAGGCAAATGCGTCTGACATCTTGAAAAACTGATTGGCAGTTGGATAAGAATTCGGACAGACAAAGCAGCAACTATATATGCCCCCCCCCCCCCGCCCTCTTCAGGGACCATAAAAAAATGTCCAATTAGCTTGCATTATAAAGCAGGTTACTGCATCTTTTGAAATTCCTGAGCTGAGCCGAGCTTACACGGTGAAGAGCAGAATTTGTATGCTACACATTTATGTAGTTGTGAGTAGCATATAGCCGTATCCTCTCCTTCAACAATATTTATCGAGTCATTAGTCCAGTTGACCTTGTAAGGGAAGTGGATTGTTGCCAATGGCCTTGCAATTCAACAACTTAACACACGGATTAATAAATCTTATTACAAAACCGAATTCATGTTATGTTAGGAGTGTCTAATTTATTTTCGACATTCTATTTTTCTACTTTATAACTTACTAGTCAATTCACTACTGCCATACGTGTATTGAGGGTCGGGCGCGAAACTGTTGTATCTGATAAAGAAATGTTAAGCAGATACAACAGTTTCATGCTAAACCCTCGAATTTTAAAGTCTGTAGAAAAAGCAAAATGGTGCTAGTGAACCGTCTTAGAATAGAGGTCTATGTCTATGCTGTAAAGTCATATAATTATGCCAAAATTCAAACCTGACCTTCCTGTTATGCCTACTAACACTTTTTTAAAGTTTCCTAATGATAGCACAAAAGCGTCTCAAGTTAGTGTCTGCACAAGCCTTATTTGAACTTCTTTAGTTAAAAAGGGGACATAACTCAAGTACGATAAGAGCAATTATGCCGACAATTCAACTAAACCATCCTTTTAGGCCTACTAACACATCCATAAAGTTTCATAAAGATTGAACAAAAACTTTTTCAAGTTGTTGTCTGCACAAGCCTTATTTCAACAAATTTGTTATTAAAGGGGCATAACTCAAGTACGGTATGAGCAATTGTGCTGAAAACCCAACTTGAACTTGGTTTTATGATTACAAAGACTATTGAACAATTGTAGGATGATTGTACAAACAGTATTTTAGTTATTGTTTGCAAAAGCCTTATTGAACTATTTTTTAAACGAGAGGGTCCTGACGGCCCTAGGACGCTCACCTGAGACCTTGTAACCAAATTGGAATTTGCATCCCGAGGCGTGGCTTATTTTCATCCCAGGGGCATAATTTGAACAATCTCATAAAAACCTCTGGGCCTTGCGGTTTCAGGCAAAGATTTTAAAAGTCATTTTGCTATTTAAGTCTATATAAACCATGTAACCCCTCGGGGTGTGGCCAGATTTGACCCCTGGTGCATAATTTGAACAATCTTTGGAGAGGACCACTATGCAATGTTACATACCAAATATAGGAAAGCTGTGGGCCTCATCGTTTCAGAGGAGAATACTTTTACAGTCATTTTGCTATTTAAGTTTATATAAAAACCATGTGACCCCCAGGGCGTGACCAGTTTTTTTGACCCCAGGAGTATAATTTAAACAATATTTGTAGTCGACCACTATACTATGTTACATACCAAATATGAAACCTCTAGGCCATGCCGGCTCAAAGGAGAAGATTTTTAAAGACATTTGCTATTTAACTTTATATAAACCATGTGACCTCTGGGGCGTGGCCAGTTTTGACCCCATTGGCATAAATTGAACAATATTTGTAGTGGACCACGATAGGATATTACATAGCAAATATTAAACCTCTGGGCCTTGCGGTTTCAAAGAAAAAGATTTTAAAAGACATTTTGCTTTTTAAGTTTACATAAACCATGTGACCCAGGGGCGTGGCCAGTTTTGACCCCAGGGGCATAATTTGAACAAGCTTTATAGAGGACCATTATAGGATGTTACGTACCAAACATGAAATCTCTGGGCCTTGTGGTTTCAGAGGAGAAGATTTTTAAAGTCATTTTGCTATATATTCTATATAAACCATGTGATCCCCAGGGCGTGGCCCGTTTTGACCCCAGGGGCATAATTTAAACAATCTTTGTAAAGGACAACATAAGGATGTTGCATACCAAATATGTATACTCTGGGCCTTGCAGTCAAACTTAAGTATTTCCCAAACATTTTTCAAATAATTGAAGACTGATTGATATAATTAAGCATTTGAATTTGCCTTACCCAATATATTTACATTAGCTGATTATTGAAACACCCAAATTAAGTAAAACAACCACTACTGGCGCCGTGCGCGCGTGATGAGTCTTACTGGACACATATGGAAGGAGAATTAATATATACTATGTTTAGAAACACCAACTTGACATTGCTGAGTCGAACTGAGTATTTTATTGAACTATACGCTCTAAGAAAAAAAAGTATTTCTGCTTTCACCAACACTTGATGCATATTAATACCAAATATTATGCAATTAATGTTTGCTTATCCTTGTAAATTTCACTGGTCGCAGGGTAAATATTGAATTTTCTACGGCGTCTAGCTGACAGTGCTCTAGATAAGCTTTTACGCTGGGGGTAAATTTACGCTTACTTCTGAAAATTTGGCAGTAAATGTACACTCTCTCCAGAATTTTCGGGGGTAAATGTACAGTCTGATAACTTAAGGTTAGTTTATATCCAACAAACTTAAGATTATGTGGAAAAAAATAGTATTATATTAACAATCCAAATAATGTATAGCAACACCATTTGAATACAATAATGTTACAATTAAGACTTCTGAACAGTTTAAGACTTGGATTGCTAGCCTTACTACTGAACCATATGCACATCCAAGTAGACAGGCCAGTCAAACCTCACAATTTCTTCCGTCTTCCAGTAAATGTGCGGTAAATCCCTTCAGTAGTTTTTGAGCAAATAGCCCGACAAGAAAAACTGACAAAGGGAAATAACTTCATAAATAATGCAGCTATAGTCATAAATGTTGAACACTGCACTCCATCTAAAAAAAATCTATCTTTGTATAAAGTTTGAGTGTAATCCATTCAGTTGTTTTTGAGAAAATGGCCGGACAAGGGAAACTGACAAAGGGGAATAACTCCACAAATAATGCAGCTAGTTATAAATCTTGAGCACTGCACTCCGCCTAACAACCCATGTATAAGGGTTTGAAAGTTATGTTCCCGACAAATCAATAAAAGGCCATAAAAGGAAAATAGACCAAGGGGAATAACTAAAAAAACAAGGCTTTGATAGTATTGCAAGCAATACAGGAGTCCCCTACTGGTGAAAACCCCTAATAATTAAACATTGTGCAATACCGTCAGATTGCCCTTTATCTGTAGATGTACAAAGTTTCATATGCAACTCCCATTTGTCACTTAAGTATTAAGTTGTTGTCTTTTCTATTTTAGTAACATTGACGAGACATTCGAGTTACTTTTTGAGTTATTGCAATACTAAACTGACAGAGGACAATCATATAGTCCATTCTGTGTAGCAATTTTCATGATCATATGCTATGTTCTTTTCGATTTATTTTAGTATTAAGTTTATTTCTATTTTAAGTAATAGTCACGTGACCTTTGACCTCTGGCGTCTGGCGAAAAATAAAGGGTTGTGTACAATCCTCACCTTGCTCTTTCTATGTATACAATGTTTCATCAAAGTATCTTCAGTACTTTTTGAGTTATCGCAGGATCCAGGTTTTGGGGACAGGACAGACAGACAGAGTGAGACCGACGGATGAACAGACAGACAGACGCACACAGACGGAGGGCAAACCCACAGTCCAATCTGTGTGCCAAGTTTCATGAAGTTTCATGATCATATCTTATGCACTTTTCAAAATATTACAGTATTAAGTTTATTTCTATTTTTTTAGTAAGTCACGTGACCTTTGACCTCTGGTGAAAAAGAAAAGGTCGTGCATAATTCTCACATTGCTGTTGCTACATAATAGTACATATACAAAGTTTCATCAAAGTGTCTTCAGTACTTTCCGAGTTATCACAGGATCCACGTGTTGGGGACTGACGGACGGATGGACAGATAGTCATACGGACAAACAGACAGAACGACACACAGACAGATGGCAAACCTATAGTTCAATCTCTGTACCAAGTTTCATGGTCATATCTTATGTCCATTTCAAATTATTACAGTATTTAGTTTTTATTTCTATTTTTAGTAACAGTCACGTGACCTTTGACCTCTGGTGAAAAAAATCCCCTCATTGCCACATTGCTGTTTATATGTATACCCAGTTTCATCAAAATAAGTTCAGTACTTTTTGAGTTATTGCAGGAACCAGGTTTTGGGGATGGACAGACTGACGGATGGACAAACATATGGACAAACAGATAGAGAGACACACAGACGGATGGCAAACCTATAGTTCAATCTTTAACAGACGGACGATCGGACGGAAGGCAAACCTATAGTCCCCTCTGGTGAAACACCAGTAGGGGACTAATAATGCAGCTAGAGTTATAATTCTTAACACTGGACTCACTTTAAAAACCATCTATCCATGCATGAAGTTTGAGGTCAAGCCCTTCAGTAGTTTTTGAGAAAATGGCCAGACAAGAAAAACTGACAAAGGGGAATAACTCCATTCATGTTTTGAAGAAATGCTCAGCTCAATTAACAGGCGCACAACAAACAGACTGATACGACTACTCAATACCAAAGTGGCATAATTGAGACAGAGGAGGGGGGGGGGGGGGGAATTCATACAGAACCCAACATTTATTAGTCCCTGTATGACCACTATACAAAGCAGGAATTGCAACCAACAAATCGGTGTCAATACTATGTTAAAATTCAGTTTCACATAAGATTTTCATAATGGTCAAAAGTGCTCCCCTGAGTACTGACCATGATGGATACCTTTTCATTATAGCAGTTACACAGTCTTGCCGATTTCCAAACCTTTATATTTTGGTCATACATAACTGTTTAAGTTTGTTAAAGCCACAGTCCATAGAATATAGTCCACTACATCTAAAATTGAGTTTTAATGAAATAATCTACTGACAATGATGGGTACCTTTTCATTTGATCAGTTACTCAATCTAGCCGATTTCCAAACTTTTATATTTTGGTCATACATAACAGTTCAAATTTGTTAAAGGGACCTGTTCACAGATAGACGAATTCACATTTTTTCAATTTTTTGTCACAGATTCCAAAACTTAAAGAACAGTGTATACAAGGGAGCGAAATAACACTACGGACATAGAAATATACTGTAAATACCATTTCATTTATGCATAATCATCAGTGAAAAATGATAAAATTATAAAGCGTTTGTATTAAATGCTAAACGATGAAATAATTTGGAGGGTTTTTGTTGTTTTCGTTGAAATGGTTGACAACACGTGGATCACTTACATAAAATAAATAATGCCGTATGAAATATAAAAATCCAAATGGCCGAGTGGTTAAGATTATAGCCTTTTAATCCAGAGGTTCCAGGTTCGAACCCCGTTGGGAACAAATTTTTTATTTTCTTTATTTTTTAAATCCTCTTGTTGTTATTATACTTGAGCTTTTTATTTCCGATGCTTAATTTTGTCAAGTTAAGACATTTAATGGCATACTTCAAAAAATGCGAAACTGTGTGAACAAGTCCCTTTAAAGCCGCAGTCCATATAGTTCACTACATCTTCAATTGGCATTATTTCTAACGAACGTTAATGACGTTTACTTGACTTAAAACTGTTTCTTATTCACCAGCTATTGCAAACAGAAACTATACGATAAAAATGTACAAAAATGTTATTACTTTATCAATTTCAATGCGGTTTTTTGTATTTTGATTGGTAAGATGTGCATAAGAAAGGATTTCTGCAAAATTTAATGTCTATCACATATTTCTGGACTGCTGCTTTAAGTCAGGATACAAATTGTAATCCCTATTGCCACTGCGAGGCATTATGTAGCCAAAAAAATACAATGCAGGTCAAGTCCCTGTAACAATGCGTGCTCAGGTGAGCTAATAAGCACATGAAGATTGTTCAAGAAACTATCATTTGTTATTGAATGAGTGTCATGCTCTATGTTTTTTTACAATTGGAACAATAAATTGTTAGCTGACAAAAAATATCATTTTTAACTTTACATTTTGATGTTGTCTAGATGGTAATGTTTCTCAATTTTACATATCACGATAAAGCAGTGGTCGCAGTAAGCACCAGCCCATAAGCCGTGCAATGGTAATATTTGAACCGGGCTCGCTCTGATTCTCAGTTATATAGGCAGTCTTGTCAAGTTTTCTTGCTGTCAAGTAATATACAGGAAGTGACCTAATCGTCAATTGGATGACTGTAAGGAAGAAACAAAATTAATTTAGGTTAAGATAGTGTAGTGATTGGCCTATACGGCACTTCCAACAGCCTTGCTGTTGGACTAAAAAAAAGACGGTGGGGCTAGCTCTTTAGCCACGGGGTTAGTGTCCGCCTCTTTCCCAGAGGATCCTGGAGCAATCTTCCACAGTTGCTCAAGACTTTTTCACTGACTTTTTTAATGACTCTGTGGAGTTTGGGTATAACGGGGATATTCATGCTTATTCAAATGATGAATATTCATGTACTATTTAGGTGGTGAACTGATAACTTGAATAAGGTATAACCACAAGGGAGGTAACTGCGTATGACGCTGTTTACTGCTTGGCAGAAAAGTTGTCACAGTTACTGGTCGTTTTGTAGGGTGTTATTTACAGCGATTCTATAGACTTTTACATTGATTGAAGTAATTCTTGCTAATCAATAATAAAAGTTAATACATTAAAGCTTTGGTGCACCAGTGTTTTTTTTCCACAAAATTTGAATGCAAAACCTAGACATTTCCAGAATAAAAATTCATTTCACTTTTTTTTCCATCAAAATGTTTTGCTCCATTCCAATTGTGGTATTATTTTAAATGACAAACTATTTGTCTTTATGATGCAATTCGTTTCAAAACAATAAAAAGCTGTAATCTATCAATAATTCATAGATAACTAAATGAGGAAATAATTGTACATGTATATCCAAGATGGCGGCACCCATGTTGGTATTGTTCATTACTGTAATAACTTATTATTTATGTGTATTCCCTGAGATAAACATAAGAAATTTTGTTTAATTGATGGACTGCTTGACAATTTGATGATGTCTATTGGAGATTAAATGAAAACAACATGTTCCATGTTGATAAAAAAAAGCATCTAAAATTGTTGTTTATTGTCATGGGCTGACTAAAATGCAAAATCTACATGCACGACTATGAAAATAGTATTAATACCCAAGAATAAGGCTTGCATTTTTAAAACATACAATAATTACTCAATATAATATGTGTATTATATAAAACACCTTCTTAGATTACAATAAGAAGACAATATAATGCATGTACATGCGTAAATTAAGCTTACAAATTAATGGCTTTCCATATTACTTCTATATCATTATTCAATTTCATAAATAGTTTATTACAAATAATAAATAATACAGGTATTAAAAATATTCTTTCTTTCTTAACAATATGTGCCTGCTTGATGAAAATGACTATAAATGTTTCAATAACATACTGACTCTCAATGAAGGTGATCATCAAATTTATAATAGATTTATTGTTGCATAAAGTTACAAATACTGAACAAATGATGTATTTTTTCAAATAAGTCATTTATAACTTAAGGTTTTTCTTTTTACTTATTTTGTATATAGATATTTAAATAACTTAAAGGTTCTACAATATGGTACTGCCAATATTTTTTTTTATATAGCAACTATGTAGTATTAAATACTGACTTTAGTTTACTTAAATATTGAATTTAAGATGTTGCAGAGATACAACATCTATACAAAGATCTTTACGAAGGACAAAAAAAGAAAACTCAACTAAAGAAAACTAACTTAAAAGTAAGGTTGCCGACAATTCAACAAACAAATCTACCATAAACACCATCCAAATAATCACATTCAACTAGATAAATATTCCAATTGAGTTGTTTTTCATTTATAATATAATTGAGGCATGTCCTGGGAAAACCAGGCTTAATACACGTGCATAAAGTGTCGTCCTAAAGAGTTGAGGTCACAGTAATTGTTACCAAAGCCCCTCCTCCCCACCCACTCCTTTAACTATAAATGCTTTGAGTCAAAAAATTATTATTTTTTAATCCATTTTTGAGTAATAAAACATGTTTACTTTCACTGACTTAACATTCGATAACTTTCGTGAAAATGTGGGAGCATAAGTTTTTGGGTGTAATCAGTGTATAGTTATACTTTTGTATAGCTCGTTCATTAGAAAACACACGTAGTCATTGCAATAGTCATTGCAATATTTTCTTTTAAAACAAATGAAGACATACCTTTGACATTACACACTAAAATTCAATGCGATCGGCAAACACAATTTGTCAACATCCCATTTCGTATTTTAAGTAACCATTTTGCAAACAATAATATACTGACTTATTTTAGTATGTAGTATTTTATTTATAATGTGGGTGTTACAAACACGCAGGTAACAACATGCACGAAAATGTGCTACAAATTTCTTCAGATTTACCAACAATGACGGGGTGATAAACATTCTTCTATCATTCTTCTATCACCTACACTCATCTACATATTGGAAATGTAATGCATTCTCATTGGCTGACAAGGTGACTGTAGTAAATCTAGCTCCTCCTGCTTACAGATTTTATCGATAATTGACACGCTGATGCAGAAGGAGAGTGTGTGTATTGCCGAGTAGGCGTTCTTTGTTTTAGAAAAACAAATGGTTGCGAATTTGACGCTAAATTTTATGGCGTCTTTTCGTAAAAGAATGGATCCAAATAAGTTGATTTTAGCTTTACCAAAAATCATTGGCTGAACATTTTCAGGGATTTCTGGTATCAAAATTATCAAGGGAAATTTCTTAGCTGGACCGCCGGTCCAGTTTACTTGAAACTTTTGATGGACCGAGCGAAAATTTGGTGGTCTCAGTCAACGGTCCACCGCTTAAAGTCGAAGACTGTATTGCAGAAACTTACAAAATTCATTCAAGACCACCAGTTCTTGCAAGTATTGATAGTTGAACACTTGGAACAAGTTTTTGGACATGTTTTGTTCAATGCCCATTTTGACTTCTTCAGGGTCATTTAAAAGAAAATATCATGAAAATTACACCTTTTCACCTATTCTAAAAAAATAAACTGTTTTGAACTTGTAAATGAATGTTCTGTTTGATGGATTACACTTTTCAATGAAATCCTTTACTAAAAAATATTTGGTTATCCTAGCACAACAAGTTAGGCCCTGTGCCAGCCAATATTGAGCTACTTTTTATATGGGCAACATTGGGCTGGAGGGCCCAACCGCCGAAGGACCAAAACTGTGGTGGAAATTTCTCCCTATATGTACCTGTGGACCTACTTTATGAAACACATTCTGTTGGATGTTCTCGCCAATATTCCCGTCATTTTTATTGCATGTTATCAAGTTTTTATCATATAATACATATTTAAAAATAATGTTTCGTTTTAATTTTCAATAAACATTTGTTATGTGTATTATTCATTCTTTTTTTTAATTAATAGCACCAGTCTGTCACGTTATTTCTAAGTACCGCTAATAGTATGTCTTGTAAAATTACGCGTACATCCTTATTTACAGTGCTGAGTAGCATCTGCGTTCTGATTGGATAGTTAAATACACCTGAGCTATTTTTATCATGGCTGTCGAGAAAACACCGTTGATGTAAACATATCTTGAACTCCAATTTAAGATCATTTTCAAGCTATATTTTTTATGAAATAACGTGAATTCTACACAGTATATGTTGCATCTACGACCAGGTGATTTTATTTTGATATCTGAGCGATATTTTTGAAAATTTGACATTTTGATTTTCCACCACATAAATGGTCATTCGTTGACGAGACGTTCCAGCGAATTTAGCCCCTTTTAAAAAGTAGCACTAAATTCGCGTTAAAAGTCTCATTTATTCACGCCAATTTAGCCCCTTTTAAAAAGTAGCACTAAATTTGTTTTTTATGTTGACTTTTTGGCATGCAATTGGTAAATTAATGTTTATACTTAATGTTGAATCATTGTTAAATGAACAATGAGTGATAAAAAAAGAAATTGCAGCTAGAAAAGCTTCCGACATGAATTCATGTCAGAATGTTGCCACAGGAAAATAGCACTTACCTATATGAGGTCGGTGAATACCGACCTCAGATATATATAGGAGTAATGATTATTTATGTACAATTTTTAAGTGATGAATTCATTCATTTTATGTCAAATACCATTACTACAACTGAAAAGAAAACTTACTATTGTGGAAAAGTTCGGGAGTTGTGTGCTGCAATAAAGTATAACCTCATACATTTAATCATAATCAACCTGATTAAGATTAATCACTCTTTGCAAAATGTACGATGTGGTCAATGCACGAATCTCACTACACAAAGGGAGACAATCCAGTCACTTGTTTATACTATACATACATGTCTGTGACAGGCGAGTTACGTCCCTTGTGTTGATTCCAGCATTGCAGAACGTTTCTTTACTACCGAGTCATCACAGCTCGTACTTTGAAGAATATGCACCACGTCTAACGTTGCAGATGTATAATGCTTATGTGAATCAGACACATTCTAGTTATTAGACGAATTTAAATGCAAATTACTGTATCCATGTGATGGTACCACCTTCCTGGACCCGTTAATGTAAACCCCGTCAAAGCATCCGTATGCGCGCGCAACTATTCTGGCAATCCCTAGAACAAATGCTAGCATTAGCTAGGGGCGTAGCTTCCTTTAGGCACTATAGGCACGTGCCTATACCCATACATTTTTTCCAGATATGAAAATTTTAAATATGCCAAAAATGCAATAAAAACAAGAAAGGGGGATGGGGGTGAGGGGATCTTTCTTGGCTGTGTTGATACTTCATTGTTTAACGAGTCGATTACGTCAATATTAAATAAATGTCATGAAACTTACGCTTTATTTTAGAACTATTTTGTACATTCCGGGTTTAGCTAAAGTTAGTTGTTTGTAGCCACATACGAGTATAAACACTCCTGACCCAAGTTATCGCTTACAGCGTCAATTTGTAGATTCCGCCTATTGTGCATATACATTTTTTAACCCAAGCTACGCCCCTGTTAGCTATACAAAAATCAGAGTGCTTATTGCCGATTTCTAAACATACTACTGAAACTTTAACAATGAAGAACATCTTTAAATAGCATATCTTCATGATTACGATTACAAATTCACATTTGCTAGGAACAACAAATATGTATTGATCTCCCCTGTTACGATTGATCACCCCTATGATTTTTTTACTCCCAAGTTATGGTAGACCTCCCCTGTTACGTTTGATTTCTCCTGTTGTGATTTATCTCCTCTGCTATGATTCATTTTCCTTGCAATGATATAATTTCTCCGGTCACTTTTTTTATACCCCTCCCCTCTGTTACTATATATATATGTTATTATTTATCTCCTCTCTTATGATATATCTGCCAATATTGATCTCCAATGATATGAGTGATCATCGTTACTATCTTTATCCCCTGTTATGATTTATCTATCATGCTATCATTGCTATGAGTTATCTCACCCGTGATGAGATTTGATTCATCTCTTTGTCATTATTTTCTCCCCTGGTACGATCTATCTCCACTGTTTTAATGTATCTCCCCCCCCCCCCCCCTCCCCCTGTAATTTATTCATCTCTTCTGCTACGATCTTCTCCCCTGTTATAAAGATATCCCCAGGTCCCGAACGTATAGACGGCGTTTTGACTTATACATGCCCTGATTTTCACCATTATTGTACTTAACGCTGTGACGATATATCTACACCTGTATGAGTGATGTTCTATACGGTGATATATCACCTATATAATGTATGATGATGTGTATGGTTGATATCGCATGTAATGACTGATCTCCGCTGTTGTAATCCGATCTCCTTTTTTTTAATGTGTCCCCTTTCATGGTTGATACACTGTGATTAATTTCACTTGATATGATTGATCTAATGGTTATGATTGAGCTCCCTTGTTATTATAGCTCTTCTGTGTTATTATTGATGTCATTTAAAAACATGTTATTCAGTTTGTCATGTTAAATATTCAGACATGTACACTATGTTTTTTTTATTCATTGATGAATAAATTTGTATATAATGTAGTATTTGTTTAGCTCATTCAAGATTACAGAACTTGTTTAAGAATATATAGTAATGCACAGTGGGCGTAATTAACAGAAGGGTTTTCCGGGGTAGATAAATTGTTACAAAATTATGTAAATGACACAATTATAAGGTATTAACGACACACACACGAAGTAAGATACTGGCTTCACAATCCAGGGGTCGCACGTTCGAGCCCCTGCTACACCCTAACCAACTAAATCATCTTTTGCACGATACGTTCTAAACCGAGGTGCAGCGTTCGAGGTGTTTTACACAGATCACTTGAAAGACCCAGTGTCGCCTCTGGATGAGATGTCTCGTATCGGAGGGAAACCCAGAGCACTCACTACAAAAGCACCACACACACATTCCGTACTGTACTATGTTTACTTAAGGTACTAAGATATTGTTTTTGACTGGAAGTTGCTGCTCTTAATGTTGGTGTTGCCGTACGTTAGACGCGTCGGACCTGTTTTCAGTTACGTCAACTGTCACATGTACGCTTGTGCGCGAGGATATCGTGTAATCGTATACCGTACTGCTAATAACACAACCACCACCAGCGCCATCAGAACCAATACACTCACGTGTAAGTAATTTGCTTACAGCCGCAATGTTCGACATACCGGTAAATTCTGATCATTATTATTAATTTGAATTCACGATGAATATTCGTTCATCGTTGATTTGGGGTCTATTTTCGAGTCTGTATACGTATAGCTGGTAACAAACAGATCAATAAACTAGAAAGTATTCGGAGAGCTCGATGTTACACACCTGTCAAGAAAGGCAACATACATAGCTTACTTAACAATTTACTTTGCCCATACCCAACCTTCAGAATTTTTGTCAGGTAAGTTGCCGACAGACGGCAGAAACAGCCTCCTCGGCGACAAACTTCTCACAAACAACGGCGACACAAACAATTCTCCTAAGCAGATATACTCGTAACAAAACATGTTAAGCCGCATATTAACTACTTATGTCAAATACAAATGTACTAAATTAATGAATTATAAATAATATGATGAATACACGCAATAGACACAGAGATAACATTCCTATACATCGACTGAATTACTTTATTAACTGAAAATGTCATCATCCGCATGTATACATAATTATAAACGAACAAAAAAAGGCTTTTGAATTCTAAAATAACGGTTTGTAGAAGTACTAAAAAGTCGTTACCAAGAAGATTTATTAATTCGGGCCCAGGACAACTTCGCTATCTACTTTATGTCTTTGCATGTCGATATTCTCATTCTCAATGCTATTAATGTTCTCTACCATCCACGTTCCAAGGTCATTCCAGCATTGAGTGTATGGCCAATAATTATATTGATGCAATTAGGCGTAACAAAATTGTTTGTTTCCGCTTCCCCCCCCCATGATTTTTTTCCGCCGACCCTACTTTTTACTTATTGGCCTATCAATCAGTAACTTTTTTTTCTGATTTTCGCAGAAAAAGAGCAGTTTTTCGCTTATATTATAAGTTTCTATTCAGAAATATCTTTTTCTATGACCTTTTTTTAAGTTAAGGTACAGTTCTTTGTTTTGATGCGTTGAAACATTTTACATGCACCCCAATACACTTAAACTGTGTGGTGAATAAGCGGCAATGAAAATAAAAGTTAAAGAAAAAAAACAACCTTTACCTCCCTCCTAGGTTTTTTCGGAGATGTAAGCGGAAACCAACCATTTATTTTTTTTTGGCCTAACTGTACGGACGAATGTTTCAGGGGGATTTTTACGACAATTTTGCGCCAAGGAGCACTTTTACTTGGAATTTAGGCTGCACTAGTAGCAGTCGAAGTAGATTGGTAGTAGAAATCGTGGCATGTGCATCTGTATTGGGTCAGTTTTATGTTGAATGAACAATCAAATTGAACACTTCATTACTTTAAATCACATAGACGTTTAACGTGAATGTTAAATGCATTAAATTGACCCATTTATAATGACGAGGTACAGTGTCATGTGTCCTTTCGATATCGCATTAAACGAATCCCAAGATTTATTAAAATGCGGTTGCAAATAGATATTACGGCTAAATTAAGGCAATTAAAAATTAACTGAATTTGTTTGTATGAACACGAATCAGTCTAGTCAAACTACCCGTCCATCATAGAAAAATTAATTTTATTGATTTTGCATTATACACTAACCCACACCAAATAGATTTGTTTTGATTATTTTGTTGCTCCGTTAGCTCCATAGTAATATCAATAGGAATGTGTATTAAATGGCGGCCCCCCAAAAACGTGGTCCTGATCTGATAGTAAATATAGCTCAGCTGTTGTATGTCTAAAAAATAAATGAAGTGTATATAGTTATTAAACATTCTGAAAAAGAAGAAGTTATAAGTGGATAAATTAGGTGTTTGTATTTTAAATTTTCTTCATTAAGCTTTTATTTAACAATTTAGCTTTTACAAATACTCTGATATCAACATGTTTGCGGTTATGCTGCTTTCATAATCTTGTCAACTAACCAACATCATTAAATTCACATACTAGGATATAATACTTGTGTAATAAGGTATTACTTATTAAAGCAGCAGTCCAGAAATATGTTAATAAAATACAACTTTGTAGAAATCGTCTTTGTGGACATCTTATGATCAAAATAAACCCATTGAAATCGGTAAAATAATAACGTTTTGGTAACTTTTTTTTATCTCCATACAATAGCTGTTGATGCCTTTGGAGTAAATGATCATGTACATCGGTAATCAGTGTATACTCCGTTCGCACCAAGCGTTTTCGAACATAGACATTAGCAGATGCCTATCGTAAATAAGAAACAGTTTTCAGTCGAATAACCGTCATTACAGTTTGTTAGAATTAATGTCAATTTAAAATGTATTAAATTATGTGGGGGGGGGGGGGGGGGGGGTCGAATAACCGTCATTACAGTTTGTTAGAATTAATGTCAATTTAAAATGTATTGAATTATGTGGGGGGGGGGGGGGGGGGTGAACCCAGCGTGAGAGGCAGACACTTTAAAGAGCGAAAGAGCTATCCCAACAGCAAGATTGTTGGAACTGCCTTAAATGCCATTCACTAAACATGTTTTATATCTGGTGAATACTCGTTTTCAATTACTGACATGGGTTTTTCTCCATATCAAAACATACAGAATTTATGTATTTCACAAAACTTCTTGTATGTAATTTAATGCGTATTTATGCTATATCTTGGTTTCAGCAGTTGTTTTTTACCATGGCAGGTACAGGGTTCCTCATTCACTATGCACAAAGAGGCTCCGGCAGTGTTTCTTGTCGCCATTACTCGATTGGTGAACGCAACATGCACAAAGCCAGAGGTATGTATTGTTGACTGATACTGTGAGAGAATGTCACCGCTAAATCGTTTAGTATTAGTGATTTGTAACCTTATTGAGTTGTTGTTAATAAGCTCTTTAGAAAGAAGTTATTCCGCGACCACTTTTTCTGGCATGCTACATTGTTGCTGCGCAAATTTGTTGATTGAAAAGCCTTTTGAAGCCGTGTTGGTCCTTAATGTAAGACAATTTAGTGTTATTATTGTCATTTATGTACAATTATCTTTTTCCACTGTTCAAAATGGAAACTTACTACAGTTTGTACCCTATAGATTCATACTTAATGTCGGTTCATATTCGTTAGGTTTTATCATGTGTCAATATGTGTTCTACACGTGCTAAGCAACATGCCCATTGTGATTACTTTAACACTTTAACATTCATTTGGGGTGAAATGTTGACCTTTAGGCTTCTTCGTTTACTTATTTAGTATTTTGGCTATATTTTGCTCGGTAACATTACATTGTCTGTTAAAAGTCTATTATTAATGTGAAACTGGGATTAAACGCATTTGCTATTTATTCTTATTATAGTATTTACATGTCATGTCAAATTAATTGTCAAGTTATATAATATCTGTTCATTTTGTTACAGCTTTTCGTGATAAAAAACTGAAGAAGAAACTAGTTGCTGCGTTCTGGTACAGATACAGTGCCATCCCTGGGTAGGGAATTAATGTGCAGTTATTCCATGTAGACACTTACAGAGCTAGTTATTATTTGACCAATAGCTAACTTTCTAGTTACTATATGCTATTGTTCTATTCTTTTGTCTAGGCTCTCATAAATTATTAATTATTTCATAGGCAGTTTGAGACAGTACAGAACTTTGGGAAATTCCATTTAATCGTGAAAATGTTTAGAGAAACTGTAAATGTGGCAGAAATTCAGGATGTACAGTACAGCTCTAGCGAAATAGATATTTTAATTGCTGTCACAGGGTCGGAATGTTAGATGCGAGTAATTACTTGGCGAATCTAAGTGGAGTAATGCTCAGTGGTAGCTGATAATCGCCCAAAATCCTGCAGAGTTACTTCGAGAAAATGTACAACTGATAGACAACTATTTTATATGTTGCGCAATACACAGCTTTACTTCACGTCCACTTGCCTCGTATTCAGAACCGAGGGGACTCAATACATATTCATGCTAATTTGTTATCAGAAGGTAAATCAGCTAAATGACATTAACAAAAATGTTGCAGCTGGCAAAAAATAAACCAGAAGGTTATATTGAACTTGACAAGGACATTTTATTCTGCATGGAGTGACATCGCTTGGAAATCATACATTAAAAAAAAAGTCAGATAATTCAAATTGTAATTAAAACCTTTGTAGTTTGAAGTGTGTAGACTCAAAAATATTTTTGACCACCTTCATAGATGTGTATTACTTTAAAATTGTACATGGCACAGATGTACTTTGGTGAGTTTCCTAGACTTTAGAGCTTGATTGAAGGGAAGAGACACATGTACCATTATTTCTTGGATTTCAGAACCTGAAGGGATTTGCTCCTAAGGAGCAATTACATCAGGAATGTAGAGACCCTGGGCTTGCAGAATGGGCTAAACTTGTCACTCGATATCTCCGGTATGTTGCTGAAAAAAATGGCCTGAAAAACTGCATGAAAATCTTTTTATGATATGTAATATCTTGGCAAAGTTAGATAGCCAGCCAAATTACACAGGAATTGTGGAGTTATGGCCCTTGAATTATCTGACATTGGCCATTATAGCGGTTTCTGCTCTCTAGAAACTGTAATGAACTATAATTGCTATTGCACACTGTTTGATGATGATGATGATGACGATGATGACGATAAATACAATGCAATATTAAGTATACTACTGAAACTGCTGCTGCTGGTGTGCACACTATTCAGATATCCATCTACTTACAGGCCAAGAAGCAGGGACCAGCTTGAAGCACTCCTGCACCAGATGATGATGATATTGATGATGATGATGATGAAGAAGAGGAGGATGACAGTGAGGACAGTGATCGCTGGGAGGAAGAACTGTAAGTAGCCCAGTTGGTGAATACGGATCTGTAAGTAATGGTGATATCACACCAGAGCCTGTCAGTACTAATTACACAAGGTCCTCAACATGACCAGGCAATCAACACTAATACCTTGCCATGCACATCATCCGTCGTGCTTCACGTCAAATCAGTTCATACAGCACAACTTCTGCGTATCCGGCACGTCTTAGAATACTGTACGCCGCTATTATCACACTAAACATACGCCATACCCACGTCAGCCTTGTCCTATAAAAATGCCGCCACACTCTATTGTAGAGCCTTGTTTTCTAAGTCAAACTTTGATGTAGAGGTACATTTTACGTTTCAAACAGACTTGGTGTTAACCCACCACTTATGCAGTGCTGACTACTACATACATAGGAAATGCACAGTAATTACTTCATTAATGTCGTGAATGCGTACATAGACCTGATACTGACCTGTACCAGTCCTGAGCATGTCTTTATGGTGAGGCAGAGATGTCCAAATGCGCGTGTTGCGGATGCGTAGCACAAACTCTGCCAGAAGTCCCCACGTAGGTATTACATTCATGAAGTCCATACTGCGTCATTAGTACGTCATAAACGCGCTTCACCTGTCACTAATACATGTGCGTCATTAAACGGTCCACACTACGTCCTTGATCTTCGTTCTCACTGCGCAAGTTTTTTGCATGCGCATAACTGCCCCACATCCTCCACGCCCACAAAGACATAACCAGGTATCTATACATGTATTACAGTCACCACTCATATTCGCAGCAAAGTTGTAATTTATCGTTAACTTGGTCAGGAATTCTGTCGGAAAGTGCATGTATTTCTGTCACATTATTGGCAGTCGTGTATGAAAAAAATATGTTTGGGCATGTTTATAATAGATTCATCCCATTTACAAAGGAATCATGAACTGAAGCAATGAGCATGTGGCATGTTTTTTTCCAGGTGTTTGTGTTATCCAAGTTGCCAATTAGGTTCGAACCCTGACCCGTGTCCGAAGAATTCACAGGCTTATGAAATCTTTCAGCGCTCCTTGAAGGTAAAATGACAAGTTATCAGAAAACATCCAATTGCTATGAAAAATCTGCTCTACTTCTCTCTATACTGTCTGGGACACCATTTCAGTAATTTTACCATAACATGGGGACAGTAAGGCTCCAATAAAGGGAGGTATAGTGCGAAATTATTGACCTGACACTCGTGAATCTTCCGTATGCAATAAGGGAATTATTTATAGGTACCGCAACAATTATTGAGCATAGCATAACCACGTTTTTCACAATTTATCCATTGAGTGTGTGATTGTAATTGAAACCGTGGTAAATGAACAATGAAAATAAAAAAATTTAAAGAGAAAAATGATAGTAGCACAATAAAATATTTTACATGTTTTAATTTATATCTCATGATCTCCATATTTTAAGAATAACTCATAAAACATTCTGTAAAGGGTGTTTGTCGCAGATTGACCTACTTCTGTGTGGTTATAAATTTTGTCAGCTGTAGTATTGTTTACAAAAAATGTGTCCTTAATAAATTGTTTGTTTGGTGTAACCATTCCTCTCATGAAAATATCTGCTATCCCCAAAACAATTTCAGTAATCGAAAGTTACAAAATATTGTTCTTGTTATGTTTGTGTCATTTCTGCTCATTTCAAGTCCTTTTTTTAATATAGTGGAATTTAGCCCTCTGATGCTCTTCATTTTGGAGATTAACGCTGATGGGGATTGTGTAGAATATCATTTCATGACATGTTTTCAAAGCAATTTTTGAGTGAGTGTCGGATGTTAGTTACATTAGTTAAGGTTTGTAAATTGTATGAATCGTCTTTAACTGATGCTCTTTAGAATAATGCTAGTAACAAACGTTGTTTACAACCAATGAAATTTCTTGTTAAAACTTAATTCAAGAACAAACATGAGAAATCTATATCAGAGTTTTTCCATTTTTAACACATTTATAAATCAGTAAAACATCGGTATTGCAAGAACACAAGTACAACGGTCACATAGTAAGTGTGAACTATATATTCAATTTACTACATCGAAAGAAAAAAAAAACTACCTACCTTCACACCTCTAAAATTCTTGGTAGGGTCACGCCAAACCAACAATTTATTAAGGACGGCCCAAATGTGTTTATTTAACATTAATTAGTTTCCTTTCATTTGCTCATTCATTTAAAATAATCTTTAAGTACCAGAAAATACTCACTAGCCAGTAGTGATAGTGCCACTTTTAAACTACATAAAGCTCAGATATGCTTGATATTATTACTTCTCTAAAGAGACCGGGGTTTTATCTGACGCACAAATACTGCATATTTCCGCATTTTTTCATCAAATGACCCCCAACAAAAATTCCTTTGCATCCACGCAATTTCTGAAGAAATGCATTAATTTCCAAGGCAATGAAATGACCCATATCTATGGGTTTTGACATGAATTTGACTCCCAAAATTCTACATTGCAAACGTTACTTTGACTTGTAAAAATATGGTACATAACGTCAGCCAAAGTTAGTAACCTATTAATATTTACACTTGATGTAAGATCAACCAATCGTAATGCAGTTAACAACTCCATTTAGATTGTTTCTCACGTTATCCAATAAACAAGGTGGAGCTGTAGTTCTATTTACGTCTGCATTATAAAAACAATTTTTTTACTGACTAATTACGTGATAATGCTCAGTTAACTGACTTAGTAATTGTACAACATTATATATGACTGGTTCAGGCAACACAGAAACTTTTTTCACACATGCCCACTAATTACACAAAGAGTATAGTGATACAGGTGCAAAGCAGAAAACATGGCAGACATCGTGATCGTCTGTGAATGTTGGGTTCATTGTTTGCTATTTACTTATTGTTAAACTGAAATGAAAACAATGTTTTTATTCTTTAAACAATGTTAATCATCATAATTATGACTACAAGTTTTCTGAACTCAATTTAAATGTCATTTCCGTCAGAAAATGCATGCAGTGAAAGTGAAAGTAGAAAATCAGTGACATTTGTGTAAGAGAAATGTCCTGAGTAAACGTGAGTGGATTCTAATATATTATTATAACTGATTCAGATAACTCAGCGGTTTTCTGCACTTTGTTTTATGATGCTATAAATAATATGTTTTTTGTTTTAAGTTGAAAGTTATAAATCTGAAAGACAGTAAAATATCAATAATTTTTGGCAATGTGTATTAAATGTAGTTTTATGAATGACTGCCAAAATGTTCAAATGTCCCCCAAAATCCTAAACATGGGGGTCATTGTGACCCCCATTTTCAGAATTTAAGGGAAAACCCTCGGAGACTTATTCTCAGATTGTTTTGTATTCTTAAAAAATGTCACTACATGTCTAAACTTAAAAAAATAAACCAATTGGAATAACCAAAAACATATACCGGTATTATAATTATAAAGAAAACAAAGTAAAACGATTTGCCTCTTCCGGGACTTGAACCTACGACCTTCAGGGTCACTTGGCCAGTTGGGACTTTCAAATATAACCATGTATTTTAATGCCATGTAAGTGATACACATGTTTTCCAAAATAGCCAAAAAAAGCGTTGCAAACGCTGAATAATTTTAGCCATTTCATTTGATGATTGTTCATAAATGACCCTATATTTCCCATATATTTCTGTTTCAGATGTGCTATTTCGCTTCTAAATATACAATGTACTTTTCTGTCTTGAATTCTGTGTCAACAAATTTGAAAATTGTCAATTTGCCAATCTGTGAATAGGTTCCTTTAAGGACCAAATCTTTGCAGTAAAAGTTCTGTTTCTGCTGAAACAATAGTGCACCTCTCTTATTACCGGGGCAGTTACTCTGGGATCACTACAAGATAAACACAAAGTTATTGCTGCCAGAACTCTCAATGGTCACCAGGGACATCTGCATATCAGAATTATGCCAGCCCTCTGTTCAGGATGTCATGACGGGGACATGGTCTGTGTTTTTAAGTAGCAAGCTATGAATTTCTTACAATAGTAAAAAAAAAAAATGTCTGCTGTTTTCACCTAAATAAAAATTTACATTGGACTCCCATCACTGTACAAAAAATAGTTTATTAAAGGCCCTTTATTTTTCATTGTAAAATAAGTACAATCTTTGTTATAAACTGTTAGTGTATTGAATTTTTAGCTTTGAGATTACGATCTAGTTTATATTAGCGCCTTTGTTGTCTCTATTTGTAGATTTTATACTTTTCTACTTAAGTAAATAAATTAAAATTTGCATATTATATTGTTTACATGGTATACAAACTGAAACCCATTTGCTTCAAAATAAGACTTCATTATAATTATATAAAAGTTTTCTAAACTGCATCTTATTTTATAAAAGGATTTATTAATGCATGCGCCGGACTGGCTAGCTCATTTGGTAGAGTGCAGAACTGCCAATCTGGGGTTTGTGAGGTTACTTTCCGGCCCGGTCACATAACTTGTGTGGTGATTGGTCATGAAATAATTTCTACAGTCATTATCCCCCGACCTCTGATTCAAGTAGGGCAGTTGTCAGTTACTGGCATAAGTATGTGCACTTAGTACTGGTTAACCGCTTAGATCGGCTAAGCTTGCCCAGGACAATGTGAGCAGGTTTACTGGCCGCCGTTTTATGACTAAAATACTGTTAAATATGGCATAAACTCCAAACAAATAAACAAAACAAGTAATGCCTGCAACAATGTTCCCTCAGATTTGTGCCAATATATAAAGTTATATTATTCTGCCTCTGTAGGTCGAGTTTATGCCAACCTTGAAGCAGCTGGTTACACTCATGGGCAGTATCGGCATCAGAGCAAGTGGGAGCACAGTGATCAGTGGATCAGTGGCAAGACATATTTACAGTTGTACAAACATTTGATGTAGCTGGATGTGAATTTCATTAAAAAAGGTTGAGCACAGAGTTAATTTAGCCTCCCAGAAATTTACTATTTCGCACATTTACTTTAACCCTAGTTGTTGTAGTTGAGGCTTATTGACACACTTTGAAACCTCCCCCAGTAGGACCCTACAAATTGCAAGGCGGACACTATTTCAGTTACATCACTGAGGACTCTATTGCTCTTGATATCTTGCTTTTGTTGCTGTTTGGTTAGTCATTTCATATACATATTCTTTACAAACCTCTGCTTCAATTGTTGTAAGGTTTATGAGGACATCGTAGAAAAGTCCGAGATCTGATAGAGATTCAAGTATGGTTATATTATAGAAGAACAATTTTACTCTTACTTGTCCAGTAAAGGTTTTGTTCAAGCTTTCACAAGAAAGTCTTCTGTTAATCAGAGCTACTCCCATGTTTCAGGATCAGTTGCATTAGCATCACTAAACGATGATGGTAGAGGCGTTCCCACTGAACGTGAAGCAGTCACTATGTCACGTTCAGAAGGCTACAGACTGCATCAGAAAAGAAGCAAGTAAAAATTCTGAAAAAGATGTTATTGCTGTAGTATTGTTACAATCCAATTTGGTCAGAAAATTAGACCCGTAGTTTTGAATGAATAAATGGTTTCAATATGTTATCTGTTTGTAAAAGATTCACTTTATTTCACAATTGTTTTTCGATTTAGAGTTGTTAATCAGCTTATAAACAATGATTGGAATTTTGATGGGTATGAATTAAACCACGAAGACTGTTGCCTAAGTTGTTTAATATACCACATCAGAATGACAAATCGGTGTTTATTAGCCAACAAACCAAAAAAATGCAAAAATTATTTTGTTTCTAACATAAACTTACAACATCACCATTTGTCAAACTGACTTAACTTTCGCCCATTTTTATGCTCCCCGGAAAGGTTCGGCCGAGCAAAAAGTTGTCGCTTAGTCCTTCTGGTCTGTAAATAGGCCATGGACTAAGGGGTTTAAAAGAACTTGGACACATGTTTGCCTCAATGAGACATCATGTCGCACACATAAACCAGGTCAAAGGTCAAGGTCACTCTTAGAAGTTAAAGGTTCATAGTCACACTGTTTCCCTGGGCTATAGCTTGGCCATGCGTGGAGAGATTTTAAATGACTTTTCACAAACGTTTGTCGTAGAGAGATGGTGTGTTGCACATGAATCAGGTCCGTAGGTTAAAGTTCAATGTCACTTTTAGATGTCAAGGTCAAAATTAGCACTTCGCTTGTCCAGGCGTTAACTTTGCCAAATATTAAAAGATTTTCAAATTACCAAATACATGTGTTTGCCTCAATTAGAAGGCATGTCACACGCATAAAGCAGGTCTGTAAGTCAAAGTTCAAGGTCACTTTTAGAGGTCAAATGTCAAAATTGGCACTCTGCCTGCCCGGGCTATATCTTTGCCAAGGATCGAGGGATTTAAAAATTAAATGGAACAAATAGTTGCCTCAATGAGACTGCATCTCACACGAATGAATCAGGTCAGTAAGTCCAAGGTCAATGTCACACTCAGAGGTCGAAGGTCAATATTGGCTTTGGCCATAGATGGAGGGATTTGAAAGTACCTTTGCACAAATGTTAACCTCAATGAGACGGTTTTACACACACATTAACGGTAGCTCAGTAGGTCAAAGGTCAAGGTCACAGCGAAAGTTTGAAGATCAAAATTTGGATTTTTCAATGACTTGGCACAAATGTTTGCCGCAGTGCGACGGTGTGGTGCTTTCAACTTGTCAACATTGTCAAGCAGTGTCAAAGCAGCATCAGAGATCATCTATCTGTTTTACCGATATTCTTGTCAGTATTTATACACTATACAGTTTACATTCGTTATTTGTACAGTTACCATTTAAACCAAATGTTATTTAAAAGACTAAAAGACAATCATTATAATACAACTTCTATCTTATATATTTTGTCAACAAATTGTTATTCTGCATCTCTAGGTTGAGTTTTTGCCGACCTCGAAGCAGCTGATGACAATCGTGGGCAGTATCAGTAATTGATCAACTCCTTCTTAGACATTCCCTGGCTGACACAGAAATCAACACCAGAGGTATGAAGTGTCATTTTCAGTCTGTCATTATTATTTGGCCAATGTAAATTTGTATTAGTATAGAAACAAATAGAAACAGACAATGATTTCCACTAAGTGTGTAACAATATGCACAACTAGTGATATGGTATGCCGGTATGTATCATGATACATGGTTTTTCATGTAATCGGTAACTAAATATATCGTACCAAAAATAATAATGCACCAATAATCTAATGTACTATTGACAAGAATCAGCAGTTACCAGTTTGGTCGAGTACAATGTGTAGAATGCAATGCAAATATTTTTTTTTGTACGGAAACCAGACATTTGTACTTGTATTTACTGACTTATGCCTAATTACCATAATTTCGTGGGTTACTATAATTTCGTAGCTGTTTAAAACTAATAGAATTTTCGCTCGTGCAGCCGAAAACATTGTCCGAATTACTATAACTGTTAACTTAATTGTATATTTTTGCAGTATCTAAAAAGGAAACCATAATAAATGTCAACCAGAGAGTGTGATTTGGTCATTCAAATCACCAATTAATGACATTAAATACACAAATTATTCACTACCCAACAACTACTTTGGAATTAAATTCATGAAATTTCGTTCTATAAAAATCGTATAATTTAGAACAGTTTTCCAAGAATAATTGCACATGTTTGATTATCTCCCTTGTGTTTATTTCTCAATGGAATTTTGCTATTTTCGGTAAACATTTTTTATAAACTTCCCTAAATTTGACTGACATTTTCAAACTTTTAACTTGAAGTTAGCATTCCTACCCACGAATCGCTGCGTGCAATTTTATCATTTATTTAATATTTAAGAACAATAACTAACACAATAGAATATTTATAGATTCATGAAGCCTAAACTTAAACATGCACAAAGAAAATTGAACAAGTGTGTAGATTTCGTCAGGCAAATATTGTTACCTTTAAAAAAATATGATAAGGAGTGTGTATTTATAATGATAAAATTTTCAAAAACACTTTTCACCAAGATTTTCGGTTGTTGATAAGCACAGGGTCCAGCACAAACAAAGTGAAACTAAATTGATGCTGTAAACACTCTTTCACAACCAAAGTAGGCCGGCCAATCAGAACCCACGAAATTATGAGAGCTTCCAAACGATACAGATCAGTAGGGTCATGTACAATAACATAATATATACATGAAATAGCAACAAAAATCGGTCTTTTAATCACTTTGTTTGCAAAGAGGACATTGCAAATTGTGTGTTATCCAACTCAGTGGTAAGATAACAATGTATTAACACGCATGCGTCACAAACGTAAATAAGACCCACGAAATTAGGGTGACACGGCGTATTTATTTTTAGCTCGCCTATTCACCGAATAGTCTGAACTATTCTGCTCCATCGACATCAGCATTGCCGTCATGCTCTGGTTATGGTTTGCATGCAACAAGTACATATCTCTGTAAATACTACAGATATTCACACATGTCTTCGATGTCATTATGTAAGGTCACTGACCAAGGCCCATAACTCTGACCTGCAATTAAGCAGAATTATGCCCCTTTTTGTACTTCGAAAAATCAGGTTAAAATTTGCATGCAACACGTACATATCTCTATAGATATTAAATTAAAACTTCACACATGTTTTCATGGTCATTATGTAAGGTCACTCACTAGGCCCATAACTGTCACCAGCATTTTAGTAAAAGTATGCCCCTTTTTGTAATAAAATAATTCAGGTTAATATTTGCATGCAACAAGTACATATCTCTGTAACTACTTCAGATATTCAATTGAAACTTCACACATGTCTTCAGGGTCATTATGTAAGGTCACTGACCAAGGTACATAACTCTGACAAAGAATATATTAATAGTCAAGCGCGCTGTCCTGAGACAGCTCTTGTTACCTATGACCACACTGTACCATATCATATAGTAATGGATTGAAAGGTGAACCAAACCCTAAGAATCATATACTGATATATCATGACAATGTTTACTGCTACTTCCTTTAATTTACACTGTTTCTAGCTCAACTGTTGAAAGAATAGATGAGCTTTCCACTTGCCCCGGTGTTGGTGTCCGCGTCTCAACTTTGGTTAGTTTTGATTAAAAAGTCCCAATGACTTCAATACTTCATAAGACATTCACTTGAAACTTAGTATATATCATTATCATCAATGCCAGCATCAAATGCAACAATTCCCATTACTCAGTTTTGTGTGTTGACGTATTTATGTCCCCTTTAACTTACATTTTCACATTAAAGTGTCAGTTCACATATCATTAAAATCATTATAACTTCAAAACTACACCAGGTATTTACTTGAAACTTGCAATTTAACATTTTCATCATTTTCAACATCATGTGCGACAATTCCCACAACTTGGTTTGTTATTTTGACAGAGTTATGCCCTCTTTTAACTTGGATTTTCAGGTTTGAGGTTCAGAAGTCTTTTAAGTTCAAAACAAACAAACAATGTTTTCCCTTGAAACTTGGAAATATCAAAATGTCATCAACCAAAATGTCATCAGCTTCAGCATCCAGTGCAATAGTTACCATAACTCAGCTTTGTATTGTGACAGATTTATGCCCAATCCACCAACTAAGGCACCAACTGAAATACTTCGAATAGTTGAACATGCTATCCTCTGACAGCTCTTGTTTTCTTTTAGCTAACCTGAGTTTAAAATGCTCAGTGAGCTATTGATATATGTTCATATTGAATTTTGTTGTGTGTTAAGTTCTGTCATTTATTTAACTCATGTAGTTTCAATCTCTGTTTCAGTACACAAAAATATTTAAAACAAGTCAATTAATTGTTTATTAACTGAAACAGGTCCTTGACTGTGCCCCTATCAGCATGTCAAGGAGCCTTTGACTGCCTACTGTGTCCTGTTTTGTCTTTCAAGTATTAATTCATTAAAGATAAAAATTCAAATGTGTTAAAGCATTAGTTTTCTATTGTCCAATCATATGGAAATTTGCAAATGAAATCGGAATACAAATTCCAAGACACAACTTTTTCTGCTAAATTGCAATACAAAGTATTTGTTGTTTTTTGCCATTTTGTGTGAATATAGGTTCTTTTTGGCCATTTTTAATGTTACTTTTACAGGCCCTATAACGTGCAGCGTTGATTCAGTCGAGGCAAGCTGGTCACAGTGGGTCATGAATTACTGCAACGTCTTTGAGAAGGCCAAAGAGCTCAGTTCATTCATATTATCTGCTAACTGTAATGTGTTCTGGTATAAATTGTACAGTATTAATTGCGATTCACATTAAACTTTGAATTAATAGACACTATATCCGCTTACTTCTTTAAAGCAATCATATTTTATGTTTCATGTGAACATTTCTTTGGGAACATTTATCAAAACTGCATAGAAGTGTTTTCTTATCTGACTGATTACTTGAAACTTGTTGGTAATTGTAAAATTGTAACTTTCATAAAATTATTTAACTTGTTTGAATGTTTGATTGTGTTGCATGCATTTTTTCATTTAATAAAACATGTTTGTAAGATGTCTGCCATTGTATGTTATTTAAGTTCTTTGTATTATATGATACTATGTAGTACCATACATTTTATCTTACGTTGACAAAATATTTAGTTTTAGGTGTGCCTGTCTGCCTGTCCATATTCATGATCATATTTTTTAAATGTCATTAAACATTAAAAAAACTGAAGCATTTGGGGTAAAAAACTGGAATGTTATGTAAGTGATTATATGTTTTTAAATATTAATATACGAAAAGTACAGAAGTATTTCTCTTACTCATTCTTTTTCACATTGCAAAGCTTTATAATTTTATAATATTTACTTCAAATGATGATTATTCATTAATTACACAATATTCTAAATATATTTCTGTGACAAATTTTAGTTTTTGAATCTGTGACAAAAATGCTAGAAATGGTCGATTCATCAATCTGAAGCTTAGGCAGCATTAGTGTTTTTCGTCATTAGTCATTACAAATATGGCAGCGCGTAGAATTTATTTAAACTTACAAATACTGTATGTGCTCATATAATGAAAGTATGGATATGGTAAAGTTTAACAGCTTACCGGTACTCTTTAACAATGGACATTTGTTGCCCATTTTGTGATTGAAATGCTTAATTTGTCCTTTGATATTTCTAACTAACATTCCAATGAATGGACAACGATAACATTTCCATGAATATATAAATCATATTTGCACATTAAGTTTTGTAAGATTTTTGTAAGATTGTTTGCTTAATAAGAAGGTTGACCTTTCTTTTTTATGCCCCCGGTATGTTGATGCGGGAGCAATTAATTTTTTAAGTTTTTTGGTTCACTTTTAATGCCCCTCATCGAAGATGGCGAGGTATATTGGTTAGCTAATGTCAGTCTGTCGGTCGGTAGATAAATTTCGTTTCCGCTCTCTACGCCCATCCGATCCTCACCAAACTTTATGAAAATGTTTGTGGCCATATCTCAATCAAGTTTGATTCTCATCCAAATCACATCAGGAATTGTTGAGTTATGACCCTTGAATTATCTTAAGTAGTCATTTTTAGCAGTTTCTGCTCTCTAAGGCCAACAGTTTTTATCCGATTGTCACTAAACTTGGTGAAATTCTTTGTGGGCTTAATTTCTCTGTAAAGTTCGATAATCAACCAAATCGTCCCAGTAACTGTGGAGTTAAGGCCCTTAAATTATCTAAAACTAGCCTTTTTAGCTGTTTCCGCTCTCAAAGTCCAACAGTTTTCATTAGATCTTGAGGTTTTAATATCTTAGCCAAATTCGATTTTTGTCTCATTATACATGTGTGCATTACTGATGTTTTCATTTATTTGAGCATATGTAATCAATGGAATGCTTTTGTTACTGTTCAGTATATAGTTTAGCTCCATGAACATGACATTCATTGTGAGCTATTGGAATACGAGACCTTTCCTGCGTCATCAGTCGTCTTAACCTTGTGTACACAACTGATACTTCAACTGAAATTTTTTAACCAATGGCCAGTAACAAAGAAGTAGTTGCTTCATTTTCGAAAAAAAAAGACTTTAACAGACTGTGCAAGATCCATTGACAGCAATAACAAGCAATTTCTTTTAATAATTCAAGTCATATGCATCAGTAGGAGTTCATCCTCTCCCGAAGGTGGAGGGATATAGTTTAGGTGTGTCTGTCTCTCTGTCAGGAGTTTATTTATTAACCAAGGGAAAATATTGGGTAAAGTTCTTCAACATTAAATTTGATGCTTAAATAATCTTAGAATGTTGTCAATATTGTCATTGAAAACATGTAAATCATCTAATTTTGCCTACTGGGATTTATTACTTACTCAGGCCAAAGGAATAAATTGTGTGTTTTGGGCAGCGGTTTCAAAAAAGTGAGGTAGGTCGGGATTAAGTTTGTCGGACGAATTTGGATTCATGGGAAACAATCATCGCTAAAATCTTTAGGGACGGGGATTTATGCTGGAATCATGGAAAACAATCGTTGCTAAAATCTTTAGGGACGGGGGGCGGGGTTACGCTGGATTCATGGAAAACAATCATCGAAAAAAACTTTAGGGACGGGGATTTACGCTGGAATCATGGAAAACAATCATCGCTTAAAACTTTAAGGTCAGGGGGTTACGCTGGATTCATGGAAAACAATCGTCACTAAAAACTTTAGGGTCGGGGTGTTTATGCTGGAATCATGGAAAACAATTGTCACTAAAAACTTTAGGGTCGGTGGTTTACGCTAGCTAGAGTCGGTTGCCCGAAACAATTTATTTTTTTGGCCTCACCATAAAACATGAGTTTTGCCGGTATTCATAGGTTATGTTTTGAAATATAACTGTTTTATTGCCTACTTTAATTGGTGAGTGATGGTATTACAAAATCTTCACCTTCTTTTGACAATGATACGATAAGTCAACTTAATTTCAACTGATGGGTTTATTAGAACATATTCACAGTACAATTTTAAGCTGTAACAAGTACTCTTAATTGGGTCAATAGAAAACAGAAATTTAAACAACATTTCACGTCTTCCATTTAAATCCTGCCCCACGCCTTGGCTTGCTTTGTTGATAAATAACTGCTGCAACTCAGGTGACGATACATCTCAGTGATTGACTTCTGGAAATATATAATAAATATTTAATGGTTAGCATACAATGTATAGTTTAGGTCAAGGAAAAAATATGTGGTTCAGGTTCCACTGCTTATATTTTTTACAACGTCATATTATGATAATCTTTGGGAAATTTTATACCAAACAATTTTTTTCGCTTCAAACATTCTTAAGGATGAGGGGATGCAAGTAGGGTCTGTCGTGAAACCTGAACCACTGATTTTTTTCCTTGGCCTAAACATTCTATAAAGTATTTGTCATCAATTTTATATAAAAAAAATCCTAAGATCAATAAAAAAAAAAAAAATACTCCTGGTGTTTGTTTTTATTTGCACAAAAAATTACAACGTGGGGGTAGGGACAATGATAAAATGTTTTTTATTTCTTTTTATTTTGTACTAAAAAGTATATAGTTAATTAACCCTGATTAGGGGGGGATAGAACCTCCACTTCTTGGAAAATGGTTCTGCCCCCGAGTCGGGTCAATTTTTCCGAGCTATAATATTAACAGTAAATGTGGTATTGTATTTGCTGAAGTAGTGCAAAAGAGTGGCAGTAGGACCATCTGAATTCTTTTACAATTCATGTAGCACCGGATAAACTAATAAAATCACAATACTTTTAGGCATATTTTGTCAATTTAAAAAACCTACAGTATATTCCCTAATTAACGCCCCAGGGCCTTACATTTTCACAAGGGAGGTGTTTAATATGAGTCCAGTTTTTGGCTTCTGTTATTTATACCAGCATATAGAAAACATTATAATTTGACTGTGTACTGGCTGTTCATACAGCAAAAGTTTCTTTCAAGGACTTTCAAAAACAGGCGTTCAGCTTGTATCTGCATTGAGTGTTTGAAGCAAAATAGTGGCATTAATTAGGCAAGAAGGTTTGGATGTCATGAAAAATGGGGGGCGTATATTAGGGTGGGAGCGTTTATTAGGGAATATATGGTAATTTAGGTCTGATAATGGGTCATCTGGGGTCAAAACTATGGTATGTCACTTGCTGAGGCTAAAAAAGTCACAAGACCAACTGAAAATTTGGAGCTGATTGTTAAAGTTAGCAGTTCTTGTGTGTCAACAGTAAAGAAGTCCCATCTAAAATAACAGCAACAACACCCACCTGGTAGGTCAAGGACACGCTGTTGGAACTGTCAGATGTGGATTATTTTAAAGGTTTCAGGTGCACCAGCATGTTCCATTCCTGAAAATATAAAATACATGTATATATAAAATATCAATTGGAATCTGAATGCGTTTTTATTTAGTTCTTATTTAACAATTCACTCTAGAGGGTTTTGATAACAGGGTTTTTTTTCCACTTCATCTAAGACTCCCAGAAATTATGAAATCAAAATATTCTGTGTTGCATAAACAGTGTAGCACCGAAGGATTCAAAACATGGCTCTTTCCTGTGAGTTAATTTAAACCTATTTATTTAAGCTTGACTGTGTCAAATAAAATAGGCTATTGGAGACACATTGGTGTCAGTTTCCTGGGAAGAACCAGTACTTGGTGTCTTGTGAGAAAGATCCTTTGGAAAACACTCAGCACCATACAAATCACCTGTGGAGAAAAAAAGAATGCTGTATGGAAGACATGTCTTGCAGCTAAGACAGCATCCAGCTATGGCTTGTAAGGGAAGAGAAGAGCTGAAAGCCAACTGGTGGCCCAGAGTGTCCTGGGGTTCAAGGTCAAAACACACGACTATGGTTCTTCGCTGATGATGCCTGTAGTTCTAGATGTCAATACTGTATCTCAAACATCTGATTTAATTACTTATTGAATATAACTGAGCATATTTAATCTATGTTTTTCTAACAATTAAAAGAAAATATGTTTTTCTTCAGGGTCATACAAACATAATTGTTTGAATCTGTCTGAAAACATAGCATCTGCAATATTGTCATAAAAATCACATGGGAGGCGTTAATTTGGTTTTGTTATCTGCGATTATGGTCCACATTTATTGCTGGAAGCATTAATTTATTGCACAAGATTCTTTAATGAAGCCATTATGCAACTTGTTTATTGGCATGCAAAGTGGTGCTGTAAAAACTTCACAAGATTAAAATGTAAACCTTTTTATTTTAACGCAATTCTGTGGAAAACCTGAGGCTTGTTGAGACACTTTCAAGTCCGTGTTCTGGGTAGAACCAGTACTTGATGTGTTATGAGCAAGATCTTTCTAACACTCCCTGGGTTGGGATAAAACTTGGGTCCCCCTATATGCAAGGCAGAGAGAATATTCACCACAGAATAGCAACCTTGTTTTCAAATTAAATTGATGAACAATAGTGAACAAACCTGTGAAAACCACTGTCGCTCCCTGTGAAATGTTCAGGACATCAGGGGTTGTTCCCAAAAGAGAAGTAAACTGTCGGTAGGCTGAAAGTTGCCCAAAACTATGGCTGTGAATCTACAAGAAACGAGTATGAGCATCATTATTAAATGAAAAACGTCATCCCCTATCAAAACAAATTGTGACACTAAATGAGGGCCTCACATTGAATTTGGAATTTAGCAAGTTGATAAACTGACTGAGTTGTTTTAATTCAATTCATCTAGTTACAAGAGCTGTCTCAGGACAGCGTGCTCGACTATTCACTTTGCTTTGGTAGTATGTATATTCTGTCAGTGACCTTACATAATGACCATGAAACGTATGCGAAATTTCAATTGAATATCTGTAGTAGTTACAAAGATATGTATTTGTTGCACTCAAACCGTAACCTAAATCTTTTAAGTACAAAAAGGGGCACAATTCTGCTAAATTGCAGGTTAAAGTAATAGGCCTTGGCCAGTGACTTAACATAATGACCCCAAAGACATGTGTGAAGTTTCAATTGAATATCTGTAGAAGTTACAGAGATATGGACTTGTTGCACGCAAACCTTAACCTGAATTTTTTAAGTACAAAAAGAGGCCTAGGTCTGCTAAATTGCAGGTCAGAATGATTGGCCTTGATCAATAACCTTATTATAATGACCCTGAAAGCATGTGTGAAGTTTTAATTGAATGTCTGTAGTAGATATAGAGATATGGAGTTGGTGCTCGCAAACTTTAACCTGTTTTTCTATCTACAACTAGACATGTGTCCACAGTAATACTTTTTTGAGTAACGCATGACACAAGTCCAAACATGTCATTTTTAGTTAAAATAAGGGCCGTTACTCTGCTGATGTCGGAAAAAACTGCACAAAAAAACCCAGGTGCACAAGTTCACATTCTGATTAATATGTTTATAAAGTTTCATCACTGTAGCAGTAATACTTTTCGAGTTACACGCGACAAAAGTCCACAAATGTCATTTTTGGCTAAAACTCTCATGATGTCGGAAAAAACTGCACCAAAATACCCAGGTGCACAAGCCCGATGCAGATGAATATGCTTTTAAAGTTTCATCACTGTAGCACTTATACTTCTTGAGTTACGTGCGACACAAAAATCGGACAGAAGGATGGACGGACAAGGGCAAATCTATATGCTCCCCCTCTAAAGGGGGATATAAAAAGGGGCATAATTCTGCTAAATTGCAGGTCAGAGATATGGGCCTTGGTCAGTGACCTTACAAAATAACCCCGAAGATACGTGTTAAGTTTCAATTGAATATCCGTAGTAGTTAGAGATATGTACTCATTGCACGCAAACCTTAACCTGAACACAAAGGGGCATAATTCTGCTAAATTGCAGGTCAGAGTTATGGGCCTTGGTCAGTGACCTCAAATAATGACCCCCGAAGACATGTGTTAAGCTTCAATTGAATATCTGTAGTAGTTCTAGAGATATGGACTTGTTGCAAGCAAACCTTAACCAGAGCATTACGCCGACGCACGGGTGAGTAGTATAGCTTGAACTATTTGGTGAATAGTCGAGCTCATAAAATTATATTTCTTCCTGTTTCACTCATTAATAGTGCACAGATGTCTTTATTCCCATCAATACAGTTATATTTTTCCTGTTGTTGGTTTGTCTGTTAATTGCCAGCTTGACACAAAGTTATGTACAAATTTCTCAACTTCTCTGGGACTATTGAAATGCGTCGATTAACAAATTATTTCGGTAGGGATCCGGATCGCTGTATGGATTCTTCATTATAGGGAGATAGGACAAATTGCCACATTTTGCTAGTATGACTCATTAGTTGCACAACACACGGGGGAATGGAACTGTCTTGGCAGACTTTTCTGGGAAGGTTGGAAATGTATCAACAAACAAATGATTTAATTTTTTTGAGATCCTGATCACCATCTGGATCCATGAATTTGTTTAAGGCTTCCTTATTGTTGGGCCTATTGTCACATAAATCTGTAATACATATTATTTGCATACCATGGGAACATGTTGTCTGAGGTTGGCACTTTCCTAGTGTATTCTAGTTGTTTTTGCTGTGGTTTCCTCTGTTAATGCTTGTAGATACATGTAGTTGAAGACCTTCAAGCTTTTAGTCCAAGATTTCTTTAAAAGGATGAATATGAACAGTGTATTTCTTAAATATTATATACACTCAATATATATTATTACTAATCAACTCATCCAATATGGTTTGAATGCGGTGTACTCGACCAACTACATCACGGTACTGAAAGCTGTTGAATAACCTTCTTAGATACAAGGAATAGAACGCCTATAAACATGAGTTTGGCATTTTCTTTATTTTTCATGCATTTTAAATGCTTTTTCATATTTTATGCTTCAGTAAATACCAATCTTACATTGTTAAATGTCAGTTTCTAATAGCATTTGTAATTATGAATTCATGTTTGAAGCTTTATAAGCTACAAAATCATCTTTTACAACTCGATATTTATACTCTAGTATCAGTCTACACCAGGGCTTTCCTTTGACTCTTATTTTGACCCTTTGACTCTTATATTTTTTTAAATAGGATTTTTGACTCTTCTATTTTACCCTCAAAGAGTCAAAATTATAATACACAAAGAAGAATAAAAGTAACAAAATCTGACTGACTCTCAGAAATGTGAGGCTATGAGTCAGTTTTGACTCTCGACTTTTGGAGTCTAGTGAAAGCCCTGGTCTACACAATATTTTCTGTGAAGGACTTGCCCATTGGGGCTTGGCCATACCAGTTCAACTTTCAACCGTATAATAGTGCTAACTGCGCCAAACTATACTATTTCAAGAAGTAAAAGTAGCAACAGAAGCTCTGGTCTCCAATATTGAGCTACTTTTTATATGGGCAATATGGTCTAGTTACAGCGAATTTAGTCCTATATGAAAACTAAAACTAAATTTGTTGCACATCTTTTAAAAATCTTAATTAGAATTTACACTATTCATATATTGGCAAAATCAATATTCACCAAGGGCCTTACAAGAGTTCAGTGGTTGAGTTTTTGTACAAGCGTAAGAACTCCTTAACGCTGCAATCTATAGAACATAATTCAATGCATCTAAAATTGGCATTAGTTCTAATGAATGTTAATGACGTTTACTCGAATCAAAACCGTTTTTTTATTTAGGAAAGGCATTTTATAATGTCTATGTTCGAAAACGCTTGGTACAAACGGAATACACTCTAATGTACATGCTGATTTACTCCAGAGGCATCACCAGATATTGCATACAGAAACTATATGGTAATAAGTTACGAAAATGTTACCACTATATCAATTTCAATGCGTGTTTTTGTATTTTAATCTGTAAGATGTCCATTAGAAACGATTTATGCAAAGTTTTATTTGTATTTCATATTACATATATCTGGACTGCTGCTTTAAAGACAATAAGGTCAATTACGAACAAAAGCGTGCTGTTTCTAGGAAGTTTATTCTACTACTGGTAAGCATGTGGCTAGTGCCGAGTTATGGTTAGTCACGCATGCGCAATTGATGGCCATAAATATACTACAGTGCCGGTGTCAAAATAAGTAAAATAAGTTGCTCTGCGTCCCAGACCTGTTCGGGTGACTTTTTGTACTGTATTGTATATTTGACGATGACTTTGTTTCGATTTTTTCGCTATTAAATATTTATGTCAGTTCTGTTTATTTATGTTATTTGTTTTATTAGTTTATATGGAAATGAAAACAATCAAATGTTACCTGGTCACGTCCGAATTAATTGCAAAATCCTTTCATAAACTGCAACTGTATATATTTGTATTGACATTTCCGCCATTTTACCGGAAGTTGAAGTATCATGTGATCCTAAGACAGTTCGGTCCCAAGACAATTTGGCCTCAAGACCATTCGGTTCCGAGATTCACAAGACTTGAAACATGCGCCGTCATCAGCGACTAAATTAATGTCTTGTTCTTTGTTTTTACTGTATTATGGTGGATATTATAAAAATAACAATAAAACACAACGTTTCTTAGTTGTTTTTTTTATTATCACATATAATAATATTTATATTTAATAAGCTTACCATATAAAAATAATGTTTCAAATCAAAACAAATTTCGTATAAATATATCACTGGAAACAAATAACTAAAGCAATACAAAAATTAACTGTACTAACACAAGTTAAAAGCATAAACCACTTTTGATAAGTCTGCATAATATTAAAGGGGCATATCGAGGTATTTCCCATTAATAGTATATTTCAAAATTATATAACGTTTGTCAACTGTTTATAGACACAAGGATATCGTATTTAACAATGCTTCAGTATTAATTCTCTGTAAATGAACTTTTATTTTTGCAAATGTAATTGTCGATCTACCGTATATACACCCCTTTAACGTACCATGTTAAAAATATAAATTGAAAATACAAATAAAATAGAAATATATGAACATATTATACGTTTTATATAATCCAGTGGAAAAATAACTACCAATGAAAGCGATTAAAACAAAAATGGTGCTAACAAAAGTAGTTTTAATTTCATTCTTCTTATATATAAATTAAAAACATTCAGAGAGCACCGACACTCCACCAAGATAGGTAACCATGCATAGCAATGTAAATTTTCAGTGTTTGATTAGCTCCCTTATCCAATTTCCCATTAATTAAAACAGCCTGGATCCAGACGATGATCCGGATCACCACCAAAATCTAACGTGTTTCATTGACTTACTTTTACCTTCCTACAAAATTCCACACAAATCCATCATAACATTTTGTATTAATGTATAGAAATTGCTAATTAATATTTAGACAGACAAACAAATGCCAGCAACAACATAACCACATTTGCGGAGATAAAAAACAATGTTTGGGTTAACATATAAAAGGAACGATCAAATCTATAAACAAAATTAATCTCTTAAATGCAGCGATAAAAGTAATAATGGATTAATATCCGAAATTCTGATTAGAAAAGTACACTAATCAGTAGATTTAGAAGTTTTACCAGCATCAACAACAGCAGCAGTGGTAGTTGGTGTTAATGTTAATAGTATAAGTAATAGTGGAAGTAGTGCCGAGGCGTTGTAAGTAGCAGAATTGGAGCAGTAGCAAAAGTAATAATAGCAGCACCATTAGTAGCAGCAACAGTAGCAGCAACAATAGTAGTAGCAGCAGTAACTGCAGCAATAGTAGCAGATGCAGATGTATCAGAAGCAGTAGCAGCAGTATGAGCAGCAGCAATAGTAGCAGCAGCATCTCCAGCAGTAGATGCAATAGCAGCATCAATAGATATGCATCAGTAGATATAACATCATAAGCAACAGCTGCTGCAGATGCATCAGAAGCAGTAGCAGCAGTAGCTGCAACAGTCTGGGCAGCAGCAATAGTAGCAGCAGCATCTCCAGCAGTAGATTCAATAGCAGCATCAGTAGATGTAACATATCAGCAGCATTAGCAGGTGTAACAGTAGTAACAATGGTTGCAGCTGTAGCAGCAGCAGCAGTAGCAGCAGCAGCAGCAGTAGAAGTAGCATCTACACCAGTAGAAGTCGTTTCAATAGTTGCAGTAGTTCAAGCTGCAGTAGTTGCATAGGTAGAAGCAACAACAGAAAACAGCAGCTGCTGCATATAGCAAATTCGTATCTTTTTATTTAATCAATATAATACATGTATTATTTCAGGAATTGCAGTTTTTTGTTGTTGTTTTTTTATTTATTTTATTTCAACAGTTTTTATTTTTTATTTACATGTTACATATTGACGTCCTACTGATTTTAACCATTTACAAGTTTTTTTCTTGGCATACAAGGCTAGCCAGACCAAAGGCACCGTCTACCCTACACAACACTAACCACACCTCTCTCCCAAGTCTCCCCACACTCTCACAGCAACTACTCGGGACATCTGGTCTCCTTGTTTAGCCTACCTTAGTTTTACTGCATTATTATTATTATTACTATTATTTATTTTTATTGTATTTTATTTTATTTGTATAATTGTGATTTGTATATATAATTGTTATTAGCAACAGTAGTTGCATCTGCAGCATGTGTAACTGTAGCAGCTTGTAGCATCAGTACTTGCAGCAGCAGTTGTAGTAGTATCAACTGCAGCAGCAGTAGCCGCAGCAGCAGCATATGCAATAGCAGCGGCAGTAGTAGTAGCGCAGCAGCAGCAAAGGTCGAATGGAAGCAGTAGTAAAGTAAGCAGACGTAATTATACCAATAAAATGTTAGTAGAAGTAGTTGTTGCTGTTGTTATTGATGTTGTAGTTCTAGCAATATGTTGTTTGTTGTGGTTGCTGGTTAGGTTGTGTTGTTGGCTGCTGCTTAGTATTTGTATTGTTCCATTAATTTGTATTTCACCTCTTACACGTATTACAAAAAATTAACGTTCCTCAACGTGTAATTAAAGCCACAAACTATGCATCGAGCATAAAAATAACTTGCAGTATCGTATAATTATATTATTCTGTGAAAGTAATTATGCAATTCCTAAACACAAAATTCTTTGCTCGTATAGTATTCCGAAATATAAAGATTTAACGATTTTCCTTAATAATAAAAAACACAATGCCAACCATGGAAACAACTGAATCGAGTTATTCAGCATGTAAAAACGTATACGTTTTGACAAGTCGTCAAAAGCTATGCTTTTTGTAAATTAGTTTAATCATCTAGTCATAAATGTCAATTTTTGGACATGTTCATATTCTATACAGATTCGGTGTCTTTAATCAGTAATGTTAGTAATCAGTAACATAGAAATAAATAATGCATATTAACTTGTAGCATGTTTTTGTTATGCTCCACTGTTTAATGCCGGAAGTATGTAACACGTTACTGCTACAATTAAGAGTAACAGCTTGAAACTGCATAAACATTAAAAAAAAACAAAAAACAAAAAACAAACAAGAGCTGTCGCAGGAAAGCGCGCTCGACTATTCAACCGCTTTGTCAGAGTTATGGGGCTTTATCACTTCTATTAAAATGCTGGTCACAGTTAAGTGCCTTGGCCAGTGACCTTATATAATAACCCTGAAGATGTTGCACGCAAACTTTAACCTGAAATTTTTTGTACAAAAAGGGTCATAATTCTGCTTAATTGCAGGTCAGAGTTATGGGCCTTGGTCAGTGACCTTATATAATGCCCTGAAGTCATGTGTGAAGTTTCACTAGAATATCTGTGGTAGTTACCGGCTAGCTCAGTTGGTAGAGCGCTGGACTACAAATCCGAGGATCGCGTGTTCGATTCCCAGCCCGGCCACAATTTGTGTGAGGATTGGTCATGAAATTATTTCTACGGCCATTCTCCCCCTATCTCTGATTCAAGTAGGGCAGTTGTCAGTTACTGAAACAAGTATGTGCACTTTTCTAAGTACAAAAAGGGGCATAATTCTGCTAAATTGCTGGTCACAGCTGTGGATCTCGGCCAGTGACAATTATTGAATATCATAAATGATGTAGTTGTTATATTTAACACGTCGAATTTATCTATGATTGAACAAAAATATAAAATATATAGTATACACAGATAATCCTATCAGTCTGTTTATCTTTGAAGTATCGATCGTTATCTTGTTCTTACATTTTCGGAGTGTTACATACAAATTTAGTTAATCGACCGTTTTTCTATGATTCGGTCATTTGTTGTTCTTCAATTTACAGTATTCGATCATGTGTTGTTCTTCCATCTGTTTGGTAGCAACTCAGTTGTGCTTTTTTTTCCATTCAGGGCATTTCTGCAAAATAGAACATAGATGCTCTATCATCATAATCATCATGATGTGTATGGATAATACAAAATGTCATCATCATCATCAGCAGCAGCACCACCACCACAACCATGTACCAACTTTAAATAATGGACGCCAATGCATTACATCGCATTCTTAAAAACCTGCAAAGCATTGACAAACGATAGTTTTCTACAGGTAGTCATCACATTAATTAAAATAATGAAGCCTTATTTCACGTTCTTAACAATACACTTTCTTATAAATTTACCGTATTGTCGTCGGCATCTTCCGTTGTTTGTCGCCGGCACCGTCCGCTGGTTGTCGCCGGCATCGTGCGATGTTTGTCGCCGGCATCGTGCGATGTTTGTCGCCGGCATCGTGCGATGTTTGTCGCCGGCATCGTGCAATGTTTGTCGCCGGCATCGTGCGATGTTTGTCGCCGGCATCGTGCGATGTTTGTCGCCGGCATCGTGCGATGTTTGTCACCGGCATCGTGCGATGTTTGTCACCGGCATCGTGCGATGTTTGTCACCGGCATCGTCCGTTGTTTGTCACCGGCATCGTCCGTTGTTTGTCGCCGGCATCGTCCGCTGTTTGTCACCGGCATCGTCCGTTGTTTTTCGCCGGCATCGTTCGCGGTTTGTCGACGGCATCGTCCGCTGGTTGTCGCCGGCATCGTCCGCTGGTTGTCATCGGCATCGTCCGTTGACTGACACAGACATCGTCTTCTGGTTGACGCCGACATCGTCCGCTGGCTGTCATCGGCATCGTCCGCTGGTCGTCATCGGTATCATCCGCTCTTTGTCGCCGGCAATGTCCGTTGTTTTTCGTCAGCATCGGGGTCTCGTTGTTAGTATGCATCGAAACCACAATTATCATTATCATCAGAGGTTTAGATCAGCTACAGTCGGTTAAATGCAAGTAAAATCGTTATAAACATGGACGAGTTTCTGAACATGGATTTTAAATTGACTACAGTATTATCGTTACAATATCATAACAAATCACTACAAAGGCACAATGACCGCCAGCACAATTAATTTGTATGTATCGTTACAATCATTTTTCGTTGCAGCTGTCTAACTCAAATTTTGACATTGCGAATAGTCCAATCAAATTATATAATAAAGGCAATAGTACCGAATGAATTAATGTAATTATTGCATTTCCTAAACGCTTAATGATGTTAAACTGATGTTAAACTGCGCATAAAAGAAAACGTTACAACTTCTAAATAGCTCGTCATTTACATATAGCCACAGCAGAAAACCGTCGAGGTATGAAACCAGTTTCTTTCAATTACCTTTCGTTTATTTCTATAAATGAATACTGCGTCCTAAGAGTTAGTGATGCAGCGACTATAACAGCTACGTCGGTGGCTGGTAAGACCAATGTGGGGGTGGCAGTATCTACTGCACAAAGTCCAGATGTAGTTGGTCGTGGGGACCGTATTCGCCATTTCATTGCTCTGCAATTTATATTTATCTATACGTTTTCAAGTTTTGACGAATCACTTAAAATCTCAGTGGGGTCGCAGTTGAAATGGTGTCCGCCTTGTGTTCGGGAAATCCCAAGTTCAATTACTACATGAGCGCTCGAAAGATCTTTCTCAAAAAGACACCAAGTACTGGCTCTACCCAGAAAACGGACTTTAAAGTGTCTCATTAAGCTCAGCCGTTCGACACAATCGAACTTAACTAAGTCTAAAATAAACTAAACTGATCATAAATAGTACAACCAAAACATACAATATAACGATTAGCTTACGCAAATCATGTCTTATTGTTAAGTTAAAATAAAAACAGTACGCATTATGCTCGTTAAATCAGTTGATGTTCTCCATTTGTGTCATTTGCGTGCGTCATTGTCGTCATCTAGCTTGTGTTGTCGTCTGCTACTAAAAGCTACTACACTGGCTCCTAAAATTGCTGGAATTATTTCAAAATGGAACAGGTTTGTACATTAAAAGGAAAATTACAAAATAAGAAATAATTTTCAATTTATCGTTGTTTAAACCACGATTTGAAGTTCTGATACGTAGGAATTTAAAAGCCACGATAAAGCGCTGTTGATTGACCGATAAACAACGATAATGCGAAAATTTAGATTCTAACATGATGACGAATATTTTTGTAAAAGTTATGAGAAGTACATTTTACTATGCTGAGCTCAGAATCGTGTCTACTGTTGTGTTGTTTTATTAAGTAGTTTAACAACGATAATTTTGTTCTTTGTGAATAGAAAAACCTGCGAGTATCATATTAGAATAAAAATAAAATAAAAAAGTAAAAAAAAAAAAAAAAAAATCTTATTGCCAGCCTATATTTTTCGTATTTCAAAATTGTTCCGCTATTTATCTATTTATATCTCTCTCTGTATATTTTAAAAAGTTTTAATGAACTACTTGAAATTCTCATCATTAGTCGAACCAAACATGAAATCAACAGAAATATAACGTTGCAAATCACATCGTGTATTGGTATTAGTCAAAATAACACAAAAACATTACACCCATGCTACTTAAATCAGTTGATGTTCTCCTCCATTTGTTTAAATTATTGTAAAATAAAACAATTTTGTATATTAAGAGGAAACTATTACAAAATAAAAAATTAAAAGATTTAGTATTGCAACCTACTATGTGTATATAGTTTTCGTTATTAATCGTTTTGCTATTATCTCTTTATGTACATTTTAAAGTTTTTAAGAACCATTTAAAATGTGGTTTACTTGATATGGTGTCTGCCTTTCGATCTGAAGATCCCGAGTTCGAACCCTACCCGGGGAGCGAATAGCAAGAAGAACTTGCTAAAAAAGACATCCATGTATTGGCTCTACACAGAAAACGGACTCAATAATCTCGGGTTTTCGACACAATCAAGCTCAAATATGTATTTTATTTTTTAAACTGGTAATCTAAAAGTCCTCTAAAATTCTCATCAATAGTACAACCAAAACAAATTAACAAATTAACAGAAATATAACGTTGATCTTTTGCAATTCACGGCCGTTATTCTTTCTTATAAGGCCATACACATTCGATTCTATGTTGAGCGTTCCATTATTTTTCGAAACTTACCAACCAGGCAGGAAACAACAATTTGATAAAAAAGAACAGTTTTTCATGGCAGTGGTACAACATAAAGCAAAATGTTAACTTGCAAAACTGTTATATATTATCTTCATATTGGAAATCTACTGTAACACAGTATTTTAACTGTGTAAATTGACTAGTTGCACGCTATGTTTTACAAAAACTAGTAAAATACCTAGAAGTCCATTTGTTTTCGTTTTTTCCATTTTTTTAGGCTTTTCAACTCGATTTTTCACATTGTCAAAATTTGTTTTTTTCGTTCAGGCATCCGAAAACCTACCAGCCCGTGGACGCTTAACATAGAATCAAATTGGTACGGCCTAACTGAAAATAAAACAAAAACATAACGCCCAAGCTCGTTAATTATTCGATATTGTCCTTCATCTCTTTCCAGAGCATGCGTCATGATTATCGGCGGCTGCTTAACACAACATTACTTCACTGGCTGCTAAAATTGCTGAAATTATTTGAAAATGGAACATTATGTGCATTCAGAGGAAAATATTACACAATATTTTCATTGCCGGCCTATATTCTTTCGTAACAAATCATTTCTCAATTTTCATTTTCAAGTTTTAACGAACCACTTCAAATCTCCGTGGCTTAATTGATATGGTGTCCGCTGTCCGCCTTGCGACCGGAAGGTCTGGAGTTTATCCATACCCGGGGGGCGTTCGAAAGAACATTCTCAAACATACACCTTTATTGGTTCTACACAGAAAACGGAATTCTCAAAATAACACTAAACCTTTCGACTAATAGTGACTATACACTCGCTTCTAAATGTCCTAAATTTGTTCCGCTATTTATCTCTCTCGATATATTTTAATGTTTAAACCAACCACTTAAAGTTATCATAATTTGTGTAGCTTAAACATTAAATCATCAGAAATACAAAGTAGATCTAACGGAAACCACGGCATTTATTCCTGCTGTATTCGTCTAGATTGGATTGTCGTCGGCTTTGGCCTCCGGTCCCTGTCGGCATAGAACTCGTGTTGTCAGCACGTAACTCTGAAATTCTTAGCAACAGTATAAAATAAAACAGCTCGGATTGTCGTCGCCATCCACTGTCGTCTGCATCAAGCTCTGGTTGTTATTTTTGCACAGGGTTGTTGTCTGCATCAAATGGTTTTTTTGTCTTCATCCAGCTCTGGTTTCCGGCATGAATCTCTGAAAATATCCATCACAATTACAAAATTAAACTAAAATTGGGTCATCGTCGCGTGAATCGAACTTTGACTGTCCTATGTATCCAACTCTGCTGTCGCCGGCATCAAGGAAAACTGAGTTTGGGGTGTCGTCGGAATTGGGCTTGGAGAAACGGAACTTCTGTAGCATATCAATAACTTGGTACAACACGCCAGATATGACGCTGAAATACAAAACACAACAATAAATGTAAAATTTTATTTTGTATTTTTATTGCATGTTACAGTGTTGTTTTATACTACATTGTGTCCATTTCTATAGAACTTTTTTTTTTACAGTTTACTATTATCATAATTGTATTATAAATAAGGCAAATGACAACTAAACATTTGGAGAAAAGTATCTAAGATTTTGTCAAGCCCAATGTTTTGATTGTCACAAAAGACTCGTCTTTATTCCTTTGAACTCCCAGGTCATGACCCTAACAAGCCAGACGTCAGGGTGGGGGCGCCCTTTCCATCTTGTCGCCTGATTTGGCCGGGCCATGGGTTGAGAATTCACAGAAACAATACTCCTCTTTAGTTAAGTGTTAATCTTAATAACACAAATAAACGTCGTCCAAATATTAAAATTAATTCTTTTACACCCCAATCCCGAATTTTGAGTGAAAAGCTGTCATTTGCGTACACAAAGTCAATTTAGAAAGTGTATATTTAACATTAATAGAGGTCGTAGTGGTGTAATGGGCATGGTGTCCGCCTTGCGATTGGGAGGTCGCGACTTCGATCCCTACTCGGGGAGCGTATTAATGACATTAAGTTCTGGTTCTACCCTACTGGTTCTGGTTCTTAATACAAACTAGAATTGTCACACGAGTGACGGATATACCCCCACAATATGGCCTTGTCACAAAACTATGGCATCCATTCGAAAGAAATGGGCAGAGAGAGAATGCTTTAATTTGTGATTGGTCAACAGTGTATTTGGAAAAATTTAATTTCACTAGGATCCATACCTCTGTCAACATTTAGTGGTTTGTAACCAAAAATGATATCGATCTGTAGTTTTCAATGTTACACCTATGTGCCAAAAATAATTTAAATATGTGAAACCTTTCATGAGTTATTTTGTCCATGTTTTTCGGGAATTTAAGTCAAAAAGGGGCCATAACTGTCAAAATTTGGTGGTTTGTAACCAAAGTCGCACTTGACCTGTATTTTATGATGCCACACATGTGTACCAATAATTATTTAAATATGTGAAGCCATTGTTAAATTACCGTCAGGAAACCATGTTGTTAGGGAATTTAAGTCAAATAAAGGGCAATAACTCTGGCAAAATTGAGTGGTTTGTAACCAAAGTCGAACTGGTATTTTATGATGCTACACATGTACACCAAGAATTATTTAAATATGTCAAGCCATTCTTGAATTATCGTCCGGAAATCATGTTTTTAGGGAATTTTAAGTCGAAAAGGGGCAATAACTCTGTCAAAATTTTGTGGTTTGTAACCAACATCGAACTTTACCTGTATTCTATGATGTTAGATATGTGTACCAAAAATTATTTGAATATGCCGAGCCTTTCTTGAGTTATCATCCTGAAATAAAAAACCAACAGACCGACAAGCTCACTCCTATATACACCCCCCCCCCCCTCTTAAACTAGACTTAAATGGCATGAACACGTGATTTCATTATAACTTATCTGCTGCTGGTCTCAAATAACAACCGGCCTCGTTCCCACAATTGTTACGAAACAGGAGCACCGTCGAAGCGAGGAATGCGTCTGCACGAGGTCGATGAAACCTGTCAACTTGGCGGCACAAAGCCTGGAACCGGAAGAAAGCATTTAAAGGAGACCGATGTTGTATTTTTAGATCACGTGACATGTAAAAGTGGGGGTTTAGAACATTTATTTATTTTTTTGTAAAAATACTGAATTTTATCAGGAGTATTCAAATAAAACTATTTTTTTTGTATTGTGCCAGAACAAAATAATATTGAACCGCCGTGCGAAAAGCAGGAAAATATATTGTAAAGCAACCAATATATGATCCAAATTTACTGTATTTTTTTACGTTCTATTTTTTTGTCTTATTGCACTTTACTGGTCGCTTGCGCACGCGTCATTGAATGACGTCTGCATAGAGTTCTGGCTGTCCACTGCATCGTATACAGATTGTCTAAATCGAAGTTTGTTCGTCGTCGGCAACGAGATGTGGTTGTACTCGGCAACGGGGTGCGGTTGTCCTCGGCAACGGGGTGTGATTGTCCTCGGCAACGGGGCGTGGATGTCTTCGGTAACGGGGTGTGGTTGTCCTCCGCAACGTGGCTTGGTTGGCCTCGTTAACGGGATGTGGTTGTTGTGGGCAACGGGGTGTGGTTGTCTCGCCAACGCGGTGTAGTTGTCGTCGGCAAAGGGTTGTGGTTTTCTTGCCAACGCGGTGTAGTTGTCGTCGGCAAACGGGTGTGGTTGTCGCGCCAACGCGGTGTAGTAGTCGTCGGCAACGGGGTGTGGTTGATTTCGGGTACGGGGTGTAGTTGTCGTCGGCAACAGCTTGTGCTTGCCTTCGGCAAAGGGGTGTGGTTGTCGTCGGCAACGGGGTATGTTTGTCTCGGCAACGCGGTATGGTTGTCTTAGGCAACGGGTTGTTGTTGCTGGTAACGGGGTGATTGTCCTCAGTTGGGGGTGTTGTTGACAACGGGATGTGGTTGTCCTTGGAAACGGGGTGTTCTTGTCCTCGGCAACGATATGTTGTTGTCGTTGGCAACGGAGTGTTGTTGTTGGTATGGGTAGCTGTTATTGTTTGTAACGAGGTGTTGTTTTCCTCGGTAACAGGGTGTCTGTTGCATCGAGCACTGGCTATCACCTGCTAAGTCTGAAAATTCTCATCAGCAGAATAAAAACAAAACTTAGCTCGTGTTATTGCAATCATTGTCGTATGCATCCAGCTCTGGTCCGCATCGCTTTCTTGTTGTCCCAAGCATCGTCGGAGTCGGGGTCGAAGAAACGGCACTTCAGCAGCATAGCGGTCACTTTGACCACCACATCGGATATACAAAACAGAAATCAATAAACAGGAATTATTGTGGTTACATGTACCTATGATCACATATCATCTTCTTCTTCTTCTTCATCGTCATCATCATCAATATTATTTTGAACATAAAAGGCAACTAAAACTTTGGCATTTTGAGCTTTTCTATACTTATTCCATCCCATTTTAAGAACATCAGAAAAGACTCGTATTTATTCCTTGCAACTCCCAGGTCATGACCCTGACAAGCCAGACGGCAGGGTGGGGGCGCCCTTCCCATCTTGTCGCCTGATTTAACAGGACCTTGGCTTGAGAATTAAATTAAACAAACGCTCCACTTTTCCGACTTTAACATTTATATAGTTAAAATCAAACGTTAATCTAAAAAAACGTCTATGTATCAAAAGTCAAATTCTTGTACACCCCAAACCCGAATTTTGAGTTAAAGCTGCCATATATGTACACAATTTAGAAAGGGTATATTTAACGTAATAATGCATTAGACGCTTAAGATTTCACACTTTCTAGTTAAAAGATCAACATTAAACATTATCCTAACTAATCAAACTTTATAAATGAAGAAAGTATTTGCCTTAAAGCAGAATTATACTTGCAAATTACGTGAATATGTTATTTCATTATGACTTATCTGTTTCTGGTATCCAATAGCAACTGGCCTCGTTTCCGTAATCGTTTGGAAACGGGAGCTCCGTCGATGCGAGGAATGCGCCTGCACGAGATCGACGAAACCTGTCAACTTGGCAGCCCAAACACCGGACCAGAAGAAAGCGTCTACATGAGACCGATGAACGTTGCGTCTTCAGAGCGCATAACATATAAAAAGCAGGTTTAGTACAAGGTTTTTTATGTATTTTAACAAATATGTCTATGCTACTAAAATATGTCGATATATTAAAAACAGTATTATGTTCGAAAAGAAGTTTAGCTTTGCAAACTTGTGTAACTATAATACTTCTATGTTAGGAAATATGTTGTGTAAATACGTGTACCATGAGTTTCAATACTTCGTTATTTCAAACTGAAGTTGCAAGTGCAAATTACACAAAAATACACACGATAAAATCCCATTGAAATTAAGAAATTCTATATATAAAAAAAGAAATAAATCACGAAATTTTCCTACAAAATAACAATGAAAACTTATTTTACAATCTTTCATGTTAAATTTAACTGAATAAAACTATTCGAAGTATCATTTATACAAATTGGTAATATAGAACGTATTAGACTTACATTTACATATTTGGCATCATAACCACATGTTTGGAGTTCTGAGTTGAAGTAGTGCGCTGTGTCAGATTGTATGACATCCATCTTGCTCGGGAACAACGAACGAATGGTGCATTCGCGCCTTTTTTCAATGTATTCATGCGCAGTAAACATCGACGAATCACAATCTACGTCTTAACATTCAGAACCCAATCAAAACCCTCAATGCAAAATTGAAGCAAATCGAAGGCGCGAAAAGCGCTCATCGAAATCCACGTGGAAACCGCCCAAAGTAAAATTGTTTTACCGATATAGTAAAAACCAATCCGATAACCAGGGGCGTAACTAGGCAAAGTTCATTTCGCACCTTATGTTTACAGAGCGATAAGAAGAGAAAATAAAATGAACAAAAGTTAGAATACAATCACTGAATCAGAATAACACTGCATCTAAATAACATTGGCACGGATGTAGAGCTTTGACACAGATGTAGAGCTTTGATTCAGAACAAGTATTGACTGACAAAATGACCTGCATAAAAAAGAAAAATTAGCTTGCAATGCAAAATGAAGAGTACAAGCGGAAATGATTTGACCTTGAATTGTGACCTTGACCTTTGATTGATAAGCATGAGACATGTGCGTGATACATTGTCTAGTCACGTGGAGTATTATTTTGAAGTATTATTAAAATCCTTCCAGGCATTTAGAAGTCGGTATAAATATGTTTAATATACAACATCGGAATAGGTATGTTTTATATAATCTTTAGGTCTAGATTATTTAATAAATGCTTAAATGGGATAGAATACTTACTAAATGAAAGACGCGAACATTCACATTTTTACTGTGAGTATGGTATTGTCCTATTCGGTTTAGCTACGCTCCAGATTACAATAAGGTCACGGTCTGCTTGCACGTGTTTTACCTGTTACAGCTTTAGATTAGAAGACGAAGCTAACAAATCAGAAAACATTCAGATGTAAACATACCAAACAATGAGGATGAATGGTAATATTTTGCATTGTGATTATCAGGGGCCGTATTCCAGAAACATTGTAATTAAAATCTTATCTTTAACTTTAAAAACATATATATTTAATAAACTTTTTATTACATATTTAGATGGCTTTGTGCTAAGTGTTGATTAATTATTAATGTATTATTAATTGCTGTTAAGTCAGTATGCGAAAATATTTTAAGTTAAATTTAAGATGTTTCTGGAATACGTTTCCTGAAAAGTAAAGTAAAGAAAAAGATTGGAAAAAATATGCCGGACATTTAAAAAAAAACTTGTAATTAACTTGATTGCAATACTGTTATACTATCATGATTGATATATTAGACCTAAACATTATTTTTTATAGTTGTTGTTAGTTTAAGTTTAAACCTATCTTTCTTAGCTCGATTGTGTCAAAAGCCTGAGAGTTACTGAGACGCTCTCGAGTCGGTTCCTGGGTATAACCTGTACTTGTGATAGAGATGAGAGAGATCATTGGAACGCTCCCCGAGTAAGGATCGATCTCACGACCTCCCGATCGCACGGCGGACACCATATCCATTACACCACTGCGACATTATTGTTGTTGTTCTTGGTGTTGCGTAGGAATTAAACCACGAGGGCGATAGCCGAGTGATTTGATATCAGGCATCGGAACGGTTGGTTATTACCGCAATAACAAACGCTTACCCGTCAATTATATCAATTCTAACACGATCTGATATAACAATCGTCTGTATTTGTAATGGTTATGAATGAGAACTATATTTATCTAAAACCGCCCATTTTGCGAAAAGTAGGCTACATTCACTCGTGCGTTTCCGTGACGTCAATAAATAATAATTCAAAATTAAGTCAGCTTAATTGATAAACATTCAGCAAATGGCGTCATACTTATTGATAAATACAGTGAAAATATTATGTTAACAAGTACAAATTAAAAGCATATGAACAAAACGTAAACGTGTTTGTGAACTTAAATATAAAATATGCAGTACAAATGTGGTTTTATTGCGCTACATAATGCAGAAATGATTTGGTTTTATTGCGCTACATAATGCAGAAATGATTTGTTTGTCACAATTTTGCAATCGCGCGTTTACGCACGTGCATTTACGGAACAATTTCTTCGACATTCCGGAACTATTTTCAAAACATTATGCATCGCCCATAATTTGTTGCAGAATAGCCCGCAGTTATTTTCCTTTTTTTATCTATGGAAAACTAGCCGCGTGCCGTGTTATTATTTTTAAATAAACAACGTTAACAAATAGTCTAAAAACTGACGTCATTCGTTCACTTATTATATAGGAAACTTATGTAACAATGAATTTGATTAAGATACTGAATGACGTAACTGTGACAGACGCGCGTGCGAACGTGAACATGCTCGAAACACTGTAGAATATAGATAGTTGCAGAGTTAATTTGTCCCATCATGCCAAAATAGAAATAATTGTCGCATTTTAATATCGTACGGGTTTTCGTTTTGATGGGCGGTTATCGAACTCCGACAGCATTAGTTGATTCCTTATTATCATAATTCCAAAACTTTTATAAGCTAATAAACAACGCTCAATCGAAAACTATTTCTTAAATCATCAATTTTCATAATATTATTATGTTTCCATTGTATAAATCTGCTTCGTCACCAGGTTATAATATATTCTAAAATGATACTCGCTATTTTGTTCTCTAGACAAAGAACAAAATCGTCGTTAAACTAACCAATAAACAACGCAGAAAGAAGTTCCGATTCTGAGATGAGTTATGTAAAAAGTAGTTTCCATTGGGGGAAAAAAAATGCAAAAATATATGTCAAATCATATTAGAATCGAAATAATTTTGTCTTTATGAGGCGTCGTTATTAAACAATTCGGGCTTACGCCCTCATGGTTGAAATTCTACGCATTAGAACAACAAATCGTTGTTTATTGGCCGATAAACAATGATGAATCGAAAATTATTGTCTAAGTTTAATATTAAAATCGATTCATTTTGGAATATTTGCATTACAATTTATGACGATGGATCAAAACATGTGTCTTACAATTGTCTTTTGTTGTTATTGCAAAGGCTGAAATCTGTACCTTCAAAAGAATTCGTTTTGTCATTTTTTATTATATAAGAGCACACATGGCACACAGAATGAGCGGAAGTTCGAAGATACACACGTAGATGTGGTGCACCAATAATTTTAGTTAAATTAGGTGTGTTAAAATTTTTGTTCTGTAATAAATCTTAATTTTGTGAAAAGATTTGTAATACACAAGTTCAAAAATATATTAAAACAAAAGTTAAATTTATTAAATTTCTAGAAAGTATTAATTAATATCTTTTTATATATTTTTGTTGTTTTTTTGTGATGAAACGATGAAACTATTCTGAATATAGAGTAGTAAAACACGAGCAATAAAGCAGGTGTGTGTGATTTGGGTACAAACTAATATAACCTGTAATTTATGAAACCCCGGTCTTTCACGCTTCAAATAACACGAGCAACACTTTCTAGGCTTTCTATTTGTTAAAATGTTCAAGGTCGGCAACAAACTGCACTTGAATGCATTACAAAAATAATAAGTTACATCGGAGGAAACTCACGACTGCTAATTCCGACGTCGAGTCAACAATTGCCCATTCTCTATTTTCGACACTCATGGTTGATTGTACATTAGACTCAGACTCCTATTTCTGCGTTCGCAAATATGCCGGGTACCAATGTCGCTATTGTCATTAACACATCGTTCTAAATAAAGAACTCTGTAGTTTTAGTTGCTGAATACCAAGAAAGATTCAAACAAGCTATGTCTTTAAAAAATACAATCGGCGTTGAAATTAATATCGAGATGTTAAAAATTACCTAAACAGACGGCGAAGATGATCGGCTATGTGACTTCTCAGACCCCAGATTTTTTGGTCCCCACCAATATTAGACTTATTGGACCCCAGATTTTTCGGACACTATAAGAAAACTTCTCGGACCCAAATGAGATAAAATTATTAATTTAAAAATTAAATAAAATTATAATTAATATATATGCTGTGAATAAACCATTCATACAGCTCCATGTTTCCACCAGTGATATATGAATAACCACAATAATTTAGGTTTACATAATTGTTATCTAAATTTGTCAAGCCAATTTAACAAATTAACAATGTAAGAAATAATTTCGGGAATTAATAAAAATTATTATGTATCAGACGTGTCTATATAGTTATTTATAGTACTGGTAATATACCAGTCATGTTAGTTATCTAATATAATAACGATTTGAAGTCAAATAAGCATTTATACTGTGTATCCCAATAAAAAGCAATAGTAAGGGAACATTCAGCGATTTTTGAAATGTAAAGACTTTATTTTCGATAACGCAACCATAAAAATTCATTAGACTATGACGATTTTAAATTATATCAGTATAAATATGATATATCAGGGGTTCCTGTGTATAATTAGTATTGCAAATTGTGTATTCATGCTACGCGAATAACAATTCCACGTATTCCGATTCTTCTTTCATAACATTTTATCTATAGAAAATGTAGCATCTTTTTATCGATTAAATAACATCTACTGGAGAAGCTGACAGAAAGATGCAATTATAAATAATCGTTAATAAATCGTAACCACAATATTAATTCAAATTAACAGTAAGTTTATAAATTTAAATTCCCCATTTATTTACATTTTTAGGTTTATGATTCTCTGAACGCTATTATTGATGCATGTACGAGTATATTACAGCTATAGACCATATCGACAAGTGGTCACATGGTCTGTTCTAGGTAAACATGCTATCTTGCAGCTGACTCTGTACTCCATAGTGTTTACAATAGCAATACACTTACTAGCTTTCATGGGGAGGCTTTGCTGTTAATTTGCACTGATAGGCCCAGATAAAGATCCCAATAAATAAACAAGGAGCACACCAAAATGAATTTGTAACACATAATTTTTCACTATTCAATACTCTGTGCATTAATGCTCTGCAATGCGGTCTTAAACTAAAGTCGAAATGGCATCTTAAAGTTCTGCAGAGCGGACTAAAATTAAATGGGATTCCCAAGTTATTATCATTTAAATTAAATTGTTGACTACATAAAACAAAATGGAAAAAAATAGACCGTTCAATAAAGGGTGTAATTTATTTGTGAACAGTTACAGACACAGAGTTTTTGTTTTTAAGACAGTTGACCAGTTTCACATTAAAGCACAGTGTTGGAAAAGTCAAAGAACAAATGAGAAATCGCATGAATTGTCAACGGCAGTTTATTTGTCAGACGGGCAGTCGTCAGTGGACAATGCAGCAGTATTGCGTGGTATTTAATAACATTAACATTGATAGTTTTTATACCAAATGACGTTAATATTATACATAGTGTATATATTACAACAGCTAAGACAATAATCTACACACAATTTTCATGATATTATTATCTTTAAATGCATTATTATATTTAAACCACATATTCACTCTTATTTATAGGTCTGGTGGTTTGTATAACTATCTGATTGCCCTCCTCTACACAGCTAACCATTGGGTGACCGGTCAGCAAAAAGATCTCGGAAATACCAACAGACATGTCTTGTGGAAGGAAGTTATTGAAGCAGTCACTGATCTTCTTGGTGGAAGAAATCCATATTAATTATTTGTCAAAGGGACAGTTACCAGCTGTAACTTAAACCTTACTGTATTTGTTGAAATTCCTATTGGAACAATAATGACCTACCAATTGAGTCACAGCTCAAACACAAAATTTTACAGCCTACCTACTAACCACCCAAAACATCATAATAGAAGAATTGTTTATTTTTACTGAAACACCCATTCCACAGCCAAATTAGAATATAAAACGTTAATAACGTGGACACTTCCAGCAGGGACTTTCTTACTTCATTGACAATTTCCGAAAGAAAATTGAAAGCAATTAAACAATCAACTATTGATCAACACTGACATGACATGCGCAAAACAGACAGACAGCGTCATGGTTTGGAGACATTATGAACCGAAAAAGTGAGACAATGCCACGGTAGTACGCGCGCTATTGTTAGAATGACACTACTGTTTCTGGAATGTGATGAACTCGCTAGAATCAATGGACTACATGGAACGGCAACACTGTGAATTGGATTTATGAATGGGAACATTGCACAATTGCTATTTATAGAGCGTAACGCTTATATAAATGTAGGCTAAACAAAATAGTTATTTCGTTACGTGAATGCATACAGCATTCTGTTTATGGCATACAATGAGAAAATACGTTCATAATTAGCCTCAGTTCTAGAGCATATGTTGAAGATATGTTTATAACTTCATTTTAACCGCTTATGTAAACAATTATGTAAATTTTTAATCCCCAAAAGAATGCAACAGTTATTGGTATACGTTAAACCACTGTTTGAAGTTTGCATTCCCTAGAATTAGAAAATTTGCCCAATTCTGTTGGCATTCAATTTTCCCGCTGTATAATTATCGCAAGAAAATCTGGGTCAAAGGTGATCTTAGACAGCTACGCCGAATTAACAGCGTTCTTAGAAAAGAGCAGTTTCAAGAATATACTTTATTATTACGCCTTAAGTATAATAATAGATTAGTGAATAAGGGCCTGAACAACATTTTTAAGAACACATGTTGACAAAAACTACCACGGCGGCTGTTCTTGTTATAAAAGTGTTTTTGTGTCCGGTTATGAATAAAATTGCTCAATAAAAAAAGTGAAATAAATTAATAAATTACATTAATTCTTGATCGCAGTTATTTTAATATGGACAATCTTAATATTTTGCCACAAATACCAAACACATTGGTAGATTTGGTAGAACATTTAGTAATCATTTTTAGTTGCTAATACCAAGAATGATTCAAATTATAGTTACAATAGAAAAAAGAGAGTTAATTTCAACTCTTTTTTTGTGTAATCCTTGACATATAATGTTGAGTGACATGGCAATATTAACGCATACTTAATTATTATTTGTTTATTGTTTTAATATTTTACTTGCCATGTAAATTGTACATTTTTATATTCAAATAAATCTATCTATCTATAATTATGATCGCGCATAACGATAGTAATCTAAGTAATATCATCAGGAAAAAAAGATCGTACCTTTCGATATCAACATGAATGAAGATCGTACACTTAGTAATCCTTAACGCCTAAAGATCGTACATGTAGTAATCATAACGTATGTAGATAATATATTTGTTACATACAAAATTAGCTTTCAGCGCTTAGATGCGAGCGCGGACAGATACATTACAATTTTATGCGCTGACAAGAGAGGTACCAACAGGTAACGCCGCTGTAAGATTTTTTTAACCTCTTAAAATTATAGGACTTTCCACGGCCTCTCGAATGCGTTTATTTATATGTTTAACAGACACAAACACAAAGCAATAACAATGATAATGTATTAGTCCTAATTGTTATGATAAAATCATACAATTCCAGAACTACGAAAACACTAAAGCAGGACCAACGTCACACACGACAGTTACAAAGTGACTGTTTCTTAGAATGAGTCGTGTTGCCAGGCTTATATTTGAAATATGAAAATTCTTTGACCAAACCCGTTAAACTTAGCTTAAAATATCGGAACAGTCTTTTATGCACACATGCAATTTTAAAACAACATATGTGGACTGAATCGTGGCCTTTTTCGATTCTGTCGGGGAACTTTTGTTTTTGGGGAGGCAAGACGATCTAAGATGCGTTAATCAGCAACAGAAGCAGGTAAATTGCGATTTCTTCGCAACGAAAACCTATAATGAAACAGAGACATCTGGGACAAACGCAACTGATTATCCCAGGGAGATCGTGCACTATATGTCGCCGAGAAGTTTGGAGCACGTTAACCGGTCTATACGGAATCAATCGCATCCGGTCTGTAGGCTTCCAGTCCACGAATTAACTCGAGCTAATCCGCATCTCGAAACAAGAAATGTAACGTAGAACAAACGTGTAGACGACAATTCGTGTCCAGAACGAGTCAGGGATTGTACAGTCTTATGCATTGCCGAGTAAGGGTACTTTCTGACGAGTAGGAAAGGAGAAACATTGAAGAGACATGAAGTATCGTTTTTAGAAAGCGATTTGTCTTGTCAATCAGAATAATTATAACAAATAAAGAACATGAATACTGTCAATTTGGGTTGTCGTAAACACTCAGATAATGCAATACTGATAGGTCAATTTTAATATATAAGTTAGATACACGTAGACACTGTCACTTTACATTAATTATCAGAGATGGGTCCTTGACTGCAAGCTATTGTTGCAAAACAAAAAATAGTCCGAACTCACGATCTCCCGATCCATTACACGACTGCAGCTTTATTTTTATACGAAACAATCCACTAAATCCAACAGTCCATGTCCATTTGAAAATTCGTGATTTTGGTTATTACTCTATATATGTTTAGCAATTCACTGTTTCGAAAACAACCGAAAGTGATTATTATTTTCCAAATTTCTGAATCATTGTGGACATGCATTTCTGTAACGACATATCAATCATTTGTTTTAAAACTTGACAATTAAATTCAAATTGAACAATTGTAACAGGCAGTATGCAATGCAATTAGACTAAGCACTTCTTTTTATAAATAAAATTATATTATTATAATTGAAACGTGTCGCGATACGGTTAATAATCTGAAATATGTAGTAGTATTAATACAAAGATAAAAATAGTATGTATGCTACATTGCATGTAAGATGCATGTTGATTTTAAGTCGATAATAAATTATAAAACATTTTGTTTGAAATTAATGGGATGAATGTGGGATTATCGCGAGTAAAGATCGTACA